>OX328125.1:25770251-26122959 GCA_946811695.1 Gonocerus acuteangulatus
TTTTGACTTCTCTTCAGGAGCTCTATAACCATAGAGTTTATGTCCGTGTTTGGAAAACATTTGGAAAAGAGTGAATCGCTAATTTCGTGAGCTCTACGATCAATAACCTTCCGCGGGCGTATATCTACAGGTTTCTTTCTGGTAGTGTTATAATATTTATTTCTGCAGTAATTGTGTATTTATTTGTATATGTGTGGCTTAAGAATTAGTCTAGATAAAAGAAGTTAATCTGATCTGTAGTCATTCTGAGCACATTGGGAAAAAACAGACAAAGCCGCCAAAGAAGACGAGAGAATTGAATCGCCTTCGCTACACATTTATGAACGAGAAGATTAACTCAGTAACCTATAGATAACCCGACCCAAACGTCTAAGTTAATAATAATGGACTTCAAAATTTAAATAAATAAATAACCCTGCAGTTGATCGCTCGGGAATAGAAACCGTATCTATTTGAACAGAATGGTAAAATTAATTGTATAAATTTAAAAAAGAAAAACTTTAAATACTTCTGATTATGGGAAATTAATATATATGAAAAAGCTTTAAAAACATAAATAAAATACAGGTCTTCAAACATATATGTGGCTCTGAATTATGGCTAGGGAATCAAAAAATAAAAAAATTCTTCATCCGTGATGGAGGAAAACTGTTCCTCACTGATTCCCTTTCCTTAACGTAATAATCCCTACAAGTAATATATAAAGATTACACAGGCACACAAAATAAAAAAAGTGGTATTTTCCAGACACCATGCTGTATTCTTATGTATTTTGACACGCCGAATCCGAATCCGGAGTCCGTTTCACACCAGCACGTCAGGTTAAAGGGCATTTGAAGGCAACATTTCGTAGGAAGTCGTTTAAGAAGAAATAACTAGAGCTTCCATGGTTTTGAGGGTCACTGAACTCGCATCCGAGGTGCCGAATCAAGGTCTTATCAAGGAAAAAATATGTTTTTGAAAAAATTAAGTTTTGACTGCAGATTCATTTTTTCCAAAATAAAAATATTTGTCTTTGAAATGACCTTGAGTTTTCTCCGATGGGGTGAAACAATCTCGGATTCGAATTCAGCGACCCTCAAAACTATGGAAGCTCTAGTTATTTCTTCTCAAACGACTTCATACGAAATTTTACCTACAAATGCTCTTAAACCTGACTTGCTGGTATGAAACGGACTCTGGATTCGGATTCAGCGTGTCGAAATACATAAGAATATATGCATGGTGTCTGGAAAATACCACTTTTTTTATTTTGTGTGCCTGTGTAATCTTTATATATTACTTGTAGGGGTTATTCCGTTAAGGAAAGGGAATCAGTGAGGAACAGTTTTCCTCCATCACGGAAATATATAAGAATATGCGTATAGTCTCTTAGGAAAAGATCACTTTTTTTAATTTGTGTGCCTGTGTTATTAGTGTAATACACTAGACATTATCTTATGTATTATTAGGACAAACTAGTTCTTTGTCCGGAAATAAATGATACTTGTAGATCTAGAGGTAACAAAAAGAGGGGTGTAGTAAATCCCAAGTGGTTTGTAGCGTATGACAGATAGACATATACAGAGACTGAGAGAAGTGCCGGCATGCTTTGGTAACGAGATACCCGTGGGTTCAGCCTTTGGGTGCGGGCTGTCTAGTGACATACTAGAAGGTATACTGT
This sequence comes from Gonocerus acuteangulatus, assembly GCA_946811695.1. Lineage (NCBI taxonomy): Eukaryota > Metazoa > Arthropoda > Insecta > Hemiptera > Coreidae > Gonocerus > Gonocerus acuteangulatus. The sequence goes on from OX328125.1 coordinate 25,771,915, forward strand.
ATCATAGATCATGGTACAACAAGCCGTAAGCAGATACAAGCACTTTGTCTAAGTGAGGGAAGGCGTAGAATCAATCACTTGTGATCATTCAATGTGTTTTACCAAGAATCCTTGTAAATAGTGCATATTAACTTACTCTATCTACTATATATTTGTCAAATACCACTCACTCACCTATCATCGCCCAGCCCAAACTACTTGACAGATAATTTGAAATTTTGCGTGGACACTCTCTATAGAACGTAGACACTCGCTAAGAAAGTATTTTTTGTTATTCGAATTTTTAAGTATTTTTAGAGGGGTTTGAATTTTTATTTGGTTAGAGAGCAGGCCAAGCGTTGCTAGGACAACAGGTCAGCTGTTAGCGTACTGTATTTATTTCATAATATTATTTCTATTTGAGCTTCATTTCAACTATGATGACAGACCTTGATTTTCCTGGTGATGGTCCATCCGAGGTAATAATATCCCGAACCCTTAAACTCCTGTTACTGGTAACCTATAGATAACGGGTTATTTCTAGGTTATCTGATTCTTGACACTGGTCTGGAGCACCCCAATGCCCAGAAGCATTATACTTTGATTACTTATCAATTTATGTATAACATATAGCATGACGGGAACCATGCTATAATAAACTGCACAAAATTATATATGTAGATAGTAGCGTTAATTTTTGGTATTACATTATTTAACCTAATGAAATAACTACTTATCTGCCGTGACGAAGCACGGGTATTCGGCTAGTTATACATATTAATAAAAGGTTTTGAGATTATGTTGATGCCTTTAGTATTAAATTAATTGGATCATGTTAATCGGAATAAAACCAAGTGCCTTATTTAAAAAAAAAAATAATGTTTTTTTTTTTCCTTTCAGCTATTTAGTTCTAAGAAATGTTATCCCAAATAGAAACTCCATGAAAATAGTTTGTAAAATATTGTATACTAGCTGACTACCCGTTGTTCGTCACTGCAGTTAAGTAGTATTTTATTGCGTTAAATAATGTATCATCAAAGTTAACACTACTACATAATTTTCTGCAGTCTATTGTAGCACGGTTCGCGTCATACTATACGTTATTCATCAATTGATAAGTAATCAAAGTATAATGTCCCCGGACCAGTGTCAAAAAACATATAACCTAGAGGTAACCCGTTATCTATAGGCTACCTGTAATAGGAGTTTAACCAGTACATGTTAAAATTCGTTGTCAACCATAAATGTACGTTAAAATTTAATGGGTGAAGAGACTTTGCAAGGGTTCGTGATATTATGTCGGATGGACCATCACCAGGTATAGCGTAAACTCTATGAGGAACAAAATCACAGTTCATTTCTAGTTATTCAAGGTCTGCCATCATAGTTGAAATGAACCACTAATAAAAATAATACTATGAAATAGATACAGTACGGTAACAGCTGACCTGTTATCGTCCTAGCAACGCATGCTGCCTAGGCAAACCAACAAAAAATTCAAACCCCTCTAAAAGCATTTAAAAATTTTAATAACAAAAATAGTTATTTTCATCACTAGTACCAAAAGTGGTTGTTCTCGGTGCGCGGTCGAGTTTAACGCGCGAGGCGTAGCCGAGCGCGGAAATTAGACCAAGCACCGAAAACACACTTTTGGTACGTGTTATGAACAATACTTTTCATTATACTGCTCAAACTTGAGTACATTAAAACCCTTTTATATTTCATTAATAACTTAAAGATACAGTAAAAGAAATTAAATTGACACCTTTTTTTTATTTAAAAAAAAAACATCTGTTTATTAACCTATAATAGAAGAAAACACACTACTTATTATAAGTAAACAAATATTACAATGAATCACAGTATCTAAAAGTAACCTCCTTGAAACACATGTTTATTAGTAGCAGGTAACGTAAGCGCACCAAAAAGATTTTTCGGGCCTAGGCCCGAAAAGTACTATTTTACGGACTCAAACCGAGTATTGAAAACACATGTTTTTGATGCAGTATAATGAAAAAACCTTTCTAAGCGAGTGTTTACATGCTAAAGGTAGTGTCCATGTAAAATTTCAAATTTTTCTGTCCAATGGTTTGGACTGGGCGATGATAGGTCAGTTGGTCAGTGAGTGGTATTTGACAAATATACATATATTTATGAAGAATTTTGAGGACAAAATACTTGATTAAGAATAATTAACTGAATCCCTGTGATATTGCAACGTAAAGAGTAATTTTCTCAGAGAGTTGATATTTTCATTAGGTCTCTTTCTGATTAATATGATCTAATTAGAATAATTACTAATATCAAGTTTTTTTTTTTTTTTTTTTTTTTTTTTTCATTTTTTATTTATTTTATTTACAGGTATATTACAATCTACAATTTACATTGTATTGTGTAATGTGATGACAGAATTAGCCAGGTCTCGGGTACAGCAGGTTGTCAGCCGAATACCTTCAAATGCCGTCAGCCGAATACCTTCAAATGCCGAATACCTTCAAATATTGTCAGCCGAATACCTTCGAATATCAAGTATTAAAGTGAATGATCGAGGTTTTGAGAGAAAGAAGTATTGTGATAATTTTAATGTGTTATATTATGTTACATTTTGTTATAATTTGTTTTTAGTTGTTAAGAGAAGTTATGATTTGTTTGTTGTTGTCTGTAAGCGCTGCTGTAAATGTGCTGCATTCGTACATGTCATGTGGTATGTCTAGGTATCTACATTAGTAGTTTTGTAGTTTTTTTTTTTTTTTTTTTAGTTTCGAAGATGCTGTTTGATTCGAATTTAGTGAGGTGTTGAACATGTTTTGCACTATAGATCATTCTGTTGTATCCATTAAGTACAGGTGAGTTTTTCTTGTGTGTACATTCCTAAATTTAATGAGTAACGAGTCATTCTCTTCTTTTTTATATGAGAAAGGCCATTTAATGATTTTTCGTACAATCTGTAACAGTTTAATATAGGTCCTCAAGTTTTTCAATCGTAAGAGTTTGGTAATTAATGTCCAACGGTTAGGAAGTTAAGTTTGTTGCAAAAAATACTACTTCACCTTAGGCGAGTGAGCAATTCGGTTAATTTGACGATGAACGTAGTTTGTCATTATTTCATAAGTATAGGCCAAAGAGCGAACATAACAAACAATCGCTTTACGCTTTTGATTAAGGATTTCCTTAATAGATATTATTATTTACAATTTAACTTCGACATTTCTCATACTCAATTCCGGATCATACCATAATAAGGGAGAATACTATCTAATAATTAAAGTAACGATACAAGAAGGGGCAGAGTAGCTCCCGAGGATCACTACCAACTGTCAAAAACTACCCACAATCGACGTAGGAACCCGTGGATTATCGTTAAGAATCTGAAACATCTTTCCAGCAACAGACATCAAAGATCTTCCTCCCGCCTGCTTAGCCCTAATGACCTCATTAATCCAAAAACCGAGCATATACCCGAATAAATCACCGCTCTGTTAACCTTATGATCATCACTTCAGATATTTATCAAAGCAAAGCAGATGGCAGAGAACTCGATTTTACATTGACTGGTCCCAATTCAACAGGGACATCCAGCTGGAATCTAGCTAAGGAATCTGTAAAAAAAAAAATTATATTTTCTTTCTAGGAAAAAGCTCTTAAATTCAGTTTTCAACCATCTCAAAAAGACTGTTAAATAATTCATATTTACTTAAGCAATAAAGGAAAAACGTTATGATGCTCCCAATATTTGGAACTTTCGGTATCAGATTTTTTGATGCAGAGAGTATCAACTCTATCGCCAGGGAACTAAAGGTAATTCACTCACAATAGCAGCATTTCTAAAACTTGTGCAATTTTTGTGAATCGTCATCGCTTGTACAGAGTAGCCATTAATTGTGGACCAATACCATTTTCAACTGGGATGTGGGACATACATAAAAAATAATCATAATGATTATATATCATACTTACTGGTTTTATTTTCTTTAGGATCCTCTTATTTTTTTTATTATTTTAAAATTTTTGTTTTTATAGATTTATATCGGGATATGTATGTAAAATATCAATTGTGTAATTGGAAATATATGTAATACATTTATTGATTAAATTTCAAAATAGCTCGATAGGCTTGAAATTTTAAACCAGATGCAGGTTTGCGATCGGGCTTCTAATATACTACGTGTTTATATAATATAATTTAATTTTGGACTTATAATAAGAACTCGGAGACTTATGCTGAATTGACCCTCTTCCACAAGGAAAAAAAATCAAACATGTTTCAAATTAAGAAAACGAAAAACAACCTTAATAGATATATACATATATATATATATATATATATATATATATATATATGTATATATATTCTTTTTTATCCTAGTAGGCATGGGGTCATTAAAGCAGTCTTCCCTTTTTTTATACTACTTTATTTATTGGCCCGACATGTTTCGTGCGTCTTTACTTCGCACCTCTTCAGGGGCACTTCTTGCAGAGAAGTCCTCTCGTTCCCATGTACTCCCTCTGGAGTCCGGCTTATTACATATATATATATATATATATATATATATATATATACACATATATATAATCTTTATAAGTTTAAATAATTTTTAATCCCTGAATTTATATAGTTATTTCATTTTTTTATTAATTTATTTTATATATTTTTTATTAGATAAAATTGATATTATTATAATTCTATTATGTTTTAATTATATTGTGAGTTCGATTCCCACTAAGGGTGGTGGCTTTTCTTTAGAGAAAAGAAAAGGCATCACCCCTAGCCTGGCTAGAGATAACCCGTCCTAAAATTCGTAGTTAATAATAAATGGACGTTAAAATTAAAATAAAATAATTATGTACTCTCGATGATGCTGGAGAAGTGATTCTTTTTGTCATTTATCACCATATATACTCAAATTACCACTTCAGCTGTGCACATGACTTTTGTAAATTTGGTTTAATTATTTGAGCAGGTACATATTAGAAGAGAAATAATTTTACTTTATTTATTACTTCATTTACATATATTTATATATATATATATATATATATATATATATATATATATATATATAAATGGTTAGTGTTTGCTTTTGTATAAATAGCTAGCATTTGAGTGTGCATAATACAGCAGTCAAGTTTAATCTACTGAAAAAAAAAACAAACAACAAGAATTATGAACTAAAAGTTTAATCATATTTATTTGTGAAATCGTATGTAAACCCTGAAAATTATGTAAAAATATTTTTAGATAATTTATGTACATTGAAAAGAAAATATTTTCAGTTTATAGTGTAGAATCAGTGACTATTAGAGATGGCCTTGGTTTAAGTATACAGCGAGAGGTAGTTAGATGTTTGGCATTGGTCATTATGAATTAAGCGGAGGGGATATGGTTGCCTAAATGACCAAGCCACTTCTGCCAATGACTCCGTGGCTATGACCTCAGGGGGAAAATGACTCGAGGGCTCATGACTAGCTCATTCTGCCAAGTTAGCTATTCTCTCATGACCACAATACTAATTCATATTTAATGACCTTCTTATATTCGTTACAGTCCATACTGGAATCTCCTTGAACTTCTCAGAGGTAGAAAGATCAAAGGGATTTCAAAATGAAAGAACTATCAAAGACAGTGAGTTGTGTTTCATACGAATAGTTTACTTTATAGATCATAATAATTCGGACAGAGATTCTTAATTGGGCTATGAACTTTAGAATATAGAAGGGCAACTTTACTGACAAGTAAAGTGACAAGTGTTATCACTTTGGGATAACACTACAGGCACAAAAAAAAGGTGGTAATTTCCAAAGATACCATACATAATATGTATGTACATGAATATATCACCGGACCGGAGTCCGTTTCACCCAAGGAAGTATTCGAAGAACAATTTTTTTTATAGAAATGAAAGTTTTTTTCGATCTTCGTACATTTTCTTAAATATCTCGAAAACAGATAGAAAGTATGAAAAAAGTAAGCCATTCTTCAGCTTAGCAAATTCTCTACAAAAACGGCGATGAAATCATTTTCGATGGGGCAATCTCATTGGGAGAAATGAGTGTTTAAATCTTATTTTTCCTATCCTGTGTGTTATTCTTAGTTTTCTATTGCTCGTGCCTTTGTAGTTCAATTTAGCAGTAAAAGGGATTTTTCAGTAAAACAGAAAAATGTTGAATGAGAAACAATTTATTTTTGTAATAGAGCTTTTCGAGCGGAGGGTAAGTGATTAATTTCTGGTACTGTACGTTTTGTAATCTCCGATCTTTTCGAGCGGAGGGTAAGCGATTAATTTCTGCTACTGTACGTTTTCTGCGCATAATGGCGCCTAAGATCTGACTTTTCCTAAAGGTTTCAGTGGATTGTTTTGAAATTTTTTTCGAAATATTAACTACACAGGCACAAACACACACAAAACGTGGCATTTTCCAAAGACACCATACATATATTCTTATACGCTGAATCCGAATCCGAAGTCGGTTTCTCCCCATCACGTCAGGTTAAAGGGCATTTGAAATTCGAATTTCGTATGAAATCGTTTACGAAGAAATAACTATAATTCCATGGTTTTGAGGGTCGCTGCATTTCGAATCCCGGGTCTTTTTCACTCGAAATCAAGGTCATTTCAAGGAAAAATATTTCAAAAAAAAAGGTTTTGACTTCCACTCGAAAAGCTCTACTACAAAAAAAAATTGTTTCTCATTTAACTTTTTTTTTTTTTTACTGAAAAATCCTTTTTACTGCTAAAATGAATTACAAAGGCATAAAGCAATAGAAAACTAAGCACGACAAAGCCGAAAAACTTCAAACAAACCAATATTTAAACACTTATTTCTCCAAATGATATTGCACCATCGAAAATTGTAGTTTTTTTGTAGTTTTGGAAAAACTTCATCCATCGCATCAGCTGGGCCTGGGAATATGTTACAGCAGAAAAATGGACAACTGCCAACCAGTCTGTAATGCTGCAAGGGGCCAAACCTCTGAACAGTTTTTGAATTAATTGTCAAAAAGAAATTATTATTATTTTTAATTATGTATGCGTCCAATGTTAAATGCTAAACTGTTTTAAGAATTGAATCTTTAATTTTATCAAGAATTGAAAGTTTTTTTTTCTGTTATGGTTTCAATTTCCTCCGAAGAAAAGTAGTTAAATTATGTTTAACATGCAGCTTTACATGACGTCATTTAATTTTTTCGACCAAGAAGATTTTTTGTTGTTTTGTATTGGGAGGAGGTGGGTGGTGGAGGAGGTGGGTGGTAGAGGTGGTGAAGGATATATCATATACTTTTAATGTTTCTTATATAGGCATTATGAAAGAAGGCCTATTCTCGATTTTGGTTTCTTTTTTTTATTTTTGCGTTTTTCTCGGAAACGAAGCAAAAACGAGAAAAATTACACAGGACGTTTTTGCTTTCTTTTTTCATCCTGCATCGATTCCTAAAGTTTAGCCTTTTATTTTGGGGACACCCTGTGTGTACACAACTATAAATATTTATATATAAACCATCTGTTTTTCGTGTTCTACGGCTTACTAACTGTCGTAATTTCTTGTCACCACTACTTCCGAATTGTGATATCATAAATTCATGAGCGAGTTTTCATACCTATAAGGAGGACGGAAACGACCTAATAATCCATTCATGCTGAGTCCTCGACCGATCATAGATCGAGACGCCGACAGTAGCCCAAGTTGGCGAGGTAGTGACCTTGGATCTGACCCACTTGGAGACTGGATGCTGGTGTGGGAACCAAGTCTGCCTATATAACGGTAGCTGAGCGTCATCTACCCAACGCATTCCAAACCCAGCCAGGAGGGCAGGCAAAATATTGGTACTTATACAGAACGGGTGCAATAATTTGATGTCAAACTCTTAGGTTAAATATAGGAATTCTATCTTAAATAGGTTATATTATGTTGGTTCTTTTTTACCTCTTCATTTGTAGGTATTAAAACTGATATTTGTAAGGATGAATATGAGATAATCATCGACCGTCCAAAATATGTTTTATTTGAATGAATATGAGATTTTTAAGACAAGTTATTAAATAATGAATACAAAAATAAGAAACTGCAATTTTCGACAGAATCTTTTTTCTTCTTTTAAGGCATGTCAGCCACATGGGCGATTTATGCCTTGATTGGGGTGACAGTTATCGACACCACCTCCGACAGGACCCGACCAGGCGAGAGCACGCCCACCGATATCGCAGGCCCCCCACTCGATGAAGGTTTACAGTAAACTGCAGATATTACATGACATGAGCTTGTAGCCGAGGATCTGTTCGGTGGGATATACTGTGGGCCCAGTTGTTACAGGTTTGCAATTCTTTTTCCTAATAATTTATCTATTAGTTATTAACTTTGCTCTTTCTCAAATTAGCCGTTATCAAAGAGTTAACATTTATTTTAATACATTTTATTCAACTTTTAAACTTTAAAATCGCTCTCCTGAAAAATTGCGTTTTTTTTTAGATATAACGCCCTTGGAAAAAGAAAGCTACATAAGAATTAAACATTTTATGACGAAACGGCCTTTTAAGTACTGACTTTTCGCCTACATTGTAGGACTTGTGAAAACTAGACGATAACTTCATTAGGTTTATGTAATCACCGCAAATTAAAGGTTACAGACTTAAGAATCTGCTCGCGTATTGCTAAGGCCCTTGTTCGCTCAACTCATGCGTCAGCTATTCTTGTCGTATTAAGGACTTTCACAAGCATTCGACGTGTAATTAATCACACTGTACGCACCGATAGGTACAAACAAGGGTATACAGAACCACCATCTGAGAGACAGCTAGTTCTGCCGTACACCCATTCACTGCGCAGTGACATGACTCGGGGTAGAGAAGGAGGTCAGAACGGTAGTACCTTCATATCTCATTATGTGCGCAGCATTCAGTTCAAGGTGACGGTAAGATCATTCAAAGCTCGTTACGACATTCAACAGCCTGTATAGATAGGCATTTAATATGCCGCTTAACTTGTACCAAGGCAATAATACCATTAGTGATATTAATGGAACTTTCTTCTTAGTGTGCTATATGGAAAATCCATGCATGCCATATAATGACTTCTGTTTCGCATTTACATAGTCTGCCAAGTCTATGATCCTCTATGACTTCATGTTGGGGATAATAGTTTTTATTGATTTGAAAGGTGCATTCAACCGCGGTAGGTCATGGCCACCCAACGAGAGGAAAGAATTTCTTCGAATACTAGGACTGATGTCTTAAATAAATTGTTTAAATTAAATTAAATGGAAAATGAAGATTTTTTTTGAAAAAGGAAATAAATGAAATAAAAATATTATTTTTAATTGCGGTTAGTTTCAACTATAATGGCAGTCATTTAATTACTAGAAATAAACTGTCCCCGACAGATTTTAAGCTATGAGAAAGGAAATCGGCATTTTAATTGAGGTTCATTTCATCTTGTCCCCCATAGAGTTTTCCTGATGATGGTCCATCATCAGGAATATCCCGAACCCTTGCACAGCCTCCTCACCCATCAGCATCCCCAGTCAGAACACTTCTTTGTAATGCTCGCAAATATATTGGATGTTTCCAAATGGCATCTAACAAACATACATTTTTTAACGTACATTTATTATTGACAGCGAATTTTAACCTGCAGTGATGTAACCTAACTTCTGTTACTGGTAACCTATAGATAACGGGTTATCTATAGGTTATCTGTTTGCTGACACTGGTCGGGAGCGCCCCAGTGTCAAGAAACATTATACTTTGATTACTTATCAATTGATAAATAACATATAGTATGACGGGAACCATGATATAATAAACTGCAAAAAATTATATGGTAGCTTTAATTTTGATGATACATTATTTAACGCAATAAAAACACTACTTATCTGCCGTGACGAAGCACTGGCATTCAACTAGTCTTAAATAAAAAAATCTTGAAGAATTATATATTTGTGTATGTACAGATTATAATAACCACCTCCAGTAATCCATAGTGCTGGGACTGCCTTGATGAGTCCAATAGAAGAGAAAAACATTCTCATCTATTGATTCGGTTGATCGTGAGGGACTAGCATTGTTTGTGCCTTTGGACCCTAATATTGGACCAATAGGGCTATCATGGGAGGCAATCATGAACCAATAGTCAATACTCCTCCATAATCATGCTTTGTGGCTTCCATTCCTCCATGTTCTATCAATTCATATAGTGGACAGTTATTTCTTCTTTACGGTAATGTGAGAAGAAACATTCTATGCGATAGTATTTTATACGTTAATTTTTCAAAAGTACGTAAAAACTCTATGAACGCTGTTAGAGCAAAAAAATCGAGACAAAGTAACCCTGCAGAATGCCAGGTAAGATAACACGACAAACTTAGAACAAAATAAATGAAAAAAGACGAATGAACTGGGCGCATAAAAAAAAAAAAAAAAAAAAAAAAAAAAAAAAAAAAAAAAAAAAAAAAAAAAAAAAAAAAAAAAAAAAAAAAAAACAATCTTACGCGAATATAAGACAATGGGATTCAGCATAAAGGGATTGAAGCCTACGAGAAATCGAATTACCCAGGCTAAGTATAGGCGTTTACACATCAATACCTTATGACTAAGTCCGAAAAATAACATTGTGACAAGGATCTAAAAATTCAACATAAACGTACGTCCCTTGTGCAACAACAAAGGGATTCGTGAACAAATCACGAATTGAGCGTCAGTAATTTTGATTATATTCGATAATGTTGTAGAATGTTGATAGGAATATGTAGGTTATGGAGACGGTGGAGGGAGGATGGGATACCCAGCTGAGACCTTGGTCTTCCATATAGGGGCAGGCATTTTCTATCGGCCCAATTGTTGAAGGCACTTCTTGCAAAATACTAATATAAATAAAGTGCCTTTGCCCTTTTATAAAAACCCTGCTGCAATAACTCTTTCTCAATCATTCCCATCTTGTAACAATTTTCATAATGCTTTTCGAGTGTCAAAGAATTTATTGATTAGACATTTATTTATTAAAACACTGTAAGATTGAAAAGTAATGATTTTTTTTTACTAATAAACTTGACAGGCCTAGATTTGAACCCAGTGCCTCCGCTCTCGTTCCAAATGTCTTAACTAAATACTCAACTGGGTTTCATATCACTAAAATTAAAACACCGACGGTATAAGCCGGCTTGTGTATTATACATTTTGGTTTGATAAATTCTTCAAAACACTGACTTAAAAATATATACTTTTCTTCTTGTTGAAGCTACTCAATTGGACTGCTTTTTCACGCTAAAAAATCGCAATGTTCCTGTGACCTACATTTTGCGCAAACTCAGCAAAGTCAATATGCTGTTATACAAGTTTCAGATGAACTGAATTCTTATTCGAATATCCGACAAGTAATTCGTGGATTTTGTAAGGGTTGCAAACTATAGGTAAAAATTACTTGTCGAATAATGGATTATGAAGTCAGATTATCTAATTTAAAAGTGTATTTCACTAAACGGCTTTGGCAATACGTTAGAGTGAAAGAAAATATTTCCAGCAAAAGTTCGCAAAAGTAAAATTCAAATCTCTTTCGGCAGGATTACGTAGCTGGTTTGAAGTCATAGCTAAAAAGGTGATTTAATACTTCTCACCAGGGGTCGAAAATAATTGTTGATTTTTATTTTAAAAAAGTATTTATTAAACTTTTACTTTTATAGTTCACTTTGAAAGAGTAAAAGTTATAAAATAACTTTTTGGGTTTAAACAACTTTTTTTTAATTTAAAAAATAAAAGTTTGAAGGTAATTATTATTAAAATACTTAATAAAAAAAATTAGAGCTACTAATGTTTATTTTTTGTTGCGTTCCAGAAATATATTTCAGTAAAACAACAAAAATAAATTTTTAAACAAAGAACATTTCACTTATTTTTATGTGGAAAATTAATAGCATACCTAAAAGACCTTAAAATTTATAATCTGTTATAATAGCCTAATTATAGAGTGTATATTTAATGTGTAAAAGTTTCTAAATTTATTTGTGTATATATTGTGAAAATAGAGAAAGTATTTATTGTATGAGTGTGGTTTATGTTTAGTGTGAGTGTATTTATTATGTTTAAGTGTTTTTGTATGTTTCTTTGTCCACCATTATGTAAATATGCAAATAGAATTTCAGGTTTAGATCCGATATTACCCACTTTCCCCTCCTCTGGAAATTCTCTGTAATCCGTATGATACCTAAACCAAAAAAAAACTATCCACCACCTCACATCCTATTGCCCTACTACCAGTATTGGGGATAATTCTTGAAAAACTCTTACTCAAACGCCTCTACCCCATTCTTATTCCCAAAATCCCGTCTTCCCAATTTGGTTTTCGTCAACTCCATTCCACCATTCATCAATGCCACAGAATTGTGGATCTGATCTCCACAGCCTTTGAGAATGGACAGTATTGCTCCGGTGTCTTTCTCGACGTAGCTCAGGCTTTTGACCGGGTGTGGCACCGGGGCTTGCTGTTCAAACTCAAACAAATTCTCCCATCAACCTACTACCTCGTAATAAAATCCTATCTCTCCGACAGATTCTTCCAAGTTTCCTATGGCACTTCATCCTCACCCATTTTCCCCCAACTTGCAGGTGTACCTCAAGGCGGAATCCTGAGTCCTGTCCTATACCTCACATATACGGCTGATATCCCAACTCACCCCGGTATTGCCCTCCATATGTTCGCCGATGATACAGCTCTGTTCTCCTGCAGTCCTGACCCAATTCTGACATCCAAGTCTCTTCAGGAACACCTTGGACTGATCGAACCCTGGCTCAGTAAATGGAGAATCAAAGTTAACCCTCAGAAATCCTGTCACTCAACCTTTACCCTCCGGCGATCATCCTGCCCTCCAGTGTTCCTCCATAGTTCTCTAATTCCGCAAAAATCCCAAATTCGCTATCTAGGACTAATACTTGACAAACGACTAACATGGAAGCCACATATTACCCAGAAGCGACAAGAACTAAGCCGACGGTACAGACTATTACTACACTTACTTGACAAACGATCTAATCTCACACTAACTTTTTTTTGTGGCGTATCTGTCACCCCAATCAAGGCATAAATCGCCCTTAAAAAAACAAAACAAACAAACGTCTCATTTACATGACCATTCTCAGACCAATATTTACTTACGGAATTCAACTCTGGGGTTCCACAAAGCCTTCCAACTCCTACAAAATCCAATCCATGCAGACTAAAATTCTCCGGAAAATAACGGATGCTCCGTTTTGTCTCCAATTTGACCCTCCATAATGACCTTAATATCCCTTTTATTCTACCTTTAGCCAAATCCCTCTACCGCAAATTCCATTCGAACCTACACGGCCATCCTAACTCCTTAATAAACTCTCTATCCTCCCAGCACATTCCTCACAACCCCATTCGTCGACTGAAATGCAAGTGGCCAAGAGATCAACTCTAGAAAGTGTAGATCTGTGAAAAAATAAATTCTGTCTTGTGGGTACTACAACTGTGCAGCTTCCCACCTCATGTACATCCATGTCATATAATCTTGCAATAATTTACTAGAAATGTACCTTATACATTGTTGTAAATTCGAAATAAATAAATAAAAAAAAAAAAAAAAAATAGATCCGATATTTGTTAAAAGGGTCTAACACAATTTTTACATAGCATTTTTATATTTAGTGTACAATTTACCCACCAATTAAATAATACGAAGACAAGGTATGATTGGGATTCGGCTAGGAGAAAAAAACGTCAGACCTTCAGGAAGAAATCTGTATTGGACGTTTCGGCTGCACTTTGGAAGCCTTCTTCAGCACTAGAGAATGCCTAGGGGGGGGAGGGAGGAAGACCAAGGAGACATTTAGGTGACCATGGCTGAATGGTGGGGAACAGTTAAATAATAGTCCCCAAAAACTGCTGATAATCAAGGTAACAAACAACTTAGAATACCAAGTAATTATAGAAATTGTGACATAATATGTTAAAAATTGAAAAAACGTGCTTATGACCTAGGTAGTCGAAGCACCCTAAAAAAAAAAAATAATAATAAAACTTTTTTTACGTTATTGAGCCCTAAAATTGTTGATAAAATACTAAAAATTTTTATTTCACGTTGAATAAAATAACAGTATAGTTTTAACTTTTATTTCATGTGCCTAATTTTAGAAGTTTCTAAATAACTTTTATTTTTAAAACTTTTAAATAAAAGTTTGTTTTAAACTTTTTTTTTTTACTTATAAAATAAAAGTTTTTTTTACAGTTAAATTTTATGTTAATCGATAAAAAAAATAACTGTTTCGATCCCTGCTTCTTACTGAACGACAATAAGCCGGATCATATGAATTCAAATCAGTCGATTTGACACCTTCTACCGGAAGAGGGCAATATGAAATTCTTCTTATATTTCTATGGAAGGCATATCACATGGACAGTGAAATGAGATCGTGTATTAAAAGTGTTCCTTTCGGCTAGCACCTTCTGTCAAGTGAAAGTGGCTAGAGTTTCTTAGAGTGAGCTATTTCAAAAGTGATACGAATGAATCTCTAGACACCTTCATTGAGAATAGTATCGAAACTCCATTCAAGCGAGCTGACAATAGCTCTCATGTTACGCCTTCCCGTGACAGCCATCGTGAGTACGCCCTTGCTCCACCAGCTGCGGTGCCAAATGGCTCAACGTAGGGGGACTTTTTACCCGGTACATCCCTTAGGTGGGGCAGGATGTTACATTAATCAGACTAAGGGATTCTTCAGTCTCTACTCTTTAAATCCCTTCAAAAGGTTTCTTTTTTACCCTTTTTTCTATTTCAGTTAAATAATTTACCGAGTCATTGGGCAGGATTGGTGTCAGCTGTGTAGTGATTCGTGTTCCATGTCTCAAAATACGTGGTAATTAAATTTGCATTTTTTCAATTTGTTGAATCGTACTGCTTGAAGATACAGGTGACTTAGATTTGGGTTTAGCACTGCAATTTTCCCTTTACATTTAGTTTAAACTAGAAATGCCGACCCACCTGTCAAGAGAGTACCTGTCTATCAAATTTTGTTTATTTATATATATATATATATATATATATATATATATATATATATATATATATATATAGAGAGAGAGAGAGAGAGAGAGATTTACATGCCATTCGCCTAAATAACGAAGTTAAATTTTTAATACATTTGAATATGAGGAAGTTTTAGAAAAGGAACGTATTAACTTATTTGTGCAGTTTTCTTAAATATCTTTAAAACCGTTGAGAAACCGTGCTAAGTGCAAAGCGTCCATTCTAAACCTTACTGAAAGTCCTACAAAAACCGTTGAGAAACCGTGCTAAGTGCAAAGCGTCCATTCTAAACCTTACTGTAAGTCCTACAAAAACCGTTGAGAAACCGTGCTAAGTGCAAAGCGTCCATTCTAAACCTTACTAAAAGTCCTACAAAAACGGTTTTAATTTAATTTTGGATAGAAGGATCTCCATTAGAGAAAACAGCGCTTAAAATTTGAAAGTGTTGTGTTCGTTCATTTGAACGGCTTTTGTCTGTGTTTGCCACAGTTTTTAATTTCAGCTATCCGTAAAATGATATTTTTTTTTCAGAAAAAAACAAAAGTTACTCAGAAGCGTTTTTGTATTAGAATTCCTACAGAAATATCTGTACTTTTTGGGTTCCCAAAATGTCTCGTTTCTCCGTGTTCGGACTGGCTGTTTATATCCTTCGGAAAATATCCAAAATCTAGGCGCACGGTAGTGCGCCAGGCCAAGTTCCCGCCTAAGCATACTGTGTGTATATTACAGGCGGTCTTAGAGCCGATTTTTACCCTCTCATAACTTTCAACCAGGTAAAGATAAAGTTATGAAATTTTACACAGGTTTTACAATACTAGATGTGAGTAAAGCTGGTAATTTTCATAATTCTACATCGAATAGTTTCTAAGATATAAGCGATCGAAAATCGGGATTTATAGGACTCACTCACTCACTCACTCACTCACTGACTCAACAAAATTATTAGGCACTTCCCATGATGCTAGAGACTTGAAATTTTGCACGAAGATAGATATGAAGACGTTATTAAAGGAAAAAATCGAAAAATCCCGAAAAGTTGTGTTTGTCTCCGCTTCCGGGGCGGGGGCGTGCCAGTTTTGTACTTCCTTCGGAAACCCATCATTCCGTCCGAAACCCATGATGTGGGGTATCAAATGAATTGTCTCGGTATGAAGAACCTATATTTGATGTTTTAAGAAACAATTAGACGCATATAGGCTCGGTAAAAATCTTATACCAGCTGTCTGTCTGTATGTTTGTTCCTCTTACAAATCCGTACCGTTTGACCGATTTTGACCAAACTTGGGACACAGGTGGGTCTTGATACGGGGAGAACCATAGGCTAGTCAAAATCGTCTATCAGCTGTCTGTCTGCATGTTTGTTCCTTATACAAATTCACACCGTTTGGACTTTTTTTACCAAACTTGGCACACAGGTAGGTCTTGGTACGGGAGTGTCATATTACCTATGACGTTTTCTACTTTTCGTTCCATCGAAATGCCATCATTCCTTCTGAACCCCATCATGTGGGGTATCAAATGAATCGTCTTGGTAAGGAGAACCTATATTTGATGTTTTAAAAAACATGTCGAGGCATCTTAACAAAAACAGTTGTGACTTCTTTCTTAAATGTAGTAAATAAAGTCGTAGAGGTTCACTGCATAATATACTTCAAAGCAGATACTAAGTTTTTCAAAGTCGAGCCATCTAAATTACAAAGTTTAGGACCACAAACCCAAAATGTATCGTCTTTGTTCTTATATTTTTCTTGAAGGCCTTCTGCACTTTCTCTATTGTGATCTTTATCCTCGGGATAAGGTTCCTGTGTTTTACAGTGTAATAGGTTAGTTAAGAGAGCAATCAATTTGTCTCAATCTGGAAGAGCTTCTAACTTTTCTAGTCTAGTGATTAGATGTATGTAGGTTGATTATTGGTATCAAATATCAAGCAGTAAGGAGAACCTTATGCAGAATACAAAGACCCTAGTTTTATATGAAGTACAAAAGCCAGTAGGTATGCGGCAACTAAATTCTATTTAATACTTAGAAAAAAGTAATGAGATCCCCCAAAAAACATAAATGTGAAATAGAGGCCAAGTTCCTGCCCCCACAAAAATATCCCCTCCTAAAACCCCCCAAAAACGCCTTACCATTCTACACTCTAAAAAAAGTAGTATGAGTTGGTGTATTAATTCAACCAAAAATATTTGCCAATACAAGAGATGATACAAGAAAGAAATGTCCAAGTTCATTACTTGGAAGACCTCATAGTTACTTACTAAGAACAGTAAAGACACTTCAACTGACCTTTAAAAACAAAAATAAAAATACTTATATCCATTTACTAAAATATCACTTTCCTCAACCAGGTATATTCTTAAACTTGGCAATGTTTAGTTTTTCTCTAAAGATAATTTCGGCACAAAAAAAAACATTGCCAAGTTTAAGAATATACCTGGTTGAGGAAAGTGATATTTTAGTAACTGGATATAAGTATTTTTATTGTTGTTTTTAAAAGGTCAGTTGAAGTATCTTTACTGTTCTTAGTAAGTAACTATGAGGTCTTCCAAGTAATGAACTTGGACATTTCTTTCTTGTATCATCTCTTGTATTGGCAAATATTTTTGGTTGAATTAATACACCAACTCATACTACTTTTTTTAGAGTGTAGAATGGTAAGGCGTTTTTGGGGGGTTTTAGGAGGGGATATTTTTGAGGAAGGGAGTGTTTCTTTGTGGGGGCAGGAACTTGGCCTCTATTTCACATTTACGTTTTTTGGGGGGATAAATATTTACTGTATCTATTCCAAAATTCCAAATTACACTAGGGATAAAACCGTTATGAAAACACGCTAAGATGACGCAGTTTCTGCCAGTTAGTGTTTTTTTTTATATTTATTTTGTTGGTTATCTTTTTGAGAAATTTGATTAATTTACGCGGTCCCTGCAGAACGGACGTTTTAACATTTAGTTCTTAGTATTTAAAGATTGTATATATTCATGTATCTGAAATATTTATTTATTTAATATATCGTCGATACAAATGCAAATTATGGAATGTGAAAGGTGTTTTGTACCTTATAGATGACTATATAATTTTTATCTTATGATATATTTTAATTAGACTTAATGCACATTCGTTAGTTTGATTTTCTGTAATTGATAATTATTTTCGAGATTTGGCCACAAAGTATATTAGTCACATAGCAAGCAGTAAAGATTGAAAATTAAAAAAAAAAAGTTTTCTTATATTCGATACTTTGCATAGGTATCGACGATAAATTAATATTATATATATCCATTTATAATATGGACTCGAACCCGCATGAGAATCTATACCTTTGGAAAAGAAAATGTAGGAATATCATGTAGAAAACATTAGTAAATGCGTTTTCCTAAAAATAGTGATATTGGAGTTAATTATCCTGTATACTCATAGTCTAAAATCATTTCTCTAGCACATTTTTAGACAAATCCAAAAGCATATTTTTTTGACGTTGCACTCATTCGTCTTACTAGGTACCTAATGTAACCTTCTGATATATAAGGTATATATATATATATATATATATATATATATATATATATATATATATATATATGTGTGTGTGTGTGTTTGTGTTATTTCATTTTTCACAAATTAATAATGATATTTTAGGCCACGAATGAATCACCTATACACTAACATTCAGACATGAACTTAACAATAAATTATGAATGCCAAGTCCCTTTTCAGCACATTGCCATAATAAGGCTTACGGACCCAAGTTCTGCAATACATATTATTGCATATCATTAGAAAATATAAGCAGGTATTACATCGAACATCAATGAAGAATTTAAAGGAAGAAATGAATTTATTTGTGGTTTGGTATAACTGTGGTTGAGTGTCAACTGCAAACCTATACGGTGGACTTGCATCGAGTCTGGTGTCAATTGCAAGGCAATACGGTGGACTGAACAAACAGACCATTGTAACACTCATTGCCTAGTGGAACATAAACAATGGCTCCCCCTTCCCGAATTCTCTCCCTGTTTATTTGTATTTCCATGGTCAGCGGTTAATTTGGTTCTTGATAAAGTACAAGTTAGATTGGCTCTTTGCTTTATTGTTGAGCATTATCGAAATGTCTAGCAGAAACTACACAATCGTAGTAAATTGTTACGATAAATGTCAGGCAAAACTAAAAACTAGAACTACATTCACTTTTTAAATTTAATAAACTAAAAATTGCAACCTAAAAAAACTACAATTAAATTAATTAATGAATATTAGATAAACTAAAAGTTAATCATAGGGAATTGATTAAAAACTAAATTAAAGCTTTAGTTTAGTTGAGTTTAGTTTTAATTTATTTAAATTTTAACGTCCATTATTATTGACTACGAATTTTGGGATAGATTATATATGGGTTACCCCGTTTTCTAGCCAGGAAAGGGCTGATGCCATTTCTTTTCTTTTTTCTAAAGAAAAGCCACCACCCCATAGTGGGAATCGAACCCACGACCTTTGGCACGGAGTGTTAAGTGCTCACGCCTTAACACTCGCAGCCACCCGGACCTCCTAGTTTAGTTTTACTAAAATAAAGTGAATTTTAATATAAATCATATTTTATTTCAATAATTAAGTAAATTATTAAAGCTAATAGAACTTGTTTTCATTTTGTTTTAAATAGGCTGAAGTTGTAGTTGTAAGTTGTAACCTCATTTTATCCCCATTATAGTTCATAAATAAACACTCTTTATTTAAAATAAAATGTTTACCCTTGCACTGAATCAAAATATGCAATAAACCAATTTGTAAATTAAAAACTAAAACTAAACAAAAATCATAAATCAAGGTCACTTCTGCTAGTGTGATTAAACTAATTATCATGCTAAAACTAAAAATTATACAAATCTAAAACTAAACTAAAACTAAAAACATAACGTGAGTTCATTTTTAGTTAGAGTAAACTAACGTTAGTTTTGCCCATCGTAACTTACGATGTTCATAATTACTACATAACGATATCACAACCGCCAGTGTAATATGAATTGCAACTATTGATACATAATGGTCCTTTTATTTCTTAGAGTGTGCTTTAACGACGACAATCTTTATTTCTGAGTAGGAACAACAGTTCTAAGCTGTTATGAGAGCAAAAAGTAATTATCAAATAATGCATAAGATGAATAAAACTTTATTACATATTTTATATGGACGTGGCTCAAGTGATGGAAGCTTGTTCTCCTCAAGACGAGGCTGTAAACATCTCCATCTTCTTTCTTAAGTTTTATTAACCTTCCGTGTATTTGAATAATTTATAAATTTACGTATTATAAATAATAATAATAATAGCCACGTTGAATGCACCGGTTCAGATCACCGAAGTTAAGCAACGTCGGGCGTGGCCAGTACCTGAATAAGTGACCGACCACGTGCTGTTGGCATTATAGAAAAGGGTGGCAACCTGTAGAGAGCCCAACGTTAATAGCCCTAATGTTGATACGCCGTTAAACACAAACAAAAAAAAAATAATAATACAAAACAACAAAGACCCTTGAATCGCTAGATGAACAATAAAGACCATATACAAGCAAAAATGTTTTCTCCAAAATATAATATATTATGAATAAATTGAAAATTCTAAAATGGCATACCAACATAATGAAATAATGGTTAAAAAGCAATAAATCATGAGTTAAATGGTTGACCTAACCCCGACCTAGCGAGGTGACCTTACGGTGACCTCAGCTGTTGACATCCAGCAACGACCCGTTATTTTAAGCAAATTGAAACGCCTCTAAGGGGTCAAGCATAAATCAGTATATTATTGATTAAAATAATTCTTATTTTATTTTTTATTATTGATTCTTATTTTGACAACCAAAAAAACCATCGTATTTTACCTTGGAATAATAAATTCCAAAATAAACCTTATAATTTTATTTTATATCCTCCTAATTTAACTAAATTGTCATTTATACTTCAATAAAAAACATACATTCAATTAAAAGTCTTTATTATAGGTGTTAAAAATTAATATAAAAAACTAGTTTATTCTCATTATAAATTTAAGAATATTCTAGGTTAATTGAAATGTTATGGCATTGTTAATATTACGTTCAAATAAAAACATAATATAATGTTCCTCTAAGATCATATTATTGTTTGTTTGTTGGTATCATAATTGGTAATGAAGACATTCTGTAAGATAAACGGATGAAAATTTCACAACATGTGCAAAGTCACATTTATTTGACGTAATTGTTTCGAAGAGGTACAAAAAAACTTATAAAACACGATTTCACTATTTTCCATATACAACTAAAGTTTCGTGAATTTTTTTTTTCTAATATCTCATCATAAAATTTATTGCTAAGGATTTACAAGACCTAGGTAGCAAAAACTCATAAATCCTCAAAAATGTTGAAAAATATTTTCATTTTGAAAAAATAACTTTTTATATATGAACATACATATATGTATAAACTTTGAAAATAAGAATAAATTATATTAGTACAAATGTGGCAATATTATGTTCCTAAAAATCTACAAAACCGAAAAGATAAATTTTTAATGATTTACTTTATGTCAACATTTTTGGAGATAGTAAACATATACGACAAAACTTTTTTTAAAACTTTTTGTCCTCTAAATTAAATTCAATATGTCAATATGCTTCTTTTTTTTTTACTTTGTGTGTTTGTGTGGATACCCAGACATAATAAGAGTTGGAAAAGAAATTTTAAATCCCTGACGATGAAGAGTCAGATTTTGAAATATCAATGTCTTTCTGACCTGCTGTTATCAAAATGACAATAAAAAGTATTAAAATATTGAGAATAAAATATTATAAATTGATTGAGCATAACAAAAACTAATTATCAATAGACGTAAGGTTTGATTAATTTCTGACTTACATATTTTTCTCGATGATTTTAACAAGTCAGAAGCCGTCTAAATCCTTTGTATAACAAGGTGTTCACACTTTTAATGAATTAATAATATTTAATGAATATTTCTAAACGATAATGAACCGTTCGCGTATCGTTGTCGTGTCGGAGTGTCGAGAGAGCGAGGAGTTGCCTAGTCATGTGGTTTCGGCTGACTGTTTAGAAGCTCGGTCCAACCATCCCTACTCCTCCCGGGACCCCACCTCCTCGTCGCTGTTTAGCTCTCCTGTACGAACTATTTCTGTTTGTGTTGTTTTAATGTTTATTAGTAATTTGTAATATTCTTCCTATAAAAAAGTAAAATATTCAACATTTTAGCGCGTCGAATATTTTGTTTATCCTTGGTCTGATTTGAAAAGCTTAAAACAAAAACGCATGACACTTTCGCTGCGGGTGTGGACACTAGCGATCCTACCCGCTTACTAGTGTCCCTTCGGAAAGACACTCCTCCGTTTCTTTTCCCTTTAGATTAAAAAGGCTCTTAAATGGAGGGGATTCACTTTTACAGCTCCAAGTAAACTCAGTTGCCTTCAGTGTTGCTCGAGCTTCCCAACAAGTGTTTTCCGTTTTCAAATCGGCTGACTGGAAGATTGTTTATGAATTTTTTATGAAAATAAATGTCTACATGAAATATTATAACAAAAATGCACCCGATACTGAGGTATTCCAAAACAATGATGCCCGCAGCGAAAATGATAACTAAACCAAAAACTCCCGAAACTAAATGTTAAGTTTTCCTCGACCAAGAAATAGTTCAAACAGTCAACTCTCGATGCGCCAAACTTCCATACCGATGCCTTAAATAGGTAGAACAGAATCTGAGGTCCCGAGCCATAACTCCTAAATTTAACCCGAATAAGTCGTTTTCAGGCCAAAATAATATAGCATAAGAATGCATATATCTACAATTATTGAAAAAGGCGGGAGGTCAACAACACTTCACATCACACTTTCAAACTTTTTATTTAACTTCCCTACATGTTTCGCGCCATTTTGGCGCCTCTTTAGGGGAATGTGCTGCAAAACACGACTTCAGCCTCAACTTGAGGAGGAGAACCTTCCACTAGCAGGGCGAAGTCAAGACTGGTCATTGACTGAACGAATCCAATATGCTGTAAAATAGTCAGCTGATCGATAATCGATCTGTCATATCTTTAAAATTAATTTTAATTTCAATTTCCAGATGAAATATAGTCGTATAACCAAATCAATTAATGAAAATATCATTAAGATGTTAATATATCACAAGGTCACATTAGGTACCTAATAGGACGGATGAGTGCAACCTCATAATTTACATGCCTTTGGATTTTTCTAAAAAAAATGCTAGAGAAATTATTTGAGCCTTTGAGTTGACAGAACTCCAATATCACTATTTTTCAGGAAAGCACATTTAATAATATTTTCTACAGAAATATTTTCGTGCTTCCATCCCGTCACTTTATTTTTCCTGAAGTATCGGAGAAATCTAGCATTTTACTAAAATATCATTTTTGCCCTAAACCATTTATTCAATGCTGAATGATCATAAAATCAATAATTAAATATAATGTTCCTAAAAAGGGCAATTATACTTCCTGTCAACTGAAAGTATCATTTACTGGACTCCAATAAAATATTAAACTGAAAAGGCTTTTTAAAAGAAGCATTACTGAATATGAAATAAATCTAAGGGAAAGACGCAAAAATTATTCTGACGCCAAGTTTATTTTTCTTCCACCTCAAAAACCTTTTAAGGGCTCAGCCATCAAACAATCAATCCCACCAACTGTCAATTAAATATTTTTTTGACACTCCCCTGGCTTCTGCCTCCCTCTTGAAGCTTTTCATTGTGTCAACCTTAGGGCGTTATGAATCACTTTCGGAGGAATCTTGGAGGAGATTTTTACAGTTTTTAGCATTGGGGGGCGTATAACATTTTTATCATGAAAACATACCTGATGTCAGAAAGAGCTAATATTCACCGTAAAAAAATGGAATATGAGTAGTTTACGGAATGACGTTTTAAATAATTGCCGAGACGGTCCATATGAGGGATCTAAAAGCAATTCGCTTATGAAGTGTCGGTGGGAAATTTTGAAGTTCATAATCCATAGATTAAAAAAAAGTTAGTTGGCTTTTCAAAAAAGCTAAGAGCCGAGAGCGAATTTGGATCCGGTTGTTCCGATCTCAGAAGAACCGAAGAACCATCGCTCTTTTTTACTGAGCCACGGCTCGTTCGCTCTTCTGAATAAACTGGCTCAGTAGTGAGCTACCCATCTTTCAGATATTGAAGACCCATCCTCGAGACCAATAGCTATCCTGAGCCTCATCTGCCCTGCCATTTATTAATATGGCAGAGTTGGGGGCTGAAGGGTTATTTCAGTGAACTTGATTGGTTCCTACTCTGCAGTTGCCAGGTTACGGACAAAGACGAAAACTCCACTCACAAACAGCAAGCGAACATTTGTGCGAATATTCTGTCAAGTTTTATTTTGCAATAAAGACACTTTGTTTAGATTGTTGTAAGAAATGAGGTGCTCTTGTTGCTTCAATGCTAGGTAAAGGTAGGTTTTCACGGGGCAATAATAGGAAAGCGTGCTCGCTTTTAATCTCGCTTTCGTGGGTGGGTGTCCTCCACAAAATCCAAGTTGGGATGAAGCGTGAGATCGCAAACGGCCAGGAATCACTATTCAGTATTTGCTTGTAAATCATGGCTTTTACAAAAAAGTTATGGAGTTGTTGGTACGGTATACATTAGTACTTTGGCCCATAAGTTAATGGAATGTCAAGTAAATATTACAAATCGGAAGAAAAAGCTATGATGGGTGAGAGAGTGGATTTTGTAAATTCCAACCAAGCCAAGTAAATTCCATGTAATAATACGTGGCTACCTACTGAACAACAGTCCAAAATCCGAAATTACACCACTGGTTTTGTGTATGGTATGAAAAACTTATGGCTATGGACCTGTTCCACAAACTTCACTAAAGAAATTTGAGCAACAAAGATTTGAATCAGAAGACTAGGTATTGTTGGGGTGTGGCTAAGATAAAACGTACAGAAAAATCTATATTTCGGACGTTTCGGCATGCTTTTTACCAGCCTTCTTTGGCAACAAATGCGTAGTGGATGGAGAAATCAAAGGTCATCCAAATTTTTCCTACTACAGGGTTCCTGCGTCCTCAGGGCATTCTTTGCTGAAGAAGGCTGCCAAAAAGCATGCCGAAATGGCCAAAATATAGATTTTTCTCAAAATCTGACGTTCTCTCTTGGTCTGCTTGACTTCTAACCACCTCAACGCTTAACTATCTGTATCTCATTAGAAATTTGTACCTATTTCATTAACTTCAGACAACTTTTATACAATCACTATCAAATGCTAACTCCTTGGAACTCTTATAAAAAAAGTTCAAATGACTAATTGCCCTTCGTTCTATATGAATATGCTTTATCATGAGGATGACGTTACTTTATCCGAATGCATATGGAATACCTTATCGGTATGACGTTGCAAGCTCTACAAGGTCATACTTCTTTCGATACTAGATATCCGTGAGTAAGCTAGTTCTCAGCCTCCTGAATATGATGTCATCCAGAGAGTTATCATCAACGAGCATACGATTTATTATTAATCGTTATCATTCTTATTTACATGGATTCAACAACTATAAGAGAAAACCAACCTTTTTCTTAATACAAAATAATTTGGATTATAGCCCATTCAGTAAGATAGTTCTAATCTCGCATGCGCGAAATTCTAAGGGAAATAATCCCAACGGTTCGACC
This sequence comes from Gonocerus acuteangulatus, assembly GCA_946811695.1. Lineage (NCBI taxonomy): Eukaryota > Metazoa > Arthropoda > Insecta > Hemiptera > Coreidae > Gonocerus > Gonocerus acuteangulatus. The sequence goes on from OX328125.1 coordinate 25,797,613, forward strand.
TTTGCATTTCCAGCACAATCAACAATACGTTACTTTAACTCAATAAAATGGATTATGTTTCGTTTAGGACCAGGAAAGGCTTTGAGAAGTCAGGCAAGGGAGATAGTGTGTAATATTTATTAATTCTTAGCCAAAGCTAAAGCGAAAAACGATTTAAGCTATAGCCTGTTCAAAAAGATGGTTTTGAGTTAATTCTGCCCATTGAATTGGCCATTCCTTTCGTTTAAAACAAATCATTTTTGTCTATCATGAAAATCATATCATTTTTGTAGATGCTGCAGCCCAAACAGATCAATATGTTTATATACGCACAAATTTTTGAGAGCGGTTTTTTACCGGATAGTCTACATTTTCATCTAAACTTCTCGATTGCGTCAACGGGTCGGCATCATAAGCAGGGTTGCTCCCTATTAGGAGGAAGGACATCACCTAAAAAAAAAAAAAGATACTCATATTTACAGCGTTGAAAGTAAGGATGCTACAGCTGTTAAAACATATAGGTGTTTACGCTCGACTGATCCTCATGAGGAAAGTGATTTGTGTCGGTAATTGGGGTGGTTATGAAGCAACTTTCATAATCCTATTATTTACGGATGCTACATGTAATCTCACGTAACTGAGGATCCTTTCAACGGAAGTCCTATGTAAAACACCATGCATCGTCAGGCTTCGTCCTCAAGCACCAGAACGCCTCATAAATCTAAACTAGAGAGAAATTCCTGGTTTTTTTTTCTGAGGATGAAGATATGGACTTTAGAAAGCCCGGGATGAAAGAAAAAAAAAAAAAAAAAAAAAAAAAAAAAAAAAAAAAAAAATTTGGGTATTCATTGTAGTAAAAGTCATCGTTACAATGCCCGACTCGTTAGAATGCCTTCTTAGCGCGTTTCCATAACTTTATTATCTCTAGTGTTATTTGGAAAGCGCATTTATTTATTTAATTTATTATTTTATCCAACGCCCGTCGCACAGTGGTACTTTTTACCTGATCTAGCTGGACAAAATTATTTTATCACGGATTCTTATTGGAAATAACTTGCTGATTATGGATATACCCCATTTTAGGTGTTGGGAGTAAAATCTTACCGATGTTTTCTGTCTTTTTCAGCAGAAAAAGCCGTTTTTTATTATGTGTTAAGGGTTATTCAAAAGCATATAATCTAATTATTTTTTTTTAATTTATTTTTTATTGTTATTATGCTATTGTTATAATCTATTTAACTTTTCCAAAGACGAAACCAAAAAAAAAAAAAAAATTAAAAACCAGAAATTACAAGAAATAACAATAATAATTGAAAACACAACAATAGAACAAACAATATGATCAAAATTAAGTTATCGAAAATAACAAATCATTCTTGGTCAAGAAATGGTTCATTCAACAAATTAATTATTTCACCTGAGAAGGAATAAAACTCTTCCTTATGTCGTTGAATTTCCGCACTCCTACTAGAAATATACGGATCGCTCGAGTATGGTAAACACTGAAATACATGTAAAATATTCTTTAGCTCCCCACAACTGGCAGATGCACTTAAATCTTCGTTTACTTCTGATTATGTATCGTAATTAATACTTGTATCAAGCCATTCACCAGTACGTTTCTCAGTAACACTTTTTCTTCTGTTTGCTGTTTCCCACTTATCGCGTAAATGGCTTAAAAATTTCTCTACTTTTATTTTCCATTTTATTAATTAATTAGGGTAAATGACCCGATCGTTGACACTACTCCTTAAGTTGACACTTCAAATTTAAATTTGAAAAATAACAATTAGATTTAAGAGAATTCAATAAGTTTGCATCCAAATGAAAGAACAGGTGTTGAAGAATAATGTCGACTGACCCGATCAACTATGCATCTCCGTTAATAACATCTGCCGCCATTTTAGTATGAAAAATCCTCGAGTCAACTCTTGCTGCTCTCTTCACTCAGTGAATTTGATAAGGGATTAAGAATATTTCTTAAGATTTTTTTTTTTTGTAATGCGTGCATTAAATTTTTTTTTTTTTTTTGTGATCTCTATGAACTCTATGATACTAAAATTATGGACTGTAAAAGGTTTGACTCAAGTTAAATAAAAAAATCTTGAGATTATGGTAGTGTCAACATTGGGAACACAATAAACAACCAGGGCTCCTTTTCTTGACACTAATGTCAACTTTAGGAAAACGGTTGTCAGTGATGCATACTAAAACATTTAGTTGAGATTTTCATTAGAAATTCATGTATCCTGATTTTAATAATTTCTTATGTCTGGAACCTTAAGTTGACAAGATGTTTTCCTAATTTTGACATTCTGTTCCTAATGTTAACAGACAACTTTTTATAATAGCTTTCTGCAATTTGAAATGGTCACACAACTTCTTAATCTGTTTGTGGTACAATGGTTATTAGTGGCGGTACCTCCAAATGCTTCTCACATTATCCAATCTATGGATTTATCAGGTTTCCGAACATTTAAAGAAGGTTGGAAGCTAAAAGTTCATGAATGGATCATTAACCATATGGCAAGTCCTGCATTAAAAAAAACACAGCTGAAATCGCCAAGAAAGAAAGAGCGAAGGCTAGATTGAACATAAAAGAAGAAAAATCCCTTACAAGAAATAACTTTTAAATACTTCTCGTCTGAAAAATGAAGTGGGAAACTCCATGACTGACAAAGATGGTGACTCCTCCAATCAGCCTGAAGAAGGAACGACGTCACTAGCATGAGCTGTGAAGAATCAACCAGTGTAAGTAAACCATCATCAATGTCAACAATTGAGGCAGGTCAGGTAGATAAAACCACAAATAACGAATATGAGAAGAATGCAGATCAAAGATTACACAAAAAGCTAAAGAAGAAGAGCGATTGTTCAAAAATGACCAAGGGATGAAAGATGAAAATGGCTGTAATAAGCAAGTTATAAACAACGTCAACATTATTAGAATAGGTAATTATTGTATAGTTCTAGTTGAAGGAAAAACAGCACGGGAAATATGTTTGACAAGCGGTGAGGTGGATTTCCACCAATGCAGTTGGCCCTTGTTGCTCACAATAGAATAAAAACTGTTTTTTCCGCTGATGGCATGATTTTCCAATATCTACTAGCCAAATTACTTGTAAACTTACCAATCCTCTAGTATTTGGATAAAATACATTAATTTCCAGAACCACTGACTCTACATGGAAAAATTCGGAGGCATATTGTTATTCTTCCTAGTTATGATTTTCAGTTAAAAATAATTGTTATACCTAGTTGTATGTTTTTCGAAAAGGATCTCTTTCGAATTCATTACATTTTTCATTGTTCCAGCTGTTTTCAATCCAATTTGGTTGTTTGTTTAAAGAATAAAGTTGTATTATTTTCATTTTCCCTCACTTTCATCCTTAGGAACAGAAAAGTCAAACTTAGGCACCGATCTACTGCAGACGTGTCAACATTAGGACCAGAGTAAGGCAGCATTTATTCATTTATTTACCTTGAAATACTTAATGTATCTAAAATTGGTTTATGTGAATTTCATTGAGAATGAGCTGACGAATAATTTGAGATATTCAAAATTTATTATCTTCAAAAACTAAGCGAAAAAATATTTTAATTAAAATAACCCTTTCATAAAGTGTCAACTATTGGGTCATTTACCCTAAAAATAGTAAAATACATTGGTTAAGCGTGATGAGTTTATACAAGAGCTTATTAATGATCACACATAATAAAATTTAGAAATAAGTAATAATAATACATATATAAATTATTACAAATTATTTAAAAATAAAATTAAAATCATAGATAAAAAAACAAAAAAAAATTATAAATATAATTAAGAAAGAAAGAGAGAGAAAAAATAAAAATGATTATAAAACGGAATTAGTAACATCAGGAATTTAGTAGTTAATATTTTTTTTAAATGAAACCCCTACTCTAATAAAATCTTGAAGAAAAGCCTCTTCGATTTCCGCCCAGAATAATCTATAACAAACAACCGAAAATTGTACGTCATTCTAGGTATATCGTATTTCTGATAAATAAAAAGCTACGGTAATCAAACACCCAAAGCAACAAAAATATTACATTAGAAGTTTAATTAATCGTTTCTGAATACCCAAACTGAAAATTAGTTTGGAATAGTAGGTGTTTCAATGTTTCTTGAAAACGGTTACAGATAACGATTTGGTTTCATTCGTTTTTCTACGTTAAGAATCCTATAAAACGAGTACCTGCAAGCATATGAACTCGAAAACGTAAGAGTTACGATTTTGTTCGCACGAATTTCATTCTAAAAACCATGTTCCAGTGGACGAATTCTGCTAGTTAACGAACTTGACCTTTCAAATTAGACGAAAGATTTTTGTGCCGAATTGCATCAAAATCGAACCATTTTTGAGCCAGCTAGAGAGCGAACAGGCAAATATATATATATATATATATATATATATATATATATATATATGTATATATATATATATATATATATATATATATATATATATATATATATATATATATATATATATATATATATATATATATACATATACATATACAAATTTGAACCACTGTTATATTATTGATCTATGGGATCGGAAACATAAAATTTTCGTGTCGGCACTTTCGGATTGTGTCATGAGGTCAACCTCATAAGTGGGGTTCCTCCCTATGGAGGAAGGGAGGAACCGCGCTAAAACTAAAACTGAACAAGGTAACTAGAATCGGAACATTGAATTAGACACAGCCGAAACTGGATCTTTGTCTATATAAATAACAAGATCCAGCCCTTTGATGTGTAGCCTTCCCGGAAGCAAGGTGATGTTCTAAATAGTCTTAGAGATAAGTAATGTGAATAACCTCCACGTGTCCTCGTGTCTGGAGTAATACCTAGAGATCTTATCAAATAATCGATTTCTAAGGGCCAATCTTTTATTCAATAGATCTTCAAGGGCTGATCTTTTCAAAGAATCGATCTCTAAGGGCTGATCTTTTATTCAATCTATCTTCAAGGGCCGATCTTTTCAAATAATCGATCTCTAAGGGCAGATCTTTTATTCAATCGATCTTCAAGGGCCGATCTTTTCAAAGAGTCGATCACTAAGGGCCGATCTTTTATTCAATCGATCTCCAAGGGCCGATCTTTTCAAATAATCTATCTCTAAGGGCAGATCTTTTATTCGATCGATCTTCAAGCGCCGATCTTTTCAAAGAATCGATCTCTAAGGGCTGATCTTTTATTCAATCTATCTTCAAGGGCCGATCTTTTCAAATAATCGATCTCTAAGGGCCGATCTTTTCAAAGAGTCGATCACTAAGGGCCGATCTTTTATTCAATCGATCTCCAAGGGCCGATCTTTTCAAATAATCTATCTCTAAGGGCAGATCTTTTATTCGATCGATCTTCAAGCGCCGATCTTTTCAAAGAATCGATCTCTAAGGGCTGATCTTTTATTCAATCTATCTTCAAGGGCCGATCTTTTCAAATAATCGATCTCTAAGGGCAGATCTTTTATTCAATCGATCTTCAAGGGCCGATCTTTTCAAAGAGTCGATCACTAAGGGCCGATCTTTTATTCAATCGATCTCCAAGGGCCGATCTTTTCAAATAATCTTTCTCTAAGGGCAGATCTTTTATTCGATCGATCTTCAAGCACCGATCTTTTCAAATAATCGATCTCTAAGGGCAGATCATTTATTCAATCGATCTTCAAGGGCCGATCTTTTTAAAGAATCGATTACTAAGGGCCGATCTTTTATTCTATCTATCTTTAAGGGCCGATATTTTCAAATAATCGTTCTCTAAAGGCCGATCTTTTATTCAATCGATCTTTAAGGGCTGATCTTTTAAAGAATCGATCCATCTAGAATACCGTAAAATAAAATGTTTATAATTTCAAATATTCAAATACCTCTTGTTACTCAATCTCATTTCTATTACTTAACGGAAGAAAAAACTTACAGAAGTGTCCAATGTCCATTAACAGACTTTTCACACAACAATAACATTATACTATGACTCAATACCTTCAGTATCTCCAAATACAAGGAAGAAGGTAATATAATAAAACTGTGATCTTCATTTTCATAACTATTTTTCCCTATTACAATTATTTTATTCCATTTTTTTTTCTATTTGATGAACATACGTATATATGTAACAATACCCATATATCTTAGCGCGGTTTCCATAACTTCTTATTAATGGTGTCCCTAATATTTTTTTAAAAAACGTCATCAATCACCTACTCTCATGAAATTTTAGGTTCGAAGTAAGCGAAAATTTGGTAATTTTATCATCGTTGAAATACAGCAACCCAGCTATTAGTCCCCTCTGATAAATATCTAATGACAATGTCGCGTGTAATGAGTGCTATTAGCAATGTTACTCTTAAACATTATGCTAATAATTAGATTTAGCATTTTTATTGACGCAATAGCACGATTTGTTTTGTCAGAACAGTTAATTTTGTCTTTTCACAAAAAATCAATATTCTTATTTTATCAGGCACAACCTGATATTGTTCGAAGGCAGACAGAGCAGCATTATCCCTGCTGCGTGTTTAACTTTGATTTATGTACAAGATCCACTCGGTGATAGCCAAACGTAAAACAATGCCAATAATCTATTCGGATACAGTTGACGACCTGTTTGGTACCCTATTTAGGTCAGTTCCTCTAATACATTACACAGGCACACAAAATAATAAAAAGGGGTATTTTCCAAAGACATTATACATATATTCCTATGTATTTCGAAAAGCTGAATCCGAATCCGAAGTCTGTTTTACCCCAACAGGTCAGAGCTTCAGTGGTTTTGAAGGTCGCTGAATTAAAATCCGAAGTCTGTCTCACCCCATCGGCGCAAAATCAAGGTCATTTCAGGGACTAATGTGTTTATTTTTCAAAAATGAATTTTTGAGATTCATTTTTTGCGAAATAAACATATCTGTCCTTGAAATTACCTTGATTTTGCCCCGATGGGGTGAAACAGACCTCACATTCGAATTCAGCGACCCTTAAAACCATGGAAGCTCTAGTTATTTATTCTTAAACGACGAAATGTGACCTTCAAATGCACTTTAACCTGACGTGCTGGAGTGACACGGATTCCGGATTCGGATTCAACGTGTTGAAATACATAAAAATATATGTATATTGTCATTGGGACAGACCGCTTTTTTTATTTTGTGTGCCTGTGTTATCAGTCTTACACCCAATAAAACTCAAATAAAGACACATCAACATTATTGCACCTAATATTACTACGTTAATACATACAGCTGGGGAGACAATACAGCTCCATCTTTGTTCTTTATTAAGATGAATGGTCGAGCATTTTTGCTGGAATATTTTGATTTACCAGTAATCAAGGGTGCTTCTGTAAAAACTCCTGAAAACGTCCATTTTGCCCTATTTTCAATCTGTAAAATGTTTTTGAAACCTTGAATGCCTTAGTTATTATAAAAAATACTTCAATTATGTAAAGCATTCCTTTTGGCGTTTGCAAAAATGTGTAAATTTTTAATTGTTTTCAGTGGTACCGCAATAGCATAATTATTACGCTAAGAATATCGAACCGATTTAACCAAAATTTGGTGGTAAAACTGCGAATAAATTTTATTGAGAATATTTTGAAGCATTGAGATGGTGTTTAATTTTGGAACTATAAGCGAATGAACTACAAAAAAATGTGATTTATGTTTCGGTAATATTTACCTCATACTTCAATTATTGTTACTTGAGTTCTTTTAAATAAATTCCCACAAAAATTAGTTTTCCCCTTTTTAACATCAAACTCGAAACAATAGCGCTCTGGCCAGTTCCAGAATTTAAGGCGTCCGCAAATCGACAGCCTATGCTCAGAGGGTCTCCAATAATCTCTATCCTAACTTATCGGATTATAATTCTATAATATGCTATACAATATGTACCTAAAGTGCTTTATACAATCCTATAATAAACTATATACGTAATCCTGCTAAACATTATACTCTATACATATTACTTTACTATTACTAAGCTTTCCCTGTTCTGATCTTCCTGTTTGTTTGTGGCATTTTTGGGCGAAAGAACCCCACGGTCGTCATCGCCCTACCGTGCAGATAGCTACACAAATTACTCACCGCATGCTCACGAGTTTTTTTTTTTTTTTTTTTTTTTTTTTTTATTACAACTGGTACTCTTTTATTTCCTATTTTTTCTCCCTTTATTCTATTTTTTCAGCCATTTTTCTTTTCTATTTTTAGTTTTTTTTTTTTTTTTTTTCCTCTCCCTTCTTTTTTTTCCACCTTTCTCCCGGTACTTTTAGTCTCTTTACCTGAACATTCATATTATTGCTTTATTAATCTAAAACTAAGTTAACAGGAAATAAATTAATCTAAAATTAAAAATATACACTAACTAAGTCTTAATAGCTAAAAAAAAAGAAACCTAAGGTAACACAAAATATCACAGAAATGAGTTAAGAGGTAACAAATATATCACAAGGAGAAAACAGTTGGTTCTCCGAAAAAAAAAAAAAAAAAAAAACAACAACAACTGAGGATAGATAAATAGGTAGAAAAGTACAACAAATAAATAGAGATAAAAAGACACCTAGAATGATAAAATAAATAACTAGAACTTAAATATACCTATTATTCAAGGATTTGAACTAAATAAACACATATACCTGAACAATCACAGTTATTATATGAGACGATTAAGTCCAGTTATTTTTAAAAATTTGAGCACCTTATCAACTGCTGCTGAATTATTACCTAGTACCTCCTCCATCTTTCTGGGTATTCCAAGCCGTCTTAGCACCATTGTATATTTGCGGCATTCTTCAAAGATATGCTGTATACTGAGTAGTGTCCGACACTGATCTTCCTGATTTGTGTAAGTTCATCTAATTCATAATCAGGTTCTCCCTGTGGTCTAGTGGCTAAGGCCTTAGATTATAATGCGGGAGACTGGGGTTCGAGTCCCTCCGGCGGCAGGAATTTTTCATATCTCAGGTTCCGTTGAGAAGGTTCCCTGCCGCACCGTGGGTCTCGGCGTTAATGGTGTAGTTGTCGGTGCGCCGTAAAAAAAAAAAAAAAAAAAAAAAAAAAAAAAAATCATAGTCTGTCCTACACCTCATACTGCTCAAATAATGTCAAATCAACATTATCGCGGTCATCCGGTAACCAAACTTAAACCGTCAGGAGTATAAGCTGTACCAATAAAGTTGATGAAGTGTTTGGCGAACAAGAACCGCATCACGACCTTGCCTCCACTAATCTTCGTAGCGGTACCCTATTTAGGTCAGTTCATCTTACCAATACACCGTAACAGGATGTTCCCCACCATCAAGCAACCGGTCTTAACTCACATTGCACAATCTCATTCTCTACTTCCTCATGCCTTTCAAGAGGACTCTTAACTATTTCATTTTAATTTGTGGGTAAATTTGAAGAGTATCGTTATTCAGATCCACATTAGTTAAATAACTACACGACAATACTTACAAGAACGAAAAACGTTTATCACTTTGACAAATCATGAAACATTTTCCTTCCTTGGGATTTTAGAGTCCATCATAGCGCGTTTCCTTTCTTTTCCCTAGTGTCATTTGAGTCGAAATGTTTTTTTTTTGTCTTAAGCTTTCGTAAAAAAATTAAATCAATGAAATCTCAAAGAGAAGCAAAATTTTAGCCAAAGCAGTAAACTGACAGAATTCTACGAGGTTATTACTCCATTTAAGCATCAATTTGAATGAGATTGCAACATCAAAAATCACTTAAAACCGAATTTTAAGGAAATTGAATGAACTTTACATTCACCACGATTTCCAAGACGGTTACGAGATATACAAGTATATATCCGAAAATCCTAAGAAAATCTACCTTTTTCCCTTTGCCTCAACAACGGCTATAGATATGGACCTTGGAATTGGTTTCATTAGGTTCTCCCACGTCTAATTGCTTACAAAACTTGTACCTTGAATCCTTGTAACGCAAAAACGTTTTTTTTTTTTTTTTTTTTTGTTTTTTTTTGGTGCAAATTCTACACTAAAAACCATGCTTCGGTGGGCGGATTCTTCTGGTTAACAAACTTTCTAATCACACAATGTATTTTTTCCAAAAATCATTTATTTTTCCGTTCCAAATATTATGATTTTCTCATCAACAATGTAACCAAATATCCTCCTTTTGTTTTCTTAATAGAAATCATAATATCATCTCTGTTTGCACTAAAATGTTTATCGGGAATCGCTAAGCTTCCAGTGCCCAAAAATATAAATAATTGAATATTTACTATTAACGCTATAGGTCTTCTATAAATGTATAAATTTTCGGTCTTAAACTTTTATTTTCTATTCTTTTTACTTTTCCTAGCATAATTTTACAATTTTTATTTGATTCTGCGTAAAAAGAGAGATACTGCAAGGTGCGCTAATGGCCTAGATATAAAATAATAATAAAACTACAAGATCCTGGAGTTCGAAACTCGAGCTAGTTCTAAAGATTTTATCTTCAGTATGTCTTCGTCAGGGAGTCGAAACCCCTGTCCCAGAGCCAGGCCTACTCAGCTTTTAATGGGAATGCAAAAAGGTAAAATCAAGTATTTATTTGTTCTAGACAGCAGAGAGCAAACAGATAAAATATGCACACATGTATATATATAAATATATATATATATATATATATATATATATATATATATATATATATATATATATATATATTCCTGATATTTTGACTTGGGTAATGAAACGTTATTAATTCTTGACAGCACTTCCGGAGGGGAGCCAACGGCCATAGCCACGTTGAGTGCACCGGTTCCCGTAGATCACCGAAGTTAAGCAACGTCGGGCGTGGTCAGAACCTGAATGGGTGACCGACCACCTGCTGTTGGCATTAGAAAAGGGTGGCAACCTGTAGATAGCCCGGCGCTAATGGCCAAGATGTAGATGCGCCGTTAAAAAAAAAAAAAAAAATTACTTCCGGAGGGGCTTTCTGGCTATACGAAGGGAAGCAACATACTATAATAGATTTTTTGCACTAAAACGATGTTGAAAGAGGTTTACAAATTATTGAATTTTATGTGTGTTTGTTTATGTGTATTAATAATAAAGCATCCACCTACATCTGATCTGATATTGTTTAATGTCAACATCTGCTCACGTCAGTTGTTGATAGATCACCTGAATACATATAACAACATTTTTTTTTTTTTTTTTTTTTTTTTTTTAACCTAAAAGGCCCTCAGGGGATTCGCCTCGTACAACTCCCCCCGTGTGTGTGGGACTCTCACCCACCAAAAACCCCTCATTTCTGGTATGATTCCCTCTTGGAACAGCTGCTATGGCCAATCTTCAAGAGGGTACCTTAACATATAACAACATTAGAGCATATTTAACTAACAAATACAAGTGTTTTTCATCAATAAGATTTTTTTCGATAATTTTGACTTACATTTTTTCGTCATAACAGTTATAATATGGATGGTTCAGAACACAACTAGACCAAGTCCATCCATTAGCATTTTATGTTGTAATGGCATTGAAGAGTATTACTAAAATGGCTCTTTTCAGTGCTACAGGAGACTAAGTCCTAACTTAGTAGTTGTTGCTACACATCTGGAAGTCTTTTTTGTTTGTTTTCAGGGCACAAATAAGCCAAGATCAAGCTGAAACTATTTTATGAACAAGGCTATAAATAAATAATATCAGTGATATTTAAAATTAAGATCAGCGTTTACGTTCAAATCTTTTTAAGCCTTATAATGGTCAATAGGATTTATAGAACGTCTCTCTGCAATTAAAACGCATAATACTCATTTTCTGAAAACTGTATAACATGGACTTGGTCTAGTTGTGCTCTGAACCCTCCATATGATGATATAAATAGATATTTTACCCGGAATGGATGGGTTTTTCGATGGATCGATTACTTCCTGTACGAAGGAAAGTAACCCACGTCAAGATAAGAGAATAGAAAACAAGACATTAATTTCACAGTCTGCTGAACAGGCCAATTGGTGCAGCCATGTGGAGTGTGAAGTGAAACTCCCCACATGGGGACATTGCCGTGTGGTACACACGTATCAGTGGTCAAGGGAAAAACCTTTCATTTATTTTATTAAAGGCCGTAGGAAAAACTACAGCCACACGTCGAAAGCGAACGTGCCAGGAGACAATTATATACACTTCACTTCCTGCGTTTTGTAGGTCACTGTGAACCTTATTAGAAGAATTATAGAGCAATAGTGTTGTCTAAGAACAACTGTAAAATCTTCTAAACGACATTCCTGTACAAAATCTTGTAAAAAACATTCAGTTCGTTTGTAAATTTAATTTGAAGATACCTGTAAATGCCAATGTACTCAAGGCTTAATAAAAATGTTTTGTAAGTAATATCGCATAAGAAGAGTTAATTTATAAATATAATTATTAAAATGAGGCCCAATATTTATTTGGACAGCTTTGAAAGTGCCAACAATGGCTGGCTTCTTTCACATTTTGTATTGTTTTTATTTTATTTTACTTTTTCCATTTTTTCAACTTGTTCATAATATCTGCATCATCAAACTTGATTATTGTACTGTTTATAATTTGTACAGATTTCAAATAAATAAATAAATAAATAAAAAAAATGAGGCCCTATTAAATCCACTTAATAATAAAATATAAAACTTATAGAATATTCGAATTAATAAAAATGATTAATTAATTCGTGCTTAACATGTTTCGGACATTTAGTGTCTCATCAGGAGCTAAAAAGCAGAATATTTACAGCCACAGTAAGCTAAAGAACCGTCCACTGCTCGGGCCTAGTCAGTTATGTCTTGAGCTTCTTGTGTCTGTAAATATGTTTAATTTTAGATCTAAATATATTGTGCACAAAAAAAATTATTGCTATGAGTATAACAAAAAACATTAATTATTTATTACAATCGACACCAATATTAAATCAAATTAGGATTCATGAAGCGGTAACACCACGTTGAGAATAATTAGGATTCATGAAGCGGTAACACCACGTTGAGAATAATTAAGAAATGATTTCTTTTCTAGACTTTTTGATAATTTTTAATCTGCCGTAAATGATATCCTATCACCTTGACTTATTTTTTTTTAAAAGACCTATTTTCTTAAGATCAACATTTTATTATTATTTTATTTTAGGAGCTTCGCAACAAAGCGATTTTCTCCTTTATTTTCACTATTAAAATGTACAATTTAAATATACAGTTTTGAAAATTACATAAAAATAACTTCATTTAATGTTCATGAAGTTATTTTTATGTAATTTTCAAAACTGTATATTTAAATTGCACATTGTAATAATGAAATTAAAGGAGAAAATCGCAATTAACAAAGAATAAGAAAATTAATTTCACCATATTAAAAGAAAAATAACAAATTATTGATAACAAGTCGTACAGCTGTGCGTAGTGGCTTAATAAGAAGAATAGAAACACTATTTTTTAATTATTTTGTGTTCTTCAACTTAACATTTTATTAAGAATTTTTTTTCGAACACCTGTCATTTCTATAAACAGAATTTTTAAAACCATTTCCCTACGAACCTATTCGGGCGAGGTTAGCTCATTAGTATTCGAATAATATGCTGGAGGAACTGAGTTCAAAACTCGGGCGCGTATTAAAGATTTATTCTTCTAGTGTCGTTGTTCGACGGTTGAATTCTGGGACCCAGACCCCGGAAACCGGTCTTAGGCCCACCCAGCCTTCAATTAATTTATTAGGCAGCCGGAGAATGGTACTGGCCACACTAACTCTCTAATGTCAAGAATCTGATCATAGTATTTGCCTCTTTAGGTCATTATGGCCTGTTACGGGACTGATTTTTTTTTATTCCCCCTACAAGACTTAAATAGAATATTTGTTCTAAATTTTAACTAGATCGGCTCAGCAAATGTTGAGATATCTTGTTCTTTAGTTAAAAAGAATTTTTATACGAACTGCATAAATACCGTATGAAATGTCAGTTTTGCTTACTTTGCGATTTAATCCTTCCCCTCTTTTATTTCATTATTTACAAACATCATTGTAATTCATATAGAATTAAAGCTCTTTTATTCCTATTATTTAATCAGTAACTTGCGTACTGTGTTGTGAGAACGATCCTCTGAGAAAAAAATAAAACTTAAATTATGACCAACGGAAATCCGTATTATTTTTCGTTATGAATTTAAGCTCGGTCATAGCGCTGCTGACGCTTGTATGAACATTAACACGGCGTTCGGGGATGGAACGGTGAATGAACGAACTGTTTACCGGTGGTTTTCCAGGTTTCGAAGTGGAAATTTTGACCTTGACAATGAGGAGCGAGGAAGGCCAGAAACCAAGCTTGACAATGACTAAGCTTGTCCCTCAAAAAGCACTAAGGAATATGCCAAAGAACTCGGAGTAGGAGCCAGGACAGTTTCATTTGAAGGAAATCGGCAAGTCCAAAACTGACATTTCATACGGTACAGCCTGATAAGAACACATAAATGGCGAAAACGTTTACTGTGTGAGGGAAATATTTGAAAAATATTAAGAGTGGAGTAAAGCAAAATAATGATTTACCGATCTATCTCTCAATTCACGTAAAATAATTTAGGCATAAATTTTTATGTTGAAACAAATAAAAATTAAGCTGCTTGTTCATATAAAGATAAATTTTTCTGGATGTCTGTGAAATTGGGGAATAATGGGTCCTGGATTCTGGCCAAGTGGCTCGAGATCTAGTTTTGATGAACGATTCACAAGGGGTGGTCCCCGAGAACTGTAGATTCGAGGTAGGACTTGGTCAGGTTCCAAGACCTCACTCTTCTAATGAACTGGTCAGCTCGGTTTTATTCGGACCACCCTCACATCTCACAATCTCCTATAACTGTTAACGTTTTTTTTTTTTTTTTTGGTGTTCAAGTAATGTCTCAATGGAGTTCTTTCTTTCAGTACAATTAGTAGTAACAGTTGTTTACAATATACATAAGTATCATAAAAATTTGTATAAAATAAAACCTAATTAAATGTGCAAGTATTTCTGATAGTATTAAAAAAAGTCCGTCACGCAGGAGCTGCATAACTAAGCACTTTCCTCAGAATTTGGGTAGTGTAGACTGCTTTCCAGAACAATTTGCTTAAAATATCCTACATAAATAAAATAAAAACGTGAATAGTTCTCATTTTGTAATGAGTAACTGATCAATTATTAATTTGCTTCCAGAGTTATGTTACACATGGTACCTACTACACTACGTAATAAATACAAAAAAACTCATATTATCGTATTTTGATCTAACGCAGGAACAGGATACAGTCCCTCTAGTGGTAGAAAGCGCTCCTTGCGGCGGCTTTGTCTTTGTACGTCTGCCGGCTTTTCTATTGAAATATATTACAAATTAAACCCCCGCTTTCCGATTGACCGATTCAGCTCATTTCTACAACACTTCTTTCTCATGAGTTACCCACGACGTATACCGCGTTTCGTTACAATACAGCAGAAATTACGACCGGTATGAGTATATTAGGAATTTGGGTCCGGAGTAAACCCCCCCCCCCTTCTAATGAACCGATTTAGTTTATTTTTACAACACATATTTACCTGTAGATTGCCACTACGAATACCGAGTTTCGTCGAAATATACTAAAAATCACGGCTGGTAGTGGCGAATTGGTATTGTGGGTCCGGAGTAAACCCCCCCTCCTAATGAACCGATTTCGTTTATTTTTACAACACATATTTACCTGTGGATTAGCACTACGAATACCGAGTTTCGTCGAAATATACCAAAAATCACGGCTGGTAGTGGCTAATTGGTATTGTGGGTCCGGAGTAAACCCCCCCTTCTAATGAACCTATTTAGTTCATTTTTATATCTCACTTTTCTCTCTATATTAACACTACGAATACCAAGTTTCGTTGAAATATAACAAATATTACGGCTGACATAGTCAAATAAGTGTTTTGGGTTCGGGGTAAACCCCCCCTTCCGGTGGACCGACTTTGGTGGTTAACGAACTCGTTCAATCGTTTGCTAATTGAATGCTATATACCAAGTTTCGTGACGAAAAAACAAAAACTCTGGCTGCTATCGTGTTAACAGACACATATATATATATATATATATATATATATATATATATATATATATATGTATGCATATATATATATATATATATATATAGATATATATAAATTTTAACGGGGGTCATTTTCGGTGTCTACTAGGTAGGATCGATAAAGATTTGAAGAAATTTTTCAAAAATTCCGTCATGAGTCCAACCTCAATAGCTACTTTCCTTCGGAGGAAAGTGCTAAAATTAAAAAAAACATTTAACATATTACAAAATAGTTAGCATTCAAAAGGCAACGTTAAATGATTTTATTTAAAACCGTATTTTTTATTCTCAAAGAAAATTATATGTACTTTTTAATTGTTTTAAATACGTTTCGTGCAATCATTTACCTAACGAAAAACCTCATTTAAATTTAAAAAATACAATATATTACATTTTCGCCCTTTTTCTGGAAAATTCGGACATTGTCCTTATATGCATTTTTACTGTTCTGAGCTTTAACTGAACTGTGGTCTGCCGCAAGAATATATAAATATATAATATTATTAGGGGTCAGTTTAATGGCAGAAAAATATTAAGTCAGCTATAACTGTAAAATATTTATATCTAAAGTAAAAACAGTACGGAAAAAACATGACTTTGACTTAATAACTTTGGTTTTAGCGCGGATCCTTCCTCCCTCCCTAGGTAGGAAACCCTCATGACACAATCCGGAAGTGCCAACTGGTATATATATATATATAAATATATACATATATATATATATATATATATATATAAATATATACATATATATATATATATATATATATATACCAGTTAGAGGAAGGAAGGATCCGCGCTAAAACCAAAGGTATTAAGTCAAAGTCATGTTTTTTCCGTACTGTTATTACTTTAGATATAAATATTTTAAATAATATTATATATTTATATATTCATATATATATATATATATATATATATATATATATATATATATATATATATATATATATATATAGGGTGTCCCGATTTTAAATGGCAAAACTTCAGGTGCGTGTAGGGGGCCATAAAACTAAGACAAAAAGTCCTTTAGAGATTTCCTCGTTTTGTAGAAAATCACAAAAAAAAGTCCGACTCGCAGGAACTGCATCATCTTAGCGCGGTTACGGACATCTCGAAGAAATAGAATAGATTAGCATCACAAATCACAGGAAACTGACAGTAGCCAACTTACACAGAAGCGGATAATTCTTAATCTGTATAAGTCAATACAATTATGTACTGAAAACGTACTTACTCTTTGGCTACTGCTGAGAAGGCTCTATTCTCAACAACCAAAAATTCGTTGTCATTTTAAGTATCTTGTTTTACTAGCAAATTCGTCTTACTGTTATAATCAACTGTAAATATGTGCTTCATGGCGAATAAAATTCCATTCTGTCGTGGGTTAAATCTTTCTATAAAATAAGAAATAACGATAACTTCAATTGGAGGCTATGAGGAAGGTTATAAGACAGGAGAATTCAAAACAAACTACGTCATCATGATTAGACACAGCCATCTTGATTACCACAGCCACTCCAAACTTATTATTGCCAATACCTTTCGCCGTTTTTTAGCTTGTTTTACTACTATACTAATTTTACTGATAAATGCAATTTAAAACAAGAAAAAAAACAATTAAAAAGTGAGATAAACAAAGAGAACCCCCCTTTTTAAACAACAAAACGAAACATTTTTTAAGTTTTAAGCGCTTATATCTCTCATTGACGTTGCCCCATCGAATATTGCTTCAAAACCTTTTTTGTAGAGAATATAGTAACCATTCGAATGGTCACCTTCCACTTACCACGATTTCCCAACCGTTATCGAGATATTTACGAAAAATATATGAAGATCCGAAAACTTTTCATGTCTATTAATAAAATTTGTTTTTCGCATACTTCCTTAACTCCAAATATAACCAAAATTTAAACATCTTAGTTAGGATTAATTTCCAAGTTGTAGAAAATATTTCAATTGAATCCCGCGATTCTAAGTATTCACAAAAACATAATGACTTACAAAAACATTGAATCCACTTTTCCCAGGAACGGTTACAGATATCGCCTTATAAATGGTTTCATTCGTTTTCTTATGTTAAGAAACCTATAAAACAAGTACCTGCAAGCATATAAACTCAAAAACGTAAGCGTTCCGATTTTTTTGCACGAATTTCACCCGAAACACTATCGTCTAGTTGGCGGATTCTGCTGGTTAACGAACTTGACCTTTCAAATTAGATGACAGATTTTTGTACCAAATTTCGTCAAAATCGGACCATTTTTGAGCTTGCTAGAACGCGAACAGACAAGCATATATATAAACATATATATATATATATATATATATATATATATATATATATATATATACAAATTTGGGCCACCTATATTTTCGTGATCTATAGGGTCTGAAACGTGAAAGTTTCTAGTCGGCACTTCCGGATTGCGTCGTGAGGTCAACCTCATAAGCGGGTTCTCCCTATGGTGATAGGGAGTGACCGCGCTAAAAGAAACGAAATTTTCAATGGGAAAAAATTGTCATTGCGAATTGTTTTAAGAAATCAATCACTAAAATTCAATCTCTTGATCCTGATATAGTTTTCATAAACGGTTTCTGTAACGGTAATGCTTTAGAAGCGGTGCGAGGGTTTGCGCGCCGATTCACAAATAGAAGAGTGCTTAATCAGCGAGTCTTTTAGTTAACTTAAAAAAAAAAATATACATATATATATATATATATATATATATATATATATGTCTGTTCGCTCTCAACAGACCCAAAAATAGCCCGATTTTGATGAAATTTGTAAAATTTTCTTTTGTAGAATTGGTCATATATTACCAAGAAAGGTGATGAAATTATATTGAAATCGATTTAAACTTTATTCTAAAACAGCGTTAAAGTAACACAAAAAAAATTTTTAATAAAAGTAATGGCTTTTTAGCCTCAAAACTAGATTCTTCGTCTAGGTATTTCTTAATATCGACTTATGTCATCAGCACTTCCGGATTGCGTAATCGTTACGATGTCATTAAAGGAGTTTCTACCTATTTGGAGGGAGAAAATTCGCTAAAGTGGTGCAATAAAGAAAAAAAAAACATTTTGTGTTTCTCATGGGCCCTATCATATGAAGGTATCCCATAAAATGCGAAGGTTCTAAAGGAGCACGAGCCTGATTCTGAGGATTTCTAAGAGATTAGGATATGTAAGGGAGAGAATGGCTATATAGCTTGTTAGAGATATTCCTGTGCAATCTACTGGAACGGAATATTACTCCAGTCATATTCCCTACCAGAACAAAAGCACATCCTTCTTCGACTGGATTCTAACATTCAATTCATATTCGATTCATCAAATTATTAATATCAAAAGTTCCGTTGGCAGGTGAATAAATAGAACCCAAATTCACAATTTTTATTTATTTATTGTAATTTCTCGCAACTAAGATGATTCAAAAACAGGGTTGTCTAATATTCAAAGTGTATAAAAAAAAACATTCTTTTTTGGGGGGGGATACTTCCTTTTTTGGGGGATACTTCCTTTTTGGGGGGATACTTCCTTTTTTGGGGGGAATACTTCCTTTTTTGGGGGGATACTTCCTTTTTTGGGGGGATACTTCCTTTTTTTCCTTTCGTACCATTTCATTTGTTCATTGCCCTACATGTTTCATGGCCTTAATGCCACCTCCTCTGGGTCCAATACATCCCTGCATGTGGTGAGCTTGCCACCCATTTTCAGACTGAGGCAAGTTAGAGATCTGTTGCCTCAGTCTGAATATGGGTGGCGAGCTCACCACATGTGGGGATGTATTGGCCCCTGAGGAGGTGGCATTAAGGCCATGAAACATGTAGGGCAAAGAACAAATAAAGTGGTACGAATGAAAAAAAAATTAAGTACTATTTTTTTAGACCTACGCCACATAAATCCCAAAAAAAAGAATAAATCTGAAAGGTCAGAAACACGTCGAATAAAATAAAAAAACATAAATACACAAAATCAAGATTATAAAATAATAGAGGAAGAGAAAAAAAAAATAGAGGAAGAGGACATAGCTTCTTGCTTGTAGAGATTGACTTCAGTTTCTGAATCAGTTGTATTTATATTTCATATAAGTTCATTTGGGGGATTTTAGGTTACATATTAAAGGTTGAAATGTTTGAGGTATTCAAATAAGATTAAATGATTCGTGAAATTTTCAATAAACCTTTATTGAAACTCAAAGCTCCGGATGATAACGCCACTTAGGGAGCGACTACCTTTTTTTTTATTTTTTATTGTGTTAACGCTTTATAGCGATGTACATCTTAATTTTTGTATATATATATATATATATTACATTATTGTCGACATGTAAAGCGACTACCTGAATAAGCCTTTTAGATGATATCCGAATCGCATTTACGATGGCCAACAATTCATTAACATTTTTCGAACCATTATGAAAATGATGAGTCCAATGAAACGGCAATTTACTAATGATGAACATATTCAAATATTAAAATTAACCCAAACAATATTTGACGTAGGTACTATTTTGAATACTGTATGTACAGTAATACCCATTCATTAATTACCTATTGCAATGAAAAATTGATTAAAACATACTTCCTAT
The DNA here is from genome assembly GCA_946811695.1 of Gonocerus acuteangulatus. Lineage (NCBI taxonomy): Eukaryota > Metazoa > Arthropoda > Insecta > Hemiptera > Coreidae > Gonocerus > Gonocerus acuteangulatus. The sequence goes on from OX328125.1 coordinate 25,818,279, forward strand.
ATGTAAAAAAAGTGAGGTTTATTTGAGACCAAAATTATCAATATCAATAATTCTGTAGGTAGGTCAATATATAAACCCCAAATATACTTTAAAACACTTGTGATAAATACGTGGCCAGAAACGCTATATGTGTTTATGAAAGCGAACGTTTGCGCTCTAACAGGCTTAAAATTGTCAGATTTTGATAGCATTTCGTAGAAAAATACTTTGTCTCAAAAAAAAAAGGTCAAATTCGTTAACCAGCAGAATCTGCCAACTGAAACGCTGTTTTTGGGCCTAAAATCTCGTTTTTCTTCGATATGTTCAATTTGGAGTAGTTTTTTTAATTACTTAAAATACTAAGTGTACATTTATTCCCACACATAACCGTCCAAAAAAGCTAAAAGAAAAAGAAACTAGGTTATTCTTGAGATATGCGGATATATTCCTATTTTTTTTTTTTCTTTAACGGTGCATCTACTGCTACGGTCATTGGCACCGTATATTCTTAAATATCTCGAAATTTGAATCGTAAATGTAAAGCATTCATTCGAAAGCGTATTTTTCCTGCAAAAACGGTTCGTATGCAATTTTTGACAGAGCTATATTATTCGAATAAATGGGTGCTTAAATGGAGAAATTTTCGCTTCTCAAGCAGTCAGGTTAGAATTGTGGCTCCTAAGATCTTGCTTCTCTTTGAAAGTTCATTATACATTTTTATGTACTTACATTTTTGACGAATGATTATGAAAAAAACATTAACTGTTTCTTTACAGTATGTTTAATGGTTGAAGGCTGAGGGTTCTATAAACTTACGTCGCTTCAAATCTTATTAGTTTTTGTTGAGACGTTTCAGCTTACGCCATTTTCAATCTCCGCTTTTCTTAGCTGTATTTGAGGTATCCAAAAATTTTATTTTTATTTATGACATCTTTGTCCCAAATACCCCTTAGCCATCTGTGAATGAGTTGACTCTCACAGACTCCTGACTGTCTCTATTCTAAGGCCGCACCTACATTGGACCCGTATTTCTCCTGATCCGATCCGATCCGATTTCGTTTGATCGACAGCGGCCGACGTGAGTGCCTACATTGGTCTCGACCCGACCCGATCCGATTTAGTCACAGCTCGTCAGTAATGACTTCGTAGTTAAGTGAAAATGAGTGATTAGTTTAAGAAATACCATCTAATATCTTTGATTAGGTTGAATGTTGGAGATCAGAGAAGAATTGGTATTCATATTTTAAAATTATTTATAAGAAAGGTAACTAGAAGGTTATAAGCATTGGAAGGTTATAAACATTAAAAGGTTATAAACATTGGAAGAGAAGAGAAATTCTTTATTTATATAAAAATAAAGTATGCTGCCCAAATGTTTTGGGATGCTATAAACACAGCGTACTTATCAATCTTTCGAAAATTCATTTCAGTTGGTTAAAAAGGTTATTGTATTAATTTTGAAAAATAAATTTTGAAGATATGTTTTAAATAAGTAATTTTAATATTAAACGAAATTTGATAAAATTTTTAAATGTAAAGGATAATAATGATAAGTTTGGCCAAATTTGGTGAAATGATTTTCGAAAGATTGACAAGCAGCTGGTTAGCTCCCGTATATATGATTGTGGAGTATCCCCAGGGAATCTATCAAAATAGATTCCGCGAGGATAGATAGTTCCTTCGGGTCTACGCCTAAATCTTGCAGGAAGTTCTGCGTCAGTTTTGGAATCGCCCCTCTTGCTCCAAACCATAGGCCTTGGACTATATATTTTCTTGGCCCGAATTTTTCTTGGAATTTTTCCTGATAGAATCCTATACACTTGGTATAGATTCCTCTTTTTTCTAAATTAATTTCTTCCGCTTGGTGAGTATCGTTCGTCTCGTACCGCACTGTAGGGTCGATAATGTACGCTTCTTTCGATTTATCCTTAAAAGCAATTATGTCAGCAAATTTAGGACATCCGTCATCATCGACGCCATAAACCTCTTCAAGGCATGTAAATTCATTTTTTTGAAGAAGAGTAATAATTTTATGCTTGACATTATGATGTCTCCGTGTGACCAGGAGCATATTCATTGGACACTTCCCAAGCACGTGTGCTGGAGTTTCGGTCTCTCTACCGCATCTTCGGCAGAGGGGTCCAACGTTTGATGTTCCTGAAACACCGGGTACACCTCTCAATGGCGCGTAGTTAGTGTTCAGTTTCAGAGCATTCGTCCATTCGGAGCATGATAAAACAGATTTATTGTAAATAAATTTGTTACTTTTTGGACAGTCTCTGAAATGTTCAACTCCTATGCCCTGCCACTTCGAGTGCGACCAATCTTCAAAAGCTTTTTCTCGAAGGATACGCCTGATCTTCTTAATGTTGTGATCTTCATTAAGCTGGACGATGTTAATGTTCAGTCTATTGGCACATTCTGTCGATTCTTGAGAGTAGCTGAACATTGGCTGGAACTGGTCATCGGACACTCGATCTAGCTTTTGTGCGATGGACCAATGTTGTAGCGGTGCCTCCCAAAGACACCGTAACAACCCCAGGCCTCGGTAGCGTCGTGGAGCGTAAAACATTGCGCTACAAGTATTCGCAGGCAGCCCTAACATCGCCTTTACACTCCGCCTTATTATTACGTCCACTCCTTCCAGAAATGATGGGCTCATTTTGATTAGAGGTGCTGTTTGCAGGGGGTAAATTAGTGATGGGAACAGGTACTGGTTGATAACATGTAATTTCTGATCAGCTCTTAGCAGATTTGATGTTGTTAACCTGTTCAAATTTTCATTCGCTTTGCTTAAAGCTTTCTCATTAAAAGTTAGCTCGGTGGAGAAATTGCACCCGAGGTATTTGATTGTATCATTCTCTTCGATCGAATGTATTTCTCCGCCATTTTCTAAGAGAAGCTTTCCCGTCACTAAATTGCCTTTTTTTATAATAATCGCTGAGCTTTTCATTGGGTTAATCTCCAGACCAATTTCATTGAAAATTCTGGAGACGACATTTATAACTCGTACTCCAGAATCCACATTTGGAGAAGTAACAACTTGATCGTCTGCAAAACCAGTTAGGATTACGGGACTTTTGTTTTCTGTTAGTCTATATCCTAGTTGGTTCGCAAATTCATGGTCGCACACTTCCCTGTAGACATGATCTATGGCCATTATAAATAAGGTCGGAGATAAAGGGCCGCCCTGAGGTACTCCTCGCTTCACTTCGATGGAATCCGTTTGATTCAAGCCAGCTCTAATTTTAACCTTGTTGTTACAAAGCAAGGCAGATATTGCACCAGAGAGATCGCCTGAAACTCCTTTTGCTACTAACGTTTTCATAATGTGATCATGACCCACATTATCGAAGGCACCTGTAACATCAAGAAAAGCTAAGACGCTGTCTTCTTTATTATTTCTAGATTTCTGTAGGATGGCTTCAATAATACGAGTATTTACATGACATCCTGGAAGACCCTTTATAAAGCCTCGTTGACTGGAATGAAAATTTATTTGTTTCCTTAATTCGTAGTCCAGCACTTTTTCTATGAGGCGTCTGACTATAGAGTATACAGTTATAGGTCTCCATGATGACATCTCATTGACTGCACCTTTCCCTTTGTATATTAATATTGTCCTTCCTTGTCTGAATGCTTCTGGGACATATGAGGTCATTAATAAAATATCTGCTATGTCTTTTAAAATATGGGCTACATTTAGACCTTTGATTGTTTCTATGAGAACCCCATCAGGACCAGCCGAAGTATCAAGAGAAGTCGATTTTATGGCTCTGTGAATCGACTTGATATCTACTGATTGTATATTTGGATTTTTCACAGTGGCTTCATATTTTTCCCTTGTTTTGAAGTTATTATGACCAAGAACTGATTGAAAGTGGTCATAGATAGTTTGTGCTTTGATTGAACAGTGCTTCGGACTGTCTGCATTCATGATACTATTGACCACTCTCTTCCGCCTGTTATAGTAGTCATACTGAGCAACCTCGTATTGATATTGCTCAGTTCTTCTAGCTCTGGCAGCCTTGTTAGCTCGCTGAGGATTCGAGGAATCTCCTGTACCTTTGTCCTTTCCTGCTTTACCTGCCTTCTTCCTTGATTTATAGTACCTGACTGCTGGGTGCTTCGGTCCAGGCAAAATATTGTTGGAATCTTTTAAAAAACTAAGGAAACTGACTATTGTATCATCATACTCTCCTGGGGAATATGTTGCTATATTTTTAAAGGTGTCTTTGAATTTTTTGAATGTTTTTGCCCAGTTGTCAATTTCTGTCTTTAAATTTGTCGTTAAAGGAAACTTATTCGAATCAGAATTCCGCGATGGATAGGGCTTTAAAATATTGTTAATTTTGTTCAAATTAGCCTCTTTAAAATGCTTTTTGCTCGTATGCGTCTTAAGCCCTCTTTCATTTTTAAACGTTTGACCACAGACAGTGCATGAAGCATTATGAACGTTTGCCCTGTTGGAAACAATGTTTCGCTGAGTCGAAGAAGGACCAGATTCTATCGAGCTTGAATTGAATTTTGATATATCAGTCATAGAAAAAACTGAATAATTTTTCTATTGGCAAGTTATACTATGAATTAGAGCAGAAAGGCAATCCGTAAAGATTTTAGACATTTGTTGAATGTACATGTTATGACAACTTAGTTTAGTATGCTCAGAACTGCCTAGATATTACTGTTATCGTATTGGGAAGAATGAAATACAATAAATGCTTCATAATTTTGTCAACGTAAAACTATTCATAACCTGCTTGTATAAAATCTAACTTACTAGGTTAGTTCATTCTTAATTTCAGTTTTCTATTTAGGGTATAGTTTTGCAACAGTCCTGGATATGCTATTCCGTTCAGCAACAAAGGCCTAAATCCTCGCGATCTCTACTGTAAACTTGTTGACCCTTATGGAATTCTATGAACCTATCTCTCGACTCGAAGTTACTTTATCTAGATCGTTTTGTAGTTCTCTTGCCTTTCTTGTCTTCAAATGAACTTCAACATTCGTTCTTCCTCTGTATCTTGATTATATTTAAGAAGAACGATTTTAACGTGTATGCAATTTGTGAGCCCAGCTGTATATTATAGACCTTGGATGGTTATAAACATTTTCCCACGCAATTTAATAAACAAGGGAAAGTAAAAACACAAAATGTGAACTGACTAAGTTGTTCTAAATTTTATTTCCTATGATATAAAAAAAAATCATTTAAATCGGTCAACATTTAGAACCTGTAGACCTTTTTGAAACACAATATGTGGGTTGGCGCCATTTTGCTTCGTCGGTCCGAAATCCGTCTAGAAACAAACAAGTTTGAATGTCCAAGAATCGGTGTCCGTTGGATTGGACCGGATTGGATCGGGTCGGGACCAATGTAGGTACCTCCATTGAGATGCATGTGTTTGTTTTTCTTCCGACAGTCGGTGGCTATTGGATCGGATCGGAACGGGTCCAGTATAGGCGCACCCTTAGGTTTGCAAATGACGCAGGGGATAAGGGAAACGCGCTAAGACGACGCAGTCCGACGCGTACAGCTTTTTACTCAATGGCCTACTACTTAAAAAAATTTTCCTTATAATGTTTAGTGTGAAAAAATCACTTCCGAAATTGGGGAATATGAAGCCACTTTTCCACTACTTTATTTCAACCCATTGACTATAGCCCATAACGGGATTATCGGCTTTCCAAGCCATCGAATCCCAATTCAACTTATTAAATATTTTGATCCTTGACGTTTAATATTCCGTGGGACACATGATTATGGATTGCGGACCCAGGAAAAAACACACTAGGAACATCAAATTAAAGGCTGATACTTGGTCCACTGACGAATCCGACTTATTTCTTTATTATCCTTATTATATAATTATGCATATATAAAAATCGTAAACTTCTCATATTATCCTATATTTATAGTCCTACATGTTTCGCGTCCCTTGACGCCTCATCAGGAGCAACTTAATTATACAAATATACATTTAGCCTCAACTAAAGAAGATCTTCCACGGCTAGGGCCAAGTCCATAATCGAATATCAAGAATATCATTAACAATTTCAATATTAATTCATATTCATATAATGTTATAAACCAATTCCAACAGTTTAGGGTCTATTTCGGAAAAGAGTTGCCAGTTATTTTATTAGTAACTGTGATTATTTTAACTAAATAAAATAAATTTGATTCTATAACGTATGCAAACATATGTCGCGGTAACCTCATTTCTTAATTTTGTTATGGTGATCTTTACTCTCTGTAATGAATATATTTCAGTTAAGTCACCATATCAGGACTGAAGACAGTCAGAAAGTCCCATTTAGAACTGCTAAAATGTTGACTTCATGTATTAAAGCAGCTGTCAGGCTTGGAACAACGATTTATTGGAAGGCATACAGAGGACTGAAGAAAGTGGAGGGTATGCGATATAAACATTATGTAGTGAATCATTCCAAAAACTTGGTAGACCTGACAACAGGTGTTCACACCCAGAGGGTTGAATCTCTTTGGGCTTCGATCAAACGCAGAAACAAGATACAATGCTAGGAGGGTATATCTATGTGGATTTATAAGGAGGAGGAGGCACGAGAAGGAGTGATTGTTGGAGTAGATTTTGGAGAACATCTTCGACTTTCGTTCAGAGATTTAATTTTTTTCAGTTGAGGTTATTAAATATGTTTTGAGGTTATTTATAAAATGTATCTTCTTTAATATACATATGTTATATATAATACTAACAGTTATTTAACAAAATCACTAGCACCCCTTTTCCGAAATAAACCCAAAGTTTATTACAATACCCTGGGTGCTTGTAAATCAGATTGATAAGTACTGATAATAAAACACATGATCGGAGATGGTAACTGTCGAGAAGACATCTTTCTCAGGATGCTGAGAACTGCATACTCACAGATATCTCGTATCGAAACAAGAATGACCTTGTGGAAGTTGCAACGTCATACTGACTATAAAGCATACCCAAGCGGATTTCGCATCTTCACTGGGACGATAAATATTTGGTACTTAAGGATACTCTCACAATAAAGTACATATATTGTTGTATATCATGGAGCACATAACTATAAAAACCTTTTCGGTGGTTGACAATATAAGGAAAAGATTTGGATGTACTTGAAAAACAGAAATACTATGTGTGACCTGCTGACTCACCCTTAGGTGCAGGGAAAAATTAACGTTCATTGTTTTCAGTAAGTTACTAACGCCTTAAAGCAACTGATCCAGATGGTTTTCGCCCTCGGTCGTATTTTTTTTTTTTTTTTTAACCTTTATTGATAATCACAACAATATAATATACATATTTCCAGTAATTTTGCTGGTTTTGGAAAATTAACAGTGTAAGGAAGGCATGATGTGGGAATATGTACAATTACATAACCCACTAGAACAATAAATTTTGGGCATTGCAGAAGGCATATTAAAACAAATTGTCTCAAGGCCACCGCCGCGTCAGTCTTCTATGAGGATTTTGTGGATTATGGAAGAAGGATAGAGAGTTTATCAAAGGATTTGGATGGCCAGGGAGATTGGAATTTTATTTAAATTTACTATTAAAATATTTAAACATGGAAATTTAATTTCTATCTATACATATCGTCGTTACAAATGCAAAGTATCGAATGTGAAAATCACCACTTTTCAGAATGGAAAAGCGTTTATTCATAACTTTATTTTGGACACTCAAATATTCGGCAGATTTGAACTTTTGACAGTGGAATACTTTCCCTTTCATAGAGTGAACTAAGATTCAAGAGTTTGCCGTGCATAAGCCCAGCATAAATTAGTAAAGATTGAAAATAAAAGATGCATTTTTCACATTCGATACTTTGCATTTGTATTGACGATATGTTCATGTATACATACAATGCCTAAAAGAAAACCTCCACTTCACCAAAAGTAACATAAATGATGAGTTAAGTCACCAGGTCGTATTTTAAGTTATTTATATTTCTGTTTTATTTTATTATCTGGAGAGTAAAAAGGTCCATGGCGTCTATCCACGATGGAACCATCTTGAAGTTTCCCCTAAAAATTGATTAATTTTTTGGAGGGAAAGGAAAGCTTGACATGACCAAGGTCGTCGAGATTTCCTTTTTTTGTGTTTTGATTTAAGTTAACTTTTAGTTAACATATAAAAAAATAATTAATTTTAAACAAGAAAAATATAAAAAATAAATATAAAAACAAAATCAAAAAATGCAAAGTCGAACTGGTGACGCCAATTGGGCTCATTAACAATAGGAGCCAACGGACATAGGCACGTTTAAGTTAAGCAACGTCGGGCGTGGCCGGTACCTCAATGGGCGACCAATCAACTGCAGTTGGCATCATAAAAGTGTGGCAGCCTGTAGATAGCCCAGCGTTAATATCACAATAATTAATGCGCCGTAAAAAAAAAAAGTTTAAATCTTACAATGTAATTAGCTTCCAATACCGTCATATGAAGAAATTGTATCCTCAAAATATATTAAATATAGATCATTGACCTGTACCAAACAATGTATGAACTGTTCCCCAAAAAGAGCTAAAAAAAAGTCCAATAGTTCCATACTTTCAATCTGAGTTTTTTTTTTTTTTTTTTTTTTTTTTTTTTTTTTTTTTTTTTTTAATTTAAATATGTTTATTGAATAAAAGACAACGATTACAGTTACACGTGTGTACCTCTATACCACACAAACACTCTATTTCTAGGATTAACACACTGCAGTGAAAATAAAGTCTATCAATTATTTGTAAGGGAAAAATGTCACAAAAACCCTGACTTATACTACTAACTACTAAGATACATCATATAATGATAATATAAAATTAACGATAACTAAAATAATTAATGATAAATAATACTTAATTACAATGATAATGATAATAATTATTTGAAGAGATATTACACTGATAAGTAATAGGAGAGGTAATAATAATAGATAATAATAGTAATAATATTAATAATAATTAATAATTACTAGACATAAAACTAATTGAGCAAACTAAATTCATTAAAGACCGATATGAGATAATAGGAGCAGAGATCAGGCAGTATACTAGATATTATACCACCTAGAGCTTACATATTTACTTTTCAGTAGTCCTGTTCATAAGGATGTGGTTAGTACGTTTGTGCACGTATCTTTTACTTGATGTTTTGGTGTAGTTACCTATTTCTTTTATCATTGGATTCCTGCTTTTCCTACATCTTTGAAAGAAACTATACGTAAGTTTATATATATATTTCAATCTGAGTAAAGTGGTTTTGATTGGAGGAGAAGCCGCAGATCTCAATCCAGTAGATGAACGATCCCGCATATCCATTCCTCCGAGTGATATTGAACCCTGGAAATCCTATTATAGGAACCAATTTCTCAGCGGCCTATAATATCCCAATCCTTATAGCTTCAGGCCAACATTATTTTATTTTCAAGGAGAAATATGTTTTTTTCAGTTTCTCAATAATATTTAGGATGTGAGATTTCAAAAATAAAATATTCTATCTCTTTGTTAACTCTTACAACATCAGGTCCAAATCACAAGAACTGCGCCAGCTTAGGGTACTTTTATACAATGTTCATCATTAGTGTAATATAGAAACATTAGGTGAGGGACTCATAATATTTTGTTATATCCTTATCCTCTTGCAATTTACGTGCAAGCGTTTTTTGGTAGAACATTTATTAGGCTTTTAAATATGTTATTATTTATTATTATAATAGTTCAGATACTGTTTTATTCAATTTTCTTTACTTTTTTTTTGTATTTATTAAATCTTTGATATACTTTATTTTGTAGTTATTTGTGTTTTCATTATAAGTACATTTTAATAATTTATTTACATCTGTTTGTTTACATTTATTGTATATACTTCCACAAAGTATGCGAGCAAATCGCCTTGCTGTTGTGGAGCTCTGTAAATAATTAAATATTATGATTTCAAATGAGCTCCTTCGGTTTCTTACTATGTCTCATTTTAGCTTTGAGATATATGAAGCATATATTAGAAAATACCAAGATCTCTCATATCTGTTACTATTTTTTTTTTTTTTTTTTTTTTTTTTTTTTTTTATTGAAACCAAGTCCAAACCCAGAGATACAAGAGAAGCCAAGAGATACAAGTGACGTTATAGTCATTTTGAGATATCACTGTTTAAAGTTAAATCGTTTTTCTTAATTCCCGGATAATTGTAAGTCTGTATAATGTTTTAATTATGTTTCTACAATGCATCAATTGAAATTTCAGTTATATAGTTTAAGAAAAAAACTAATTGTTAATGTATATTATCAATTTATAAGACAGCCACACACAAAAAAAAAAATAAAAGTCCGGGCCCAGAAACCAGACCATGTTTCCTATATGTTTCTGGGGTCCCTGAATCCGAATCAGGGGTCAGAAAAAGCCCTGCGCTTTTTGTTTAAGCCCCACCCCTCAAAACGTATAATTTAGGAACTTAACAGTATACCGGCTTCGGTTTTGGCCTCCTACACTGTCACTGAACGTAGTTAATTTTTTAACTGTCGCTGGAAGTGTATTGATAAACTTCAGCAAACCAGACAGTATCTTGAGGGCTATGAGGCCTGACCCTCATGCCACGTGTACATAGAAGCATTGCCAGTCCCTACTTTGTGTACACAAAAGTTGTAAATCTGCTGGTATCGTGAATAATAAACATTTGAGCAAGTCACAAGTTGACAAGTGTCACTTGTATCCCTTCTGCACCAAACAAATCTGCTTACAAAGCTTAAAGTAGTTGATTTTGTTTCCGCTATTTCTCAGCAAATACCAGACATTTACTTATATCCCTTTGCCACCAACATTTCGTATGTATTAACTATCCAGAATTGCTCTTAACTCGATGTTTTTAAAAAAGTCACTTGTACCCCTTGGCTTCTCAACCCGTCATATAAACAAGACAGTCTGACATGTTTGAGTAACCGATACCAATAAAAAGAAGATTAATGTCACATTTCCTGTGGTCTCCAACCAATCTAATCATTTATCAAATTATTAACAAATTACTTGAATGTCAGGTTCTAACCAGTATTTACCTGGTGGAACAAAACTATCACAACACCTGGTAGAATGTTCAACAAACTCTGGCTAATTGTTCATAACACCTGTTATACGGTTGTTTAACCTTGTAATTCAGCTGCTAATAATGACTGGAATGGCTAGGGGACCCTCCCTAATTTCCAGCTACAAATGCGACAAGCGATGCACCTAGTCCTGTAATTGAATAATGCACCGTCCTGTCATTGTCAGCAATGGAGGGGAGCCACCCCTGCATATTGCAACTGGTTTAATCGAAATTAATTAACATAACTTCACTTATTAATTTTCAAGAATCTAATAATGTTGACATACAAAAATAAAATAACAGGTACAAAAACAATGATCCAGTATTTTTATAAGTGGTTCCCACAAAGAATAGGTATTAATAAATTGAACCTGGTGTTCAAATGACCCGCCTTGCTCCTTATCATAAATAGCGCGCCTTGTGAGTCAAACCTACCAGTGCCATCTGAATTCCAGGAGCGAAAGCTACTAGAGATCAGTCTGACATTAGCTCATGAGATTTCTGCAAAGTAAACGCTACTTTTTATGTTCAATGTGTCTGATTAGTTTATGTGAATCACATCCATAAACATCCAATATTTGTGACGCAATCAAACACCTGGCGAGTGCAAATAAATTACAAGGAAACCATATAAGTAGAAAATCTCCGGTATTAACAACATTTACAAAATATTTAATGATATTTATATCATTCGACATGGCAAATACAAAAAGGTTACATTAAATATTTTCCTAAAACTAAAAATACAGACTGATGAGATATTTACTCAGGCAAGAATGAAGATATTATATTAACTGAAAAATTTTGTACTAAAAATGATAGAGAATTGATAAAGATATCTTGAAATTTCTATACACAATCGACAACAAATTGCGGAACAGAACCAAATTCTGGAAAGATTATAACTTTCTTCGAATGTACTAATATAAGAATTTTAAGAAGCTTTCTTAAAATTTAACAATTCAGGACCTTGGAAGAGTAAGGGTGAATCAGAAAAATCGACTTTTTCGTATTTTATTTACTGATTCAGGAAGATGTAGGTAACTTGACGCTTCGCCTTGTTTCTCTGGTTCGACTTTAGTTCTCTCACAGTTACAAGTTAAAGTGAATATTACCATATTCATTAAAAATTCAATGTCCTATTTCAAGGGTGAATCCCGTGGTCTGAAAGTCCCCTCCTAGCATTTTGTTACCCATAAATGACTCGTAAAAATTATAATTAAAGCATTAAATTTCAATTGCATACTTGCATTTATACTGATTTATGAATCAGCATTCCATAGAGTAAACACTCGCCCTTGCTACCCTGAAGCGCTTCTAGAACTTTGACTTTGATTTCCCAACTTCCGGAATTCATGATTCGCCCTTACTCTGCCAAGGTCCTGAATTCTACACCATTACGGTTTCACCACCCATTACGGGATATGTGGTTGAATATTGGAGGGCGGTGTCATAAAAGTGAAGTAAATATGGCAGAGAGGCAGTTATGAAAGGTTATATTTTAGCAAATCAATGTTTATTTCTAGTGGAATGTTTTTAATAAATGAAAAGTCCGACTCGCAGGAACTTCGGTATCTTAGCGCGGTTCCCGAGTGCCATTAGTGAAGGAATTATACATAACTTCGTAATATTAAATATAAAACGCATAGACCGGTGACAAAAACACCGACTCTTATTGCTACTAACAGACGTGTTTTCCCCCAGAACAAGGAATTTGAAGTTCGAATGACCAGTTATAATTTTAAACCATATGACTTTAGCAATCACATGTTAAAAATCCTTCCAATAGCCTTTGTTCGGCTATTAGAAGAATATAATATTATAGAAAAAGGAAATTAATAAAAATACAGTGTATAATAATATTGTCTTTATTTTGTACATGACACCATTCCCTGATAGTGTTCCACATTATACATACCGTGGACACTGTAATCTCTATCATATACAGCTCTGACATGTTCAACAATGTCGGCTCTGTTATATAAAGAGTTAGTATTTGAATTTAATACAATCTCAGTTTCTATATAATATAATGCTGATGCATTTACAAAGGAAGCATCTACATCACTTGGAGCATTGGATTGTACAGGTAACACACCTATATGGACTTGAGGTTGAGACTATGTATGAAACGGTCGTTGCGGGGTTGTCTTATAATAGCCCTGTTCAACTGGTACCTTATAAGCATTCTCTTTCTCCCATGATAATGACCAGTGCACAGAAGACCCTTTTAACGGTGCTTTAGCTTCTAATAATTCACCATCGGCCGCTACATTAAGATTATACATGGAATATATATTACCATGCCACTGATGGTCCTTGTCGACGACGGCATCAGTGCTAGACACATTCTTCTTTACCTTTAACGGTGCAAAGTTTGGTTTATATTTATAATTCAAACATGGTACGTCTTTATGATCAAGAACATTAAACACATTTGTATGTGACGTTAGGTCTACATTAATATTGGACGTTTAGGCTGCACTTTGGAAGTGCAGGTAAAGAAGGGGGTATTTATAACATGTCCACCCTCATGTAGCACAAGAATCTACTGTCAAAGAACATCGACCTTTCCAGCGAATGAAACTACCTGTTCCATATCCTACTCCTGGGTTAATCTGTAATCCAAGAGCTTATCGCCGTAGACGTGAAACCCTTAAAATAAAATAAACAAATAATATGCTATCCTTTTCTTTAAGACATTCATAATAGAGTTCTCTGTATAAAGGTTTAATTAGTTCTATTAAATAGATATTTTCCAATTTCCATTAATAGTTATAATTTTAACTATTAGACTTTTTATATAAACATTAATTTAATTACTCAAAAATAGATTTCAATTTACAACACCGCTATTTTCGTTCTCTAGGGGTTCTGAAACGTAAACTGTTCTAGCCGGCACTTCCAGATTGCGTCATGAGATTATAAGTGGGGTTCCTCCCTATGGAGAGGGTGAGGAACAGCGCTAAAAATGCTGTAATAGCAGAGATGGGCATAATTTCATTTATAAATAAAAATACGAATTTATTCGTACTTCATATATTTGTGAATACGAATATCAATAAATTCGTATTCATATGTGTGAATACGAATTTATTTTTATTCACATATATTAAACATAAAAATACAAATAAAATTTTATTCGCAAATTTTCCTGCGAATACAAATAAATTCACAGAAAAAATTGTAAATAATCACAAAAAATGTGAATATTTACAAAAGATCAAGTGATTACAAAAAAAATCGCATTAAAATATACGAATAGAAATTTATTCACATTATAATTTGTGAATAAAAATTCATTCACAATAAAATTCGCAAATAAATAATGAATTTATTCGTATTAAGATGATATTACGAAAGTTATTGAAGGTTGGGGTCTCCCGTGGTCTAGTGGTTAGCGCCTTAGATTCATAAGTGGGAGATGGTGGGTTCGATCCCCACCGGCGGCAGAAATTTTCTCATCTCAGGGGTCGCTGAGAAAATTCCTGGCTGCTCCCTGGATGTGGGCGCTAATGGCCAAGATTTGTCGATGCGCCGTTAAAAAAAATAAATAAATAAATAAAAGTTATTGAAGTTTTTTTTTTAACTAACTAGCTAATAACCTAGGCGTTAAACGACCTACAAAAAAAATCACCTTCTACAACTTTCGTAATATCATCTACGAATAAATTCATAATTTATTTGCGAATTTTATTGTGAATAAATTTTTATTCACAAATTAAAATGTGAATACATTTTTATTGGTATATTTTAATGTGATTTTTTTTTTGTAATCACTTGATTTTTTGTAAATATTCACATGTTTTGTGATTATTTACAATTTTTTCTGAGAATTTATTTGTATTCGCAGGAAAATTTGCGAATAAAAATTTTATTTGTATTTTTATATTTAATATATGTGAATAAAAATAAATTCGTATTCAAACTTATGAATACGAATTTATTTATATTCGTATTCACAAATATATGAAGTACGAATAAATTCGTATTTTTCTTTATAAATTAAATTTTGCCCATCTCTGTGTAATAGGTACTGGAGATGACTTATTTATCAATTTTGCCATTTACCGGGTTATTATCTAGAAGGTTCATCCTATCCGTATTTCCTAAATTGGCCTCATAAGTGTATTTTAAATCCGATGGGCAAATTGGGTCGGAGCAGCCCTTCCTAAAAATTACCTCTCTTACCTGATGTAATGTGCTTTATTATAAGTAAGATAGGGTTGAGAAGAGCGTAACGCCCCCTGAGTGATGCTCCCAAGAGCATGCGTGAGCTAGGGTTTTGTGAGACATTAAAGAGTCGTCACAAGATTACCCAAGAGACAGCGTAATACCCAATTTCCCCTTAATGGCGCCCATAAAGATCCGCTCTGCACAGGTAAAAGCTTTCCTTCTCTGCCCTTATTTATAAGGATACTTTTATTAACAACACCACACATTCTTCCTATAAGGCTTACAACTATAATAGTCCAGAGTACATCTGTAAAAACGTAGCAATACTTGGACATTAAAAGGGAACAAGCCTAGTTTTGCGGAAATATCTTCGGAACAACTCGCATGACAATAATGCGTGTACTCATAAATCCAAAACTTCCCGAAATTATTTTTTATTTAAATATAAACCAATTACGTTTTTCTGCACGTCTTTCGCTCAAAATTCCAAAAGTATTCACGCGAGAGATTCTCCCAAGGCTTTCCAAATCAGCAATAAGTATGACAAAAGGGTAAAAATAGACATTTGTTTCAGCAGGTTAGAATGCATATAGAACCTTCATATCCAGGGAAAAATTAAAAAAAAAGAGGGCGAGGTTAGCTCAGTGGTAGAGCACTGGACTAATAAGCTGGAGGCCTGAGTTCAAATCCCGAGCAAGCACTAAAGATTTTTTCTTCTAGTGTCTTCGTTCATTGGTTGAATTCGGCCTCCCTGACCGTCCCTAGGCCGACCCAGCCTTTAATTAATTTAATAATGGGTACCTTGGGTGCTAATGACTCTACCAGTCGAAGCAGCTAAGGGGAAAATCAGGCGGCCGAAGCATAGTACTGACCACACTATCTCCCTAGTGTGCCGTATGGTTAGGAATCAGATACCTCTATAGTATCTGCCCCTCAGGGCCCTCGTGGCCTGTTACGGGACTGATTTTTTTTTTTTTTTTTTTTTTTTATATCCAGGGAAAAATGCTGAGTATATAGTATTTCCTGTAATGTCCTATTATTTAGATATGTTAATATCTATTCGCTGCTTTGCAAAACTGTAATACGTATGACAAAAGGCAATTACGTATGACAAAAGGCAAGGACAAAAGGCACCTGTTAACAAATTTTAAAATCTATGAGAAACAAAGAAGAGAATTCCAGCTATCAGATAGAATAGACGTAATATTAGCGGATAATCACAAACAGATCAATAAGCCATTCGAATTTTTAACGTCAAGTGACCTAATAAATAATATCTAAAAATATAAATTAAATATAAATACATAATCAAATATGTGACTCTATAACAAATATCATAAACTAAATATTTAAATCACATCACAAATATCATAAACAAGGAAACATTAAAATTAAAATCACCCGAAATCACCCGAAACAAATACACATCTATAATCCTGCGTTTAATGACCTCATTGTCGTGGACGACACATTAAACAAATAAAAAAAAAGGCAATTAAACATCAGACAGCTTGGGAATTTGCTCAAAATTACCCATTTTTAAGACATATTTCAAAAATTTAAAGCATTTCGTCTACATTTTGCAACAATTTGAGAACTTCTACGAAGGCAAGGGATGGTTGGGATTTAGCTATGAGAAAAAAACGTCCGACCTTCTGGAAAAAATCTGTTTTGGACGTTTAGGCTGCACTTTGGAAGCCTTCATCAGCTAAAAAGAATATATACTGTTTCAGACATCATCACAAGTACGTTGAGCCTACATCACACGTACCTTGGGCCTACCTCCTTGCCGTGGAGATATGACTGGTTCATGTCAAAAATGGCCGTTACTAGTATTCAAGTTAATGGACACCTGCTCCAAGTTTTTCTCTCTGAAAGTTAACTACAGTAATATGGAGTAGAAAACCAAGAAACTCAAAGCAAGGAGTCCTGGAGCAGCCAGCCAGCATGCCAACTGAGAATCAATGAAGCAAGCCATGAAATACCAACACATCATCATCATCACCCATTCACAGAAGCATCATATATTATTATTAAAGTAAGGATTTATTGTCAATTATAGCTATATTATCTACTAGTCTTTCCTTTATGACCCCTCACATTCCACACACATGTCCACTCAATCACTCACACACCCCTGAGCTACAACCAGGAAGATGTACCAGATCCCATGGAAAGGGACTATATATATCTTCAACTTAAGCATATACAACATGTAAGTACAACAATAAGTAATGAGTGTAGTTTATACATCTTGGCAATAAATTTTGAACCAAAAAAATGAACATTCGGGAGATAGGTAGTTATTATAGAAAATGTGATTGTCAGTAAAAAACATTTACACCTTTATTAATTGTTTTTCTTTTATTACGTATGTTTTAATTTTATAATTTCACATTATGTTTCTAATTTATTTACTTTTATAGGACTTACAGTGTCCTAATTTTGCTTGTACCCTATAGGTTTAATTTAGCAAACACCCGTGTAGTGGGCTCTTACAATCAAATAAATAAAAGGGAGAGATCGTTTCATGATAAGTTCCTTTTTAACAATGACTTCACAGAACACATTTAACGAAGAAATAAGTCTAAAGTAATTAATTATACACAATGTGAAATGTTTTGAAGTTCCCTTAAAATACACGGTCATAAATGCTCAACTTTCTGCATACTGCGAATTAAAACAGCAATAACAAGAGGCCATTATACACGAGATAAGCCCTGAAGTAATTGTACTCCCCACGAACTGCGTGTGCTGTCTGACCGGCATTCTACACAGCACTGCCAATCCAACACAGTCAGTTTATAATTCCATCTATAGGAATTTGAATACGGTCCAATAGCACGAATCTCGTGACAATATTGTGGAGATAGAAATTATTGAAAATGTGTCAGGATAAGTATTGGGTGTTATCGAAACGTATTGTGGCACCAGATACACCAGGTGGCACAATAGCTCTTATAGGCCGCGGTGCGGTTTTTCTGGACACCAGGCACCCGTTTCCAATCTAAAATGCCATATCTCTCTAGTGGCCATATCTAAATTCTATAGTAACAATGTATTTGCTGTTCCTAATAAAGAATATTATTTCCAATCATTAAGAATAATTAAAGAATTCTAAAATATACTATATTTTTTATTATTTGTTGTTGTCAGTGAGATATATTTTTTGAAATCTTTGCCCCCTCACAATAAACCATTACCAAAAGGTCGGAGAAAAAGCTTGAAAAAATATCTACTAGTGTCATCCTGGAAGTGATTAGTGCACAGGATTAACCGATATTATTATTAAGGAGCATAAGAAAAAACATGCGCAACATAATTTTTTTTCTTTTAGATAACGTAGTGTATTAAGTTTATGGATGTAGACACGATTCATCAAATAACTCCATAAAAATAACTCTGCTGGGATAGATCTGGACTCCTCAGTGGACATTGGACGTCGCCTCGTCAGGAAATCAGCTTTTCCGGGAACATTTCTTTGACCACCGGCAGGGACTCATTGGATGTGTGACAAGTGGCTCCATCTTGCTGAAAACATATGTTACGATTGTAGCCAGCAAATTCCAGTAGCATCGGTGCCAAGAAGTTCCGTAAAATCTTCACAAACTCAGCAAAATTAACAGTAACGGAACGACAGCGCGAATCTTCCAAAAAGCAACGTCCATAAACCAAATACACTACGTCACCTAAATGAAAAATCAGCCAAGGTATGTCGGCGGTCTCGCAGACTCTTTGCCGACGAATATTCGAAAATTTCAGTAGTCGCTTAGAAAAATGCAAAAGACGAAACGGTGGTCATTTAGATGATGTAATTCTTAAAAACTAAATTCCAACAAGTAAGTTTCATTTAAAAAAAAAAAAAAAAACAGTTTTTAAAATGTTGTTTTTTTTTATATGATTTTGGCACAAATTCTGAAAAACAATACTCCTTGTTATATGTTCTCTAGGATAGAGATGAAGAGCCGCCGGCTAAACTGGCCCCAATTCCCAGGGTCGTATAAAGACAACAAGTAATTTGAAAAATTTACTATTATGAGAGACTAGCTCGTGTGTCGCGCAGCCATTCTCTACAGCAGCAATTGGGTGTCCTACCTACTCTGTTCTATCTCCAGAAGGACTAGGAGAAAAAAATCTTGAGTTATTCCTGAAAAAAGAAGACATACCACCATTTTAGATGAGGAGTTGACGGAAGGTCATTGAAAATAATCAGTTTTATGTCTTGTTTTTCAAGAGCCGTGGGCGTCCAATCTCCCGTCTTCTTTCTATTTATGGAGGCTCTATTTGTTGTAACAAAACTTCGTCACGCAGAAGCTGTGTAACTAAGGAGATTCTTGAGTAAGGTGGGCAATGTAATCCTAATGATAATAAACATGAATACTTTTGCTCATTTATATCTGTATTGAACTGGTATGTCAATTATTAATACATACAATTTTACGCTGTGAAAAGTTTTTGCTTTAAGATAACTCGTCGCGGCAGTGAAATTATTCAATAGCAATTTTAACAGTCCTTACTCACCATTTGAGCAGCGGTCTTCGGCTTCCGTTGGATGTCTGGGACTTTCTGGTTAGCTGTAACAAAATAGAATACTATTAGATAGCAAAAATATATATATTAATCTTAACGTAGACCTAGAAAAATATCTTGTCCAGGGCCTGCATCAAACATTGCGCTAACGTTTATTAAGTAGCTCGTTATGTTATTCACCTAAGAAAAACATTCAATGTGGGGACCCTGACCACTCTACAAATCGTGCATTCTTTACGTATTCATCAAGACAGGAAAACCTTCTTTTGTGTTTTTTTTTTTGTTTTTTTTTTTAAATATTATAATAATAATTATTTGAAAATAGCAATATTTTCAAGAAATTACAAATTTAGACTCACAGGAATTGCGTCACTTAAGCGTCTTTCAACATGAGGTAGTCCTACCGAAATTCAAGCACATTTTTCTCCGAATGACCCTAGTCCTGTCGAAATTCAAGCACCGTTTTCTCCGAATGACCTAGTCCTATCGGAATTCAAGCACCGTTTTCTCCGAATGACCCTAGTCCTGTCGAAATTCAATCACCGTTTTCTCCGAATGACCTAGTCCTATCGAAATTCAAGCACCGTTTTCTCCGAATGACCTAGTCCTACCGAAATTCAAGAACCGTTTTCTCCGAATGGCCAAGTCCTATCGAAATTCAAGCACCGTTTTCTCCGAATGACCTAGTCATATCGAAATTCAAGCACCGTTTTCTCCGAATGGCCTAGTCCTATCGAAATTCAAGCACCGTTTTCTCCGAATGACCTAGTCCTATCGAAATTCAAGCACCGTTTTCTCCGAATGGCCTAGTCCTATCGAAATTCAAGCACCGTTTTCTCCGAATGACCTAGTCCTATCGAAATTCAAGCACCGTTTTCTCCGAATAACCTAGTTCTATTGGAATTCAAGCACCGTTTTCTCCGAATGACCTAGTCCTATCGAAATTGAAGAACCGTTTCTCCGAATGAGCTAGTCTTATCGAAATTCAAGCACCGTTTTCTCCGAATGACCTAGTCCTATCGAAATTCAAGCACCGTTTTCTCCGAATGACCTAGTCCTATCGGAATTTACACATGAACCCATTTTGTTGGAATTTTATTAGCTTTTCGAATGAGCACCTTCTACATACAACATTTTTCAACCGTTTTGACGATATGCTGTAAAATGTATGAAAGGTAAAAAACTGCTTGTCAGTTCTTAATTTTTTAAAAAGAAGGAACGACGCGATTTTTCATGAATAAAGGACAAGGTAGAAAAAAATGTTGATAATGAATAAGTTGACTTGATCAGTAATAATTGTAATACAAGTAATTAATACCTTATGCCATGGAAAAAACATAAAGGACTTTTTGGATGCCGCTACATCAATAAATATGTTCCCTCATATGTGTTGAATCTTTAAAAATAGTAAAATAATATAAACAAGAAAAGAATTTTTAAGCAGAGTAATTTGTCTATGAATGATTAATACAGAACATGAGAGTGAATACATCTGCAGTTACGACACCTCTTTTTAGTCACACACCTTCCTGAATATTTTATCTCTAAAACTTTTCCATTCAAATAAATATGCAAAGGGTGCCGACTCTTTTATATATTTTAAAATTCATAGGACGACCATTACAGTGGAACGACTGAATTTTGTATGCCTTTTGTGGAAATGCGAGATCCAAGTGTGAACGTTTCCATTAAAATAGGTATAAGTAAGTCAGTTATACGAGTTGTAAAAGTGTGTCGAATAATAAATTAAACTAAAATCATATTAATATGAACATTATATGTAATAATAAAAATAAATAAAGTAAATAAATAAAACGTAGTTATTCTTACTATCTTCGAAGATTTTGATCTTCCGTGATCTGGTTGCTGAAGGTTTTCCAAGCTCTCTTGAAGTTCCTGTACAGCAGATCAGGACTCGGCGGCCACTGGTTTCCAGCTCCTGTACCCACGCGTTCCAGCTCCTGTCTGTAGTCATTGGTCAGTCGGCAGTCGTATAAGAGGTGCTCTTCTGTATATTCGTCACAAGGACATGCGGCTGAGTATCTAATTTTACATCTGTGGGGGTAATAATTTACTTGTCCGTGTCCTATTAGAAGCTGAGTGAGTCGTTAGTCCTTTTGATAGATTTTTTAGAATGATGTTATACAAATGTCGGCCTCTTGTGGATTCGTCCCATCTTTTTTGCCACAATTCTACACACTTCTCTTAGCTGTTTGTACACTCAAGTTATCATAGCTGATTCTAATCTATTTCTCCTTGCAATACCTAAAATGTGGATATATGAAAATATTGATGAATTTAGTAGGGAAACCAACTTTTTCTGTGTCTTTCTTATCAAGATGCAGATATTGTTGTGGCGCAAAACGTTCGAAACTAATATTTTTCTACTTTCTAATACTGTTGAGTAGTTCCGTAGGATAGACATCTGTCTGTAGTGTAAGTGAGAAAGGGAATGGACACGCCAGACAGCCTAGCACCTGGTTCCCAGGTCATTACGACATGCATTCGCCCCATATAGACACCATGGAGAATTGTTCTCGTATTGATTCGGCTTCGGGAAGATCACTTTTAATGTGAGACCGTATAGCACAGTTACGTGTAGCGAATGCATATAAGGCTAGCCGAGTTATGGCTATACGCATATCATAGCTATACAGCACATCATAGCTGGTGCTGTGTTACAGTAGCTCACCTATACTTACTGAAAGTATGACGTCAATGCGTAGCTAATGTTAGCATTGAACCTGGAAATCTTACCTTCCATGTGCTAAATTGGACCACAAAGAATTTCCCGTTTTCTGGGATCAATCAACAAGGATATCCATCAGAATTATTTATTATTATAGTTTTTATTAACCACTAGCTGTGCCCACGACTTTGTCCGCGTTAAATAGTGACTTTGGGCAACACTTTATGGACATATCTTTTGGTTTACTTTGGATTATAAACACCATCGTTTGTTATTTAAAAAAAAAAAAAAAACAACAACAAAAAACTACTTTACAGTAATGCTTCTCAATACATGATATTACACGTATAGCCATCGGGGGATACAGGCTGCTAGGATGGCTAACACGTGACAGAGCCACATAAAGCTCACAGTGCGAAAAACAGCTAATACTCAGATCCCTGGGCATAACGTTTTTATTTATGAACCGATTGCCATGAAACAAACACTAAATGTTAAGTAAACCGTACGACAATATATTATTGAAAAACGCATCTAAATTGGATAAGCCGCTTCTGAGATTAGCGTGCACAAACGTACAGACAAAAATCCTAAATACCATTGTTTTAGGGGCTATTGCGATGATAAAGCCCCCAATAATATTTTTTTCTCATATATTTTCCATGTACAGACAGCGATCCGTTACATTTTAGCATAAACATGTTTTAGCGATGGCTAAACAGAAAAAAACGTTACAAAAAAGTGTCTGCTGGCGTTTGCGCAAGCTCAGTAGCCATGTACGGAAAAGACTACTGTTTGTTATACAGTACATTACATAGGTTTGTCGTGTGGAGCTAAAGCATATTTATGTTCCTGAATCTGAGCAGAAGGCCCTGAACTATTTTTATGATTTATTGTTGTATGTATAGATTTTAGCACGTTTTCTCCGTCCCTCCACGGACGTTAAAGGATTAAATCCGTTGAGCTTCCCTAACGTTGAACATATAGGGCCGATGTTATGCCGCAATCCGGAAGTACCAATGATAAATGTCAACATTTGAGACCACAATAAAAAATCACTTCCGTGGACAAAAGAGCTAAAAGAGACAGATACTGTCGAGTTAGTTACTGGGGAGATAGTGTGGTCAGTACTATACTCCGGGGACATAATTTTCCTATTTTCACGTACCCATTAATGAATGGGTGGGCCTAGGGATGGTCTGTGATTCCGAATCCAACGATAAAACTAGATGATAAAATGTTCAGTGCGCATCCGAGATTTGAACTCAGATGTTCACGGCCTAGAAACCGACAAACATATATTCTCAAAAATGCCCTGATTTTGATGATTTTATTTTGGTGTTACGCTATGTAAGCGATGTGCACCTTACATTTTTTATATATGACATTACTGTCTATATGTTTGCATTGTGTATATCTTACTGCGTTATATTTTATTACGTTGTTGCCTATATGTTTACATTGTGTAAATATTATTACATTATATTAAATTACATTATTGCCTATATATTTACATTATGTATACATTATATTATATTACGATATTGTCTATATATTTACAACCTGTATATATATTCCCAAGGCCCAATCCAATTATACAAGAAATGTTATGCACATATACAGTTATATTAATAATACATATATACACATGTACATATACAAGCTCATATTATAAGAAGTATACTAACAAAAAGTGTCACAAAAATATGATTTGGAAAAAGTTTTACAACGATATGTAAAATCTTGGGATTATATACTTATATACACACACATGTGTACATATATATATATATATATATATACGTATTTTTGTAACGCTATATTGTCATAACTAATAAATGTATTTATTAATCATGACAATATAGATATATATCAATAATGACAGGAAGGTTAGTTTTATAAACTCCATATTACCCTGTTGATTCCTTCAACTATTAGGTACCGCGCCAATACAAGCTAGATACCATGTACTTGGAGAAGTGACTACTAGTCAGTGCTAGGAATAGCCTAGAGGTTATCGGAAGCAGGAGACTAGGTTCCCAGGAAACCTGTTCCTACCGTCCGGTATCTCACATGCGTGGGCATAACCGACACCAATCTAGGAGGTTCTTTTTCTATTTTTCTACCTTCTTGTATTCTTATTTTCTCTATTTATTTTTTTTTTTTTACTCACACTAACAACTGCTTTCCATAGGGTCATTCATTATAACAGTCTCTATTGAATTACTTCCCACAGCGTGATATTCTTACAAATCATCATAATTATACAGTAGGAATGATTACTTAATGGGCAGAACAATAAAATAAAATAAAAAATATTAATCAAGGGAAATCTTTCATTTTTTGTTATATTTTAATTTTCTACCTCTACGAAAAAAGAATAATTGGCAGGTAGGTGTAGGATGTTTATATTAGTAATTTCATTTTTTTTTGGAGAAGGCAATTACGTTCTAATTCATGCGGAAACTGCCATTAAGTTCTTCATCCAGACTTTGAGATTCCCTGGGCTTCTCTTTAATTTTGAGTTTCCAAAGCTCTAACTTCAGATAAATTTTGAGTTAAGCCGTCCAAAAATGATTCAAAACGTTAACTTACCAAAGCAGCTAGAGTAACATGGGGTCTACAAGTGCTTTGACTACAATATATAAAGGAGCAATATTTACTGCGTTAATTTATGCAATATCAGTGTGAAAATCAAGATAAAAAATAAATTATAACACCAAAAAGCTACAATGGGTACAAAGAATTATGGAAATAAAGATAATCAAAGGACATCACAAGATCTCCTTTGAGGCCTCATGTGGCAAAACTGATACCAATATAAATTTAATATACGACTGTTGACAGACAACACACATAGGACTAAAGATTCAAAAACATTTAACAAATTGGTCTATAAACCCCAGAGTCCTTGAACAAAGTGATATTTACCTTTTAATAAGGTTTTCTAACAGAATATATGATCAGAGAGATTAAGCAAAGCTATAGATACAGGTAAAATACATGGCATTATTTTGTAACTTAAGAGTGTATATTAAGAGACATAGAGTTGAAATTTTCTTCTTTTGTGTTGTTTTCATCTTTAATTATTCATTATTAAATTAATTAGGGGTTTGTGGTTCGGCGCGAGGGGAACAATTCCAAAAATGACTTCCAAATATCTTGAAGAACTTGGAATCCTTCTAGAAACCTACCCTGTTTTAGCTGAGTCAATACTTACTGACTCGCTTGGCATTTTATATACAGTCAGTGATGGACACCATTACTTTCCTTTATTATTATTTTATTTTCTAATTTAATTTTGTTAAGGTGAAAATAATCTACAGACGCTTTTTCTTATGTTCCTTGAGTAAAGGAATAAAAAGTGAAAGAAAAAACAAAAGTGTTTCCCTAATGAGGATATTTGTGAAGGATGCGAAGACAGGTATAGTTGGGATTCGGCTAGGAGAAAAACGTCAGACTTTCAAAAAGAAATCTGTATTTTGGACGTTTCGACTGCAACAATGGCAGCCTTCTTCAGCTAAAAAATATATACAACTTATAAGTAAAGAAAATGTACAACTAGTAAGTAAAAGACAGGCAGAAATGAGCGGAGTATATATATCAATACAATAAATTTTAACCAATCTTATTTTTTAAAAAACAATGAAAATACGGTAGTTGGAAAGAAAACAGCATGTAGAAAGTGTTAGCATGTAGAAAGTGTTCTACATGCTGTTTTCTTTCCAACTACCGTATTTTCATTGTTTTTAAAAATAAGATTGGTTAAAATTTATTGTATTGATATATATACTCCGCTCATTTCTGCCTGTCTTTTACTTACTAGTTGTACATTTTCTTTACTTATAAGTTGTATATATTTTTTAGCTGAAGAAGGCTGCCATTGTTGCAGTCGAAACGTCCAAAATACAGATTTCTTTTTGAAAGTCTGACGTTTTTCTCCTAGCCGAATCCCAACTATACCTGCCTTCGTATCTCTACAGCGGCTAACTATCTCCATCTACACTATGTGAAGGATGTTTACACCACTCAATCAAGAACAGTCTGCAAATGAAACACCCGAAGTTAGAAAGGAATACCAATAACAGGTGGATAAGCATGCTGTGTGGCCAGCAACCCGATAAAGTTTGGCAGCTCACTTTATTATTTCTTAATAAAGTTTTCTTCTTCTTCTTGTGTATATTAAAAAAAAAACTGTAACAGTTGTACACAAAATGTATATAAGTACACGGGAAGTGCAGAATAAAATAACAAACTCCCACAACGTAGGGTTACTTCGATGTGTAAATAATAAGTCCGTCACGCAGGAGCTGCAAAACTAAGCACTTTCCTCAGAATTTGGGTAGTGTAGATTGCTTTCCAGAACAATTTGCTTAAAATATCCTACATAAATAAAATAAAAACATGAATAGTTCTCTTTTAAATTTGTAATGAGTAACTGATCAATTAATAATTTGCTTCCAGAGTTATGTTTACACCTATTACACTACGCAATAAATACAAAAAACCTCATATTATCGTATTTTGATCTAACGCAGGAACAGGATGCAGTCACTCTAGTGGTAGAAAGCGCTCCTTGCGGCGGCTTTGTGAACCTACGTCTGACGGGCTTTTCTATTGAAATATATTACAAATTAAACCCCCGCTTTCCGATTGACCGATTCAGCTCATTTCTACAACACTTCTTTCTCATGAGTTACCCACGACGTATACCGCGTTTCGTTACAATATAGCAGAAATTACGACCGGTATGAGTATATTAAGAATTTGGGTCAGGAGTAAACCCCCCTTCTAATGAACCGATTTAGTTTATTTTTACAACACATATTTACCTGTAGATTACCACTACGAATGCCGAGTTTCGTCGAAATATACCAAAAATCACTGCTGGTAGTGGCGAATTGGTATTGTGGGTCCGGAGTAAACCCCCCCCTCCTAATGAACCGTTTTAGTTTATTTTTACAACAGTTATTTACCTGTGGATTACCACTACGAATACCGAGTTCCGTTGAAATATACCAAAAATCACGGCTGGTAGTGGCGAATTGGTATTGTGGGTCCGGAGTAAACCCCCCCTTCTAATGAACCGATTTAGTTCATTTTTATATCTCACTTTTCTCTCTATATTACCACTACGAATACCAAGTTTCGTTGAAATATAACAAATATTACGGCTGACATAGTCAAATTAGTGTTTTGGGTTCGGGGTAAACCCCCCCTTCCGGTGGACCGACTTTGGTGGTTAACGAACTCGTTCAATCGTTTGCTAATTGAATGCTATATACCAAGTTTCGTGACGAAAAAACAAAAACTCTGGCCGCTATCGTGTTAACAGACACATATATATATATATATATATATATATATATATATATATATATATAAATTTTAACGGGGGTCATTTTCGGTGTCTACTAGGTAGGATCGATAAAGATTTGAAGAAATTTTTCAAAAATTCCGTCATGAGTCCAACCTCAATAGCTACTTTCCTTCGGAGGAAAGTGCTAAAACGTCTTTCCTGGCATTATGTAAAAACGTAATTAGGTACTTTAATTGCATTATTTTATTAAAGTTAAATTAATTATGGAGGAAGCGAAAGAGAGACGAACATTACGAGGGCAGTATGGTAACAGGGTGTCAGGAAAAGGCAGAAGGTTGCGTTGGTTCCCATTCCTTTATTCACCTCTCCACACGCTCATGAGTAGAGCCCGGAAGTTAGGCAAAATGCCTTTTTTATCTGAATGGATATATTGAAGAATCAGATAGAAATAAATATGTTTTCGTGCATTTAGGAAGTGTAGAGACAATTTTTATTTTGCCTTTTTTGGCTTCCGTTGCCTTTTTTTGCCTTTTTTGCTCGTTATGCAATTTTTTCTGCGATTTAAACATTTTAAAAAGCACCGTTCATGGAAGACAAAAAGGTTGCACAAATTAAATTACATATTGCCGTCACAAATATCTATTCGAAAGTTTATTTTCCCAACCCATGGATGAAATTGATGGGTTAAAAATAACAGAACCTTCCTTAGTAGAAGGAATGCTCGAGCATAATGAATAGCAGGAAAGAGAGAGGATGAGGGAAGAACGTCACTTCTCCTTCCTGACACCCCTTTCGCTGTGACAATCTGTAATTACCTGGGATTCCGGATTTCGAAATGACAAGATAATGCAGAGGAAGTTTTTCTATGATGAAAAACATTTTTTTTCTGAGAAGGTCTATGACATTTGATACTTTGAAAAAGCATCTGGTTGTTGCTTGTAACAAGGGAAAGTAAGAGTAAGTACACTAATTCTGTGATAAATTGTTAATAAAGAAATTAATGAGTATTTAAAATACATATTTTCATTAATAATGAGTAAGATTCCTCTTTGCCTTCACTTCTAATAAATGCGTATTTTAATTACAGTACTGCCTATTTTCAGTATTTCAAGTGCCTTTTTGGCTGCCTATTTTAAGCAAAAATAAATGCCTAACTTCCGGGCTCTACTCCGGGATAGGATTTTTAGATTTTTTTCTTCTCTTAGATGTAGGGAGGACCCGCCATTGCGACGTCGACTCGATGAAGCGAAGTACAGACCAGAAATGTCGAAATTTCATAAAGATTGGGCTATTGAGGTAGCACTAAAGGCAGAATTTAAGAAAATTTTGTTCAGCACCAAAAATGATCCTTGTCGAATGTTATATACATACACACACACACACACAAACACACACACACACATATATATATATATATATATATATATATATATATATATATATATATATATATATAGTAGAATCTTGCTTTCCCGAAAATCCACCTAATCCAAACAGAACTAGGCTAAAAAACAGTAAATACTTAAACAGGCTAAAAAAAATAAATTCGGGTCTTTTTTACTTTACCCACGCCAGTTACTTTTTAGAATAACATCATAATATTTTGTTACAATATTGTAACAGGTGTTGCTAGGCTACATAAAGTTTATGCATGAAAGAGGTTATAGATTATAAGACACGTTGAAGTTGTGTTTGTTGTGCTGTGTTGAAGTTGTCAAATAATGAATTTGATTAAACTGAGTCGTGTGTTGAAATCGGAAGAAGTAGCGTATAGAGCATTACAAAAGTATGGAGTTCTGCCTAAAACTAATTATTAGTTTAAACATCTGTTCTTCATAACTATTAACTTAATGATACGATATATAACTGTTTTAGTAATAAAAGTAACTGGCGTGGGTAAAGTAAAAAAGGCCCGAAAATTATCATTTTTCAATTTCGCTGTCTAACTAAAAATCCAATACGAACCTTACTTAATATATTTCGAATGTACCCAAATATGTAGAATCCATGTTCTGTAGAGCATTTAGACAAAACGTAAAAAGCAAACCATTACAGAGAAAAAGTCAGTAATCATCTTCTGACACAACAAATTAAAACGGCATAAAGAAACTACGTTTCCCATCGCCGCAAAAACATACATACATACCGCAAAAACATACATACATACCGCAAAAACATACATACATACCGCAAAAACATACATACATACCGCAAAAACATACATACATACCCACGAAGTGTCACAAAGTGAGATCAATTTTACACTATAGTGTACAAGGATACGTAATTTCTTCCTTTTAATTCTTAATGCATCAGGTGCTTAATATTCCTTACAATATTATTATTATTATATATATGTATATATTTGTTTTTCTCTCTTCTTCTTTTCTTTTTATTTAGGTATAAATTTTTCATTATTATAAAACTAGTATTATATTTTATAATTTTTATGTAAAGCTATATTATTTTAAGCACATTAAGTGGCCTCCCTGTAAAAAGTTAAAACTTAAATACAGCTTTTATCTATCTATCTATCTAATATTCCTCACAAAGTCTGAACATTCTGTGACAAAAATCCGCCTAGTCCGATTTTTCGCTAATTCGAACGGGTTTCAATTCCAATTTTTTCACATTAGCGGGACACTAACATACTTGTATAAATATATATAAATATAATATATATATATATATATATATATATATATATATATATTATTGAAAAAATATTAACAGATTAAAATACATATTACATAATTTTTATTTATTTTACTTTAAGAGCTGTACAGCAATGTTGATCTGCCCTAAAAGAATTTATATAAAATATAATAAATGAAATAATAAATTGTAAGCTAAGGATCAGTAACAAAGCATATTACATATTACATAAAATAGTGTACAGATCACTACACTATAATATTGGTGCTATAAAGGGGGAAAAACAAGATTGTTTATACGGGGGATAATATAGTTCTGTTTGCCCGTCCCCTGGAGTGATATATATGTACGTATGTCTGACTTATTATTAGAGGCCCCCCACGAAAATTGGCACACATCTTTCACATACTGAACGATAGGACGTATTCCTGCAAAATCATTCCATTAGTACCTGGGGGGGGGAATCATTCCATTACCCAATTAATAATTTTCTTATTTTCCCGGGAGTAATTTTTACAACCTTGCAACGTACTCAGTATATGTCTTGCCGAACGAACAAAAAACTTATTATAATACTCAATTAGAGGAATTAGTAATAAACGTTTATATTTCATTAGGTTGAAATCATGATTTTTTTAGGGGGTAGGGGGCGCAGTATAGCCGAAACCCAGGCCGACAAAATATCATAACCTGCATGTGTGAATGGTTATATAATCGAAAGATAAACGGGGAGCAGCTGTGTGGGAGGTATATTCAAAATAAATTCATTTCATGTTTTGAGTAAATTGATTTTACGTCAGGGGGTTCCTCACGCCATCAACCCCCCTTTCATTCTATCAGATCCACATAGCTCATGGCTCTTTCAACAATTTTTAATGCATTATAATTCTACTAATGCCCGCATGTTCTTTATTAAAATTAGGAAAACAAACAATAAATAATATTTATACACAATGATTTGTCGTTCTCAAAAATTAAACAACGCGATTGAAAGGCACAAATGAACCAAGGTTCATTCGCTTTAGGGGTCACTCCATACCAAGTGATCCAAAATAAAGGAAAAAAAATCCCTCACATTTTTTGATTTTTTTTAAATTTGGCTCGTCAATAGTACCCCATACGACAATTAAAAATCCAAATTTTTATCTTTATTAGTTTTCGAGTTATAAGACTTTAAGTTTTTTAAAAAAGCACATTTTTGGACTGACACTTGATCATAAAATCGACCATAACTCCCAAACAAATAGAGCTAGAAAGGTGTGGTAAAAAGCATTCGTTCGTGTTAAATGCTGATTAATATGATATATATCATGAATTATTTATAAAAATGAAAATGGTAATGTATGGTAATTTTTAAAACTTTAAAATTTAAGTTTCTCCTA
The DNA here is from genome assembly GCA_946811695.1 of Gonocerus acuteangulatus. Lineage (NCBI taxonomy): Eukaryota > Metazoa > Arthropoda > Insecta > Hemiptera > Coreidae > Gonocerus > Gonocerus acuteangulatus. The sequence goes on from OX328125.1 coordinate 25,850,089, forward strand.
AAACGTATGTTTAAAAATTTTCAAACAAATTGTAATTTTTCTTTCATATTTTATCTCAGTTTTGAGTAAATTTCAAGCTGGGATCTCAATGGGATCATATTTATTTTAAAAAATAAATTAATCAAAGGTACCTTGGTATCTTGTTGGTACATCAAAAAAATTAAAATATTTCATAACATGAAATGAAATCCATCTAATATCGACGCAAGACGAAAAAAGAAATAAATAAAGACCTTTAGCATATATGTCGTTTTTGCTTAGTGTCCGAGAAAAACTAAAAGAAATAAATAAAGGCCTTGTGTTGAGAAAAAAAAAATCAGTCCCGTAACAGGCCACGAGGGCCCTGAAGGGCAGATACTGTAGAGGTATCTGATTCGCGGCCATACGGCACACTAGGGAGATAATACGGTCAGTACTATGCTTCGGCCGCCTGATTTCCCCTTTGCTGCTTCGTCTGCTAGGGTCATTAGCACCTAGGTACCCATTAATAAATTAATTAAACGCTGAATGGGCTTAGGGACTGTCAGGGTGGCCGAATAGCCCACGAACGAAGGCACTAGAAGATGAAATCTTTAGTGCGAGCCCGAGTTTTGAACTCAGGCCCTACAGCATATTAGTCTTGTGCTCTAACATTTAGCTAATCTCGCCCCCTTGCCCTCAATATGATATATATTCTATAATAAAATGCGCAATCTAAGGTTCGTTGAGCTAACAAATCATCGAATAATCAAAATGTTTGAACGTAGAAGAAAATGACAGTACTATAAAAATAAAGCCTTGTAAATATAACTTATAATAATTTATCAATATTTTGTTCTATTAAGTATAATTCTATTACAAAACAAGCAATGTAACTTATTCTCTTTAAGTAAAAAAGAATTATATGATCATGTAATTTCCGAAAGAAGAATTCTTAATTAATTACTATAGTTGAAGGTGAAACTATTACTTCAGGAAATTCCACTATTGAAATATATTCAGGAACGCAGGAGGATATGATGCAATATACCTCACCTTTCTTATGTTCCGGGAATTCCATTATTCTGTCGTCAGGATGTTACTAATGCCATACCCTAACTTTTTTCAGTTGATAATAATGGTGTATGCTTAATAACCGGATACATGGTAAAACTAACATTCATTTTTTTTTTTTTTTTTTTTAACTTATTAACTTTATCTTTATTGAAATTTACAACCTGTACAGAGAACAACTTGTAAATAGTACTGTATTAAAGGGTCTTTTTGCGAAGACCACATCCAGTTACTTTTGAAGTAGCAGTAGTAATTTATAACAGTTACTCGTACTCGCTGATAAGCTTACTGATTAGCTTATAGGTTCTTTGCTGGTTATCTACTACTTCTTGACTCGTTATCAACGGTTATAATTCATATTAGATAATGGCAAGCAATATTTATTAATAAAAAGGTTAATATGATCAAAATCAATTCTCTCAACTATGAAATAAGTTATTAAGCATTAAAGTTGACTGTTTTGCAGGTTATGAAGGATAACAAACAAGTTATTTGTGAACAAACATATTTTAATCGTTTTCTCTCTCTTTTTTGGATATTTTACATTTATTAGGTATTACATGCTATGCGTTTCCGCTCGCTACGCTACGCTCCGCTCGCTCAAGAAGATATCAAAACCCTAGTCAATCCAACTCGCAATTAATAGAATTACATTAATTTTACCGACTCTAGTCTATCCAACTCGCTAAAATTAATAGGATTCCATTAATTTTTCCGAGTAAGAAACCAATCCCTTTTTCTTTGTCAGGAACATCATGAACTAATTGTAAAAGACCCATTTTTCTCACTAACATAAACAGAGCTTTTTATACACAAAAGCTAATTCACTGTTGAAGGTTACTTTACTCCCAGCAAGAACCAAAGCAATTGGCCATCGGAATCCTCCAATAGGAAGGCAAAGGAGTTATGCGCATGCGCTGAATCACTGATACAATCACTACTGCTACTTCAAAAGTAACTGGATGTGGTCTTCGCAAAAATACCCGTATTAAACTATAACTCATGGATACATAGGAGGGGAGAATTCAACCATTGTTGAACTCCCTATTAGATATATTAAAAAAAATAATAATGATTCAAAAATGTAAAACAATTTTTCCTTCGAAACTGGTTGAATTTTGTAAAATCATTCTTTCCAGGAATGAGCCATATAAAGGCAATATGCCAAAAGAGAAACTTTAAAGGTTTGTCTGTTAGCACTCTTAGAGTTTAAAAAATGGTGAATTCACGTAGAAAAACACTTGCCTAAAACGAAATGTCAGTTTTAGAAACCAGTTAAATCTGTCCAACGGCACTGTTTAATACGGCAAAATTCACCTAATTACGCTAAGTATATGGATTTTGCGTTAATAGAATTTTAGGTACACTTTCTAAAAGGTATTTTGACTCATGATATCTATGAAAACAACTTTCCAGGTGATATCTTAGGGAAAAATGGAAAGTTAATTTTGGTATTTCTTGACCAAGATGTATCTGAAAGACGTTGACGGAGACTATTTCTAAAGTGACACAACTCAAAATAAAACTCAACTGAAAATGTGTTACTCTTGTTTATGTAGGGGGCTTGGTATTAAGACTGGAAGGGTGACACAAGTGCTCTCTGGTGTGCAAGCTTTAAAGCTAGGTACATACAGTTTAGATGGTTGATAGAGAGATATTTACCGTGCCTTTCATAATCGGTGTGAATGAAACCGATTTTTGAGTTGTGTCACTTTAGAAATACTAGTACGATATAATGTTTTTTGGCGTTTGAAGCATTGAAAATATTAGAAAATAAATAGTTAATCGAGAGACAATATTAATTTTCACCCAATATTAAGATGGTCACCCAATAACCTAAGAAATTTCACACAGAGTAAGTTCAAGCATCAATTTCGTTCGAACCACTACGTAAGATTCGATATATTAGAGGCAAATGTAAAATTTTTCTATTTTAATATTTTCAAATCGCACCAGATATGAGCACTATACTAAGGCGAGGAACATTCAGCGATTCAAACCTTTCATAATATTTTAGATCAGATGAAACAGGACATTAATAGAAATTCAAAACACTCAAGGAAATGAAAACATTCTCTTGATATATGAATAACTAAAGCGAAAGGTTAAGAACTCTGCTGTATTGGCATTTCGTTTAGTTTTCCATCCCTTCTAGTCTTGAAGATGACTTTAAACGAGGAAGGACTAGTGACAAATATTTGTTACCTCTCAAAGAAGCAGGTCAGTTTCAAAGAGAGTGTAGAAACTAGTTAAACCAATCAAAGGAGTGATTTAGTTGGCGCACCATTTTGTCTATGAATCAGCGGCAGAGGTTCTTCCATCCTCATTATACAATGGGAGCGTCTCTCACTTTGCCAATGGTGTTTCGTTATTCTACGAATGTTTATTGTTGTCCAGAACGAACAGCAAAAAGCTCTTGAAATTTGTTTTGAGGAACAACGCGGATATAGACAGGGGGTGGGGTGGGAGACGGGTAAATGATAGAGAGAGAGAGAGTGAGAGAGATAAAGAGGGAGAAGGGAGAGGGAGACAAGAGTGAGAAGTGAGAGGGAGATATATCAAAGGGAGAGGGAGGGAGAAGGCTCTATTTAATTAACGATCCCAATTACAGGGGGAGGCAGACCCCCGATTTATAGGCCACCCTCTGAGATATGTTGTGTCAGCTCTCCAGGTCTCCCTCTCTCTCTCTCTCTCTCTCTTTATATATATATATATATATATATATATATATATATATATATTAAGGAAATCGAATCCTCTTAACACTCATAACCACCTTCGTAAATTAATTGAAAACTACACCAATGATACTTATTTACTATTAAATATCTGACTTAATTTAATATAATGTTTTTTTTTATTTATAAATTATGCAAGGAATTATATTTCCATCATGGATTGAGAGTACTGCAACACGTTTTACATTTCCTGAGCAAATAGGATTGATATTGGACTGGGTGGTGCGCCATCACCATCCCCTTTTCACATCAAATAAAATTCTTGGGCATTTCCTTCTCAGGAGTGAAGCTTTACTGTAAGGTCATATCCATAACACCCCCTCAGCCCCCTCACACTTCACAATATCATGGGGCAGACACATGAGGGTATAGTATAGCCGTTTCAACCTATACCTCCTGGGAGGAGACGAAAAATATATATGAATTTGTTTTCAACTCTGGAGGTTCAAATATATTGTACACGTGCGAACCGAGTAGATATCATTTAATGCATGAAATAATTTTCCAAGACAAATTTTGAAGGATTTTACTAATTAGCTCAGAACCAATTAATCAACGTAATGTTCAAATATTCTTAAAATTGGTACTTTTTATGACATTAAGAAAATTCGTTGCGAAATACTCAGAAAGAAACATTAGGCAGATTCTCCTGGTTAAGAAACATTACTTTTCATTCTACCTCACTAGATTTGTGCCAAATTTCATCAAATAGAAACACTTTCCATGTATGAATATAATAAATAAATAAATATCTGTATATAAATATATATATATTACGGTAGACCATTCGTTCACATTGACAACAATAAAAAGAAATAAAAAAAGCGGAATATACACACACACACACACACACACACACACACACATATACATATATATATATACATAAATCAGTCCCGTAACAGGCCACGAGGGCCCTGAGGGGCAGATACTATAGAGGTATCTGATTCATGACCATACGGCACACTAGGGAGATAGTGTGGTCAGTACTATGCTCCGGCCGCCTGATTTTCCCCTTGGCTGCTTCGACTGCTAGAGTCATTAGCACCAACCAAGGTACCCATTATTAAATTAATTAAAGGCTGGGTTGGCCTAGGGACGGTCAGGGAGGCCGAATTCAACCGGTGAACGAAGACACTAGAAGAAAAAATCTTTAGTGCTTGCTCGGGATTTGAAGTCAGGCCTCCAGTATATATATATATATATATATATATATATATATACAGTATATATATATATATATATAGTATATATATATACTCTCCATATATATATATATATATATATATATATATAGAGAGAGAGAGAGAGAGAGAGAGAGAGAGAGAGAAAGAGAGATAAGCAAACAGACTTCATGCACTACAACACAAAAGTATATATACTATAAAGTTAGCAAAAAAGAAATCCTGGCAAAATTTTATTTCTAAAATAAACATCAACACTTCTTCTAAAGAAGTGTGGAATGTTGTCTGAAAAATAATGGGTTATAAATCCTCTTCGATCCCGTCTATAATTAAAACTACAAATAAAGTAATAACTGAACCTCTCGAAATGGCAAATTGTCTTGCTGAGCATTTTCACAATAATTCTTCCAATTTAAATTATACCCCTGAATTCTTAACATATAAACATACTATTGAAGCCTTACCACTACATATTTCTTATAACCCTCTAAATACCCTTAATATCCCATTCACCTTTCATGAATTTGAAATAGCACTGAAATCTAGAAAAGACACTTCTCCAGGACCCGACAACATATGCATTTCAATGTACAAACATTTAAGTCCTATCAATAAAACATTCTTACTCAAAATTCTTAATAAAATATTCAAGTCAGGTTTATTTCCAGACTTGTGGAGAAAAGCTGTTATTGTCCCTATTCCAAAAAAAGATAAACCTTCCCACCATGTAACTAGCTATAGACCTATTTCGCTGACCTGCTCTCTTAGTAAATTGCTGGAGAAATTAGTTATGAACCGCTTAGAATGGTATCTTGAAAAAGAAGGTATAATAGATGAATGGGAGAGTGGATTCAGGAAGGGTCGTAGTACGCGGGACAATCTTGTAGCCATCGAAACTGCTGTCATAAAGGCATTCCGCGAAAAAAAGAAAGTATTAGCAGTTTTTATTGATATTGAGTGCGCATTTGATAGAGTATGGAGAAGATCGGTTTTAAATACTTTGAATGAATGTGGTATAAACGGAAATATGTTGAAGTTTTTCGAAAACTTCCTCAATGGTTTCTGACATTCTATACAGTATTAATGAATTAAACAAAAATATGTTCAAAATTAATTTCGTCTGGATCCCTGGTCATTGTGATATTAAAGAAAATTCAATGGTTGATGAGCTAGCAAAAAACGCTTCTATAAGCGGTTTTAAATTCTCAGGTATCCTACTCAGAGACATTAATTCTATAGTTAAGGCTGAAACAATAAAGATTTGGCGAAGGGAGAGGATTAGTATGGAGTTGGGAGATAAACTCCGGGAGATTAAAGATGAGGTATGTAAGTGGGCTAGTTCGGAGCGGGATAATAGGAGGGAATCAGTAATCCTCTCAAGATTACGGATAGGCCACACTAGACTGAGACACGGCTATCTCATGGAGAGGGGGGAACCTCCGGAGTGCGAGGTTTGTGGCGTGCCCCTCACTGTAAAGCATATCCTGACGGAATGTAGGGCATATGAAGATGAGCGAGTTCGACTGAGTCTCCCGATACATCTTAGAGAGCTGCTAGGAAATAATTCAATTCATCTTTCTAATATTTTTTCTTTCCTGGCTAAAACCAATTTAAAAAACAAAATTTAGCGCTGATTCTTCATTGTAAATTAAAATCTTTTCCAATTATCACCTATTATAAGCAATAAGGCCTCTAGAATATATTTCGACAAAAATTTCATCTAAACTTATTTAACAGCAAACGTAAAACACATTAGTCCCTTTTAAAAAATGTATAACCATTATTAATTGATATAATTTAAATTATTAAGACGTTTACTAACTAAAATTTTGTTACAATTACTTTATTTACCGTTGGTGGCGTTCGGAACGGAGGTGGGGCGCGTGTGTCGGCGGGAGCGATGGGCTTGGTTAGGGTTGAGGACGAGCCCCCCCCCATGCGGTCTGTGAAGGTTTGGTTGCCCTGGCACCAGCAAGCACACCTTCTATCATAGACCTGGCAGCCAGTCACCAGATGCGGGCCACTAAGGTAGAACTGGCACGGGGGACTCTACTCGACCTTGGCTGGGTCCGCCTCCCGCTGGCCTCGGGCTCTGTCTCTGCTTTCGATGCTACCAACGGACCGGCCAAGAGGCATAAATGACCCAATAGTGGTTGAATGGCCTTTAAACACCAAGGAAGAAAAAAAAAATACAACACAAAAATCATACCAGAATACCTTTATGATTGCTGAAACGTTAGTTTTCAATAGAAAAATATTAGAACCAATTGAGACGTTTAATATCAAAACCACCTCAATCCAATTTTACGAATTTACAAAACATTTCACGTTGTGCCGGGTTTGAAAAAAGTCCGTTTTTGACAACAGTATTCGAGCAGATTAAGATGGATTTTTTCAGGTCTTATTCTGCAATGGGCCAATTTTTTACATTTTTTTTTTTTTAATATATTTTTCTAAAAGTAAATCAAAATGGTAATTGAATATAAGGTGGCGTATTGCTTGTGGTGTTTTTCGTGATCTATTGATATGAGAAACGTCCACATTTGTTGTCAGGTCTCATGGATTGCACGAACCAAAACAAACTAATAAGACTTATCGTAAAATAAATGAAGCAAATGAAACGGCTGTATGTACTTACTGACGGCTTCAATGAGGTCAGCTAATAGGACTCCATCTATGAGATCTGCTTGGAGGTCGGTGATGAACCGCTTGGATCGGGCCTTTTCCAGGTAGTGGTTCCCCCAGTCCGTGTAGATCTGAAATAGAAATAGTTATTGTTTTTAAAAAGTCAATTATTTTTATATAATATTTTATATTAAATAAAAGATAGCGAGGTTCGCAGATCAATGGCAACACATTTTTAATTGTTTCAAGGAGTCAGATTGATTGAAATGTGAGATATTCGCTGGATAGTTGTAGTAAAGTAAATTTTATTATATAAAAATGTATTTTTATATAATCAAATTTACTTTACTACTACTATCCAGCGAATATCTCACTCATAATCGGTACTTGAGATATTTACAATAAATTTACTTAAGTTTGGATATAATCTGTCAGCTAAGCGACACACAGTGGGGCCCAACGACATTTCGTGTTTCAAAAAAGCTACAGCTTCTAAATTTTAACAGATATCAATTTTTAAATGAAAGCTAATACAATTTTGGAACAACTTTGTCTAGCCGGATTTTTGTTTTTTGTTTCCCTTGTTTATTAAATTACGTGTAAATATTTCATGAACTTTTATAATTTAACATGAAATAATCTTTTATTTTTCATCTAACTTAATATCAGCATTGATATCGTTAAACTAAAACATTCAAATCCTGATTAGAGATGAAACAAATCAGACTGACATCTTCAAAACGTAAATTTATCTTACTACAAAAATGCGATTAATTTAAATAATATGATGTTGAATGATTTGAAAATAGATTTTGATTTTTTCCAAGTCTAATCAGGATTTGAATGTTTAATTTCAACGATATCACTGCTGATAATAAGTTAGATGAAAAATGAAATATTATTTTATGTTCAATTGTACAAGTTCGTGAATTATTTACGCGGTTTTTAATAAACAGGGGAAACGGAAAACAAAAATCTTTCCAGACAAAGTTGTTCTACATTTTATTATCTTTCATTTAAAAAAAAATTCATTGAAATCGGTTCAGATTTAGAGGCTGTAGGATTTTTTGAAACACGAAATATCGTTTGGCCCCACTGTCCGACACCACTATATATAGTATTACGTGGTAATGCATCAAAATAAAATATATATGTATATATACATCAAAATAAAATATATATGTATTAATACGTCAAAATAAAATATATATGTATAAAATAAAATAACGTCAAAATAAAATAACAATATAAGAGATTTGATTTGAAATTATGCAAAAATAAATAAATAAGTAAAACAAAAATTGATCCTCCTTATTCTTTATAATCAAATTTAAAAAGTCTTTGCCTCTTTAGCATAATGGTAGAATGTTTACTCACCCAATGACAATACAAGTGATAGCTATTAAAAAAAACATTTTGCTAAAAAAATCTAGACGTGATGGAATTTTTTGAGCAATTCTTTTCTGGTTTCATTCAAGAGCCATGAAGATCGTTACTATTTTTGAGAGTATTCGGGGTGTAGTAATTTTTTTCTGCACTCCTTTGCACAAAAAAATAAAATAAACATATCGTGTTAAACAAACGTAAAACCTAATTTAATGCCAGAAGGAACAACACACATTTGAATGAGGCACAAAAACTTTGGACGAGAAAGGGGTTAGGGTTTTTTTTTTTCGTGGATCTTGTTTTTCTTTCATTCCACATGCTCCCCACTCAGACGGACATTACTCCAGGAATAATCAACCCTCTTCCGATAAGAGTCGCCAATGAAGTCTGCTTAAATACTAGTACTAGGGAAGGAATCGAGTACCTCTGTGGTTAGTACCTCCATGGCGAGTACCTCTCCGGCGAGGTAATGTAAAGCAATCTGGTTTTACGAGACAATCCAATCAGAAAAGAGGTGCCCTTGCTCGTCCTATCTCTCTTATGAATTTTTATCAAGGTTTCGCTCCGTAGCAATCCTCTGTTTTAAATGTAAAAGTTTATGCATCTATAAAGTTCCAAGTTCGAGTCCAATGGAATCCTGGGTTTATTTAAAGTCCTATTGTCTCAAAACTACTTATTCCTGGGACATTTCTTTAAGCCTGTAATGGCTGAAATCTACTTTCCTAATCTAACAGCAAATTCCCAATAAAATTAGTTCTTCAAACATATTTTTTTATTTTACGTTGAAATATTCGGTTCACGCCATTGTCAAAACATGAAAATAACTCATTTTTAATTTTAATAGGGTAGGTTTAATCTGCTTCCAATTTATTCATACACAACATGCATCTTACTGACTTCTGCTTTGTCATAGCTTCAATGTTTAGAGTCTCACAAATTTAATTTTTAATTATGACATCTTTGACCTCAATACCCATACCATGTGATAAATAAAAATAAAGTTTGGGATACTCCAATTACAGCTATGACAAAACAGAGGCGTGGCACACAGGTAGGTCTTGATACGATGAGTGTCATAGACTAGGAGGCTAGGTCAAAAACGTCTACCAGCTGTCTGTCTGCATGTTTGTTCCTTATACAAATCCACACCGTTTGACCGATTTTGATCAAACTTGGCACACGTGTAGGTCTTGATTTGGGGAGAATCATAGGCTAGGTTAAAATCGTCTAGGACTCACAGTTCGGAGGTCAGGGGTTCGAAACTATGAAACCAAATTGTTACAGAGTAACGTTATTAGATTTTAATATTACTTATTTGGTTTATAATTGGAGGTTCGGGGCTAAATAGTGCCAAGCAACATTTTTAACAAAACGTAACTGTAGCTGCTATACGTTGGGTATTATGTGGGACTATCAGTTAAAATGGTTAGGGGCAACAAGATTAAGTAGCAGACAGAGCTAGTCATATTGTAGTAGCATTAGCATCATAGGCTGTTAGTCCCACATAATATCCAACATATAGCAGCTACAGTTAAGTTTTGTAAAAATGTTTCTTGGCACTATTTTGCCCCGACCCCTTCAAATTATTTTTGCTTTTCTAGATGCAGAAAGTAGGTGTAGCATAGCACGCTGGGTATGAGCTAGTATGTTATAAAAGTCCCTATGTACTCGTTACATTCAGCAATTTCAGACCTTTTAGCACTTTCCTCCGGAGGAAAGTAGCTATTGAGGTTGCTCTCATGACGGAATTTTTGAAAAATTTCTTCAATTCTTTATCGATCCTAGTAGACACTGAAAACGACCCCCGTTAAAATTTATATATATATATATATATATATATATATATATATATATATATACAGGGTGTCCCGTAAATGTCTAGTCATATTGTGAGGGGTGATAGAGGACCCTTAGGGGAACAAAAAATGTTCTATGACGATTTCCCGAATTCTCGCCCATAAGGGAGAAAACGTCGTTTTATTGTTTTTTCGAGACAAACGTACTTTTAGAAGAATAATCGTTGTAGCTCCGTCCCAGGTGGTACTACTAAAAAGGGTGTGAAACCAATCGAAAGCTGAGTAAATTTACTATAAGACTAGTTGGGAGTAAACGTAAAAATGAATGAATGTAAGTATGTATATCTTACCAAAAGAAGGCAATTCTAAATTTCCTGACATTTTATTGATATTTCTTTCCAGCGTTACTCCTCAATGGGCAGGATCTGAGATTTCCGGGTTTTAGAAAAACTTTCTCATTTAACCAGCTTTCCATTCATGTATCACAACCCTGTGTTATTGAAGTATTTGAACGATTTAAGAACAAAAGTTTTTAAAAAAACATGGATCTGTGAAAAGAAAATTATATTTTTTTCTTCAATTTATTCAAAAAGCTGAAGGGAAATATTTTTTTTATAAATGTTTACATAAATATTAAGTAAATATTTACTTAAAAGAATAAAAAAAATACTTCCACGGATATAAAAAAAATCTTAAAACAGTAAATAAATAAAATACACATTTATTTTGAATTTATTAATTCAGGTAACTAATACTGGGCCCAGGAGGCGGCCATTAAGGAACCCCAACCATACATTAACCTCAAAAATTACTATTTTTACCTATATCACGCATTTGAACACATTTTTACAGGACTATGTACATATTATTTATGAGGGATAGAATTTTTAATTACCACAACAAAAACGCATGGGCTCAGAATCCCAGTGAGTTTCACAAGCGTAGCCATCAGTATTAATTTAAGGTAAAGCATTTGTTTTCTAAATATAAGTACCTGTAAAAATGTGTTCAAATGTGTGATCTAGGTAAAAATAATAATTTTTGAGGTTAATGTATGGTTGGGGTTCCTTAATGGCCGCCTCCTGGACCCAGTATTAGTTACATGAATTAACAAATTCAAAATAAATGTGTATTTTATTTATTTACTGTTTTAGGATTTTTTTTATATTCGTGGGAGTAATTTTTTTTATTGTTTTAAGTAAATATTTACTTAATATTTATGTAAACATTTTTAAAAATAAATATTTTCCTTCAGCTTTTTGAATAAATTGAAGAAAAAAATATAATTTTCTTTTCACAGATCCATGTTTTTTTTTAAACTTTTGTACTTAAACCGTTCAAATACTTCAATAACACAGGATTGTGATACATGAATGGAAAGCTGGTTAAATGAGGAAGTTTTTCTGAAACCCGGAAATCTCAGATCCTGCCCATTGAGGAGTAACGCTGGAAAGAAATATCAATAAAATGTCAGGAAATTTAGAATTGCCTTCTTTTTGTAAGATATACATACTTACATTCATTCATTTTTACGTTTACTCCCAACTAGTCTTATAGTAAATTTACTCAGCTTTCGATTGGTTTCACTCCCTTTCTAGTAGTACCACCTGGGACGGAGCTACAACGATTATGTTTCTAAAAACCACGTTTGTCTCGATAAAACAATAAAACGACGTTTTCTCCCTTATGGGCGAGAATTCGGGAAATCGTCATAGAACATTTTTGGTTCCCCTAAGGGTCCTCTATCACCCCTCTCAATATGACTAGACATTTACGGGACACCCTATATATATATATATATGTTTGTGTGTGTCTGTTAACACGATAACGGCCAGAGTTTTTGTTTTTTTCTTTACGGAACGTGGTATATAGCGTTCAATTAGCAAACGATTGAACGAGTTCGTTAACCACCAAAATCGGTCCACCGGGAGGGCGGGTTTACCCCGGACCCAAAACACTAATTTGACTATGCCAGCCGTAGTTTTTGTTATATTTCAACGAAACTCGGTATTCGTTATGTTTATCAAAAGAGAAAAATACGTTGTAAAAATAAACTAAATCGGTTTATTAGGAGGGGGGGGGGGGGGGTTTACTCCGGACCCACATTACCAATTTGCCACTACCAGCCTTAATTTTTGTTACATTTCAACGAAACTCGGTATTCGTGGTGGTAATCAACAGAGAAAATGGGTCGTAAAAATAAACTAAATCGGGTTATTTGGAGGGGGGTTTACTCCGGACCTACAGTACTAATATACTCATACCGGTCGTATGATGTATTGTAACGAAACGCGGTATACGTCGTGGGTATCTCATGAGAAAGAAGTGTTGTAAAAATGAAGTAAATCGGTCTATTGGAAAGGAGGGTTTATTTTAAACTCTGTTTCATTAGAAGTAGCCTATCTCCCACTAGGGGGACTGTATCCTGTTCCTGCGTCAGATCAAAATACGGAAAAAGAAGTTTTTGTGTATTTATTAAGTAGTACAGTATCATGTATTAACATAACTCTGGAAGAAAATTATTTACGAAGTTAATAATTGAACAATTCTCATAAGATATGTAAATGAGCAGAACTATTCACGTTTTTATTTTATTTATATAGGTTATTTACAGCAAATTATTCAGTAATGTAGTCTACCCTACAAAAATTCTGTGGAAAGTGCTTAGTTATGCAGCTCCTGCGTGACGGACTTTTATTTGTGTTGAGGGGATTGTGCCAAATAACAAAAAAGTCTGTTTTATTGTCAAATGAGCATTTCAAGTATCACATGTAAGTTGATTTATAAGATACTGATGTTAAAGTCTTCAATGGCAAATGCTAATTCGCGCAAATACAACCACTTCATTCTTTACATCCTATAATGTGGTGTCGCATGAGAGAGTAATTTCGTCCATGCATGCTTTAGAATGAGGGGCCGGTATTATTTTCGGAAGAGAAGCATTATTTTTTGCTTCTGAGCAGGAAATGCGTGGTAAAAGGAATTAAAATTAAAATAAATGTTTAGGATCCGACAAAAAAACACACTCAGCCCTTCCCACACGCAACGCATTAATTAGATACGTAACTGAGAAAGAACTTCAATAACATTTTTAATTATTATTCCCTATTCATACAGACATTCAACACAAACAGTACTTTTCAAGATGAAATACTTACATCTATTTCTCTATTCCTGGATATCTATTATTTGAATGTTGCTCAAAATAGGAAATATTTCTTAGTTTTTTTTTTTGTTTGTTTTTTTAAGTACAATAAATTTATTATTGAACGTTTAAAGGAGCTATAAAATGTCAATAGTCACGAAATATAATTTGACAGTGTTTTTTCCCACTCTATGCGGAGAAAATCGGCTTAAACGCGTACTCTGACACGGGATACGGGCCGGCATTATTATTTTTTTTTTTTTTTATAAACGTCGGCACAAAAAAAAAAGTTTTTTTTTAAATGAAAGAACAAGTTCTTTGGACAGCAGAATGTTTGGCACTGAATTCGTGAAAAAGTTGCACAAAGCAAATCTTAGCACTTAATGTTTTCTGTTAATGCTTTCAGGCAGACTATTTATAGGTAACTTTTTAATTCTGTAATTAACATATTTTTTTTTTTATACTTCTAACAACTCGAAACATAAATCAAAGTGGGATAGAAATATTGCCTAGAAAGGCGATTCGTTCAATTATCCACCGCAAATTTCTAGTAAAAATTGTCCACGAAATCTTATTATTGCAAAAATGTTTTTCTTTGTGCGAATTAACAAAGTTACCGTTTAGTTTTAGATGAAGTATTTTCCTGCCAAATATGATCAAAATCGAATCATTTCAGTAAACAATATGTATTTATAATGAGATTTAGGTATATATTTTACCATTTTATAATATTAATTATTTATTTTATAATATTCTTTATTTTTTCTTGACGGCTTTCTGGCCTCTTTTCAAAAGATTATCTCTGAAATTAATTGTTAAAACATCACATTTTTTATCATTCCAAGATAATCTACATTAATAAAATACTTAATTTAATTCACCTTATTTATCTTGTAAAACTTAATTTCACTGATAATCTTTTTACAAGAGGCCATATTTGCCAGAAAAACGTCAAGAAAAATATAAAATGTTATAAAAATAAATGTTAAATTATTTTACCAACAAGGCCTTAACAAAAAGAAAATAAATAAATAAGAGACCAATTTACGATATTTATATTTTTGCAAATAAAAACATTTTAACTACCGTTTTTTTTTTCTTCAGGATATTGGTTTGGAATGGTCAATAATACTCTTGAGTACTAACGGAATAGACACTTTAAGCGACTTATGTAAGGTGGACAAGACCTTGCTTAATTTTTAAATGACATATATATAACCTAATTCCGTGTACATCCGTTCTGGCAGCCCATTGAACCACTGGATTCACCAAAATGGCTGCAGGTCTACCCTAGAAATCCCTCATTGCTGGTTATAAAAGTTTATTGGAAAAGGAGCTGCTAGTAATGACTCTGGAATTAGATGCTGGTGGTAGGTGAAGGAGAGAGGGAGAGCTCCACCTAGCGGCTGATGAGCTGGCGTGTCTTGACTTACTGATCAGCTCTTCAGCTCTATACCAGTCAGCAATATTCTTACACATGTCCGAACTTACAAGCTATAAGCTTTACACATCTTACTAGTATTCCGTAGGAATTACATTTACATTTACTATATATTACTCCTGAATTATAAATCTAGAAAATATTTTAATACAAAATAACTTATGAAAAGTCCATTCATAGCATTTAGCATGAAGATAACGGTGAATTCGTTGCTTCAATGTACCCTCCTTACCTGGAGGAATGAAAACGTGTTTATGACGTCGACCCGGTGGCCCGATCCAAAATAAATTTTGAATTCTTACAATATTTTAAATTTAACACTGGACGCATGCATATTATGAAATAACAATTTCTTCTTCTAATAATTCCTAATAAACAATTTAAAACCTGTTCAAAGGTTTGGCCCCTTGTAGCAATACAGGTATCACATCGACCATTGACTAACTGGATGGTATTTGTGCATTGCTCTGGTATAATCTGTTCCCGGGCCCATCTGATGCGATGGTTGGTTAAGCCAAAGGGCTCCAAGGTAGATCAAATACTTAATGTGACCCCATGCAAAAAAATCCAAGTGCGTGAGGTCTGAAGATCAAGCCGGCCTAGTTACTGGCCCACCACGTCCTATCAAACGCCAAGGAAACAACCAATTTCGGACGGCTCTTCCATAGTCGGCTAGAAAACTTTCGATTTCGAACGAGTTTTCCAATCTTCGTGCCAAAAGGACTTCCTCAGAGTATTTTCGAGGAATACGTTTAAAGACTCTGCGTGAAGTCGGGGGTCAAACAATGGAGACCTATTATTTCATAACAGGCATACTCACTCATACAAAATCAGAGGCATGCTCACTCCTATATTTTTCGCGTTGGGGGGGGGGGGGGGGGGGTTGAGTTTTAGTTTTTTGCGTTTTTCTGGGAAACGAAGCAAAAACGAGAAAAATTACAAGGTACTTTTATTCTATATTTTTCCATCCTGCATCGATTCCGGAAGTTTGCCCCCCCAAACTTCCCTGGATACAAATGTGTGTGGGAAACCCTGTATACAAATGTGTGTGTGTTTAGTTGGTGAGACGCCTTCACTCTCCAGCAGTGCTGCTCCTCTTCATAGTGATATATTTTGCCAGATTTCACAGCGAATATCATCCATTCTTGGTGGTTGGGTAAGGAATGAAAACAATCCAGGTTGGACGAGGTATTTTGGCATCTGAGTACTAAAGCGCTCTCTTGAACTCACGTCTATTTAACTAACGCAAGTAAATGACTTATTTAAGTTTCAAATATATATATATATATATATATATATATATATATATATATATATATATATCCTTGACATTATTTGTCGCAGGTTCACATTCGTGACACTCCCCCAAGAAATGTTGTTGTTATTACTTAGCCAAAAATGTATTACCAAAACAACCACAAATGTTTTCATGTTTGTTTGTTTTGTTTTTTCATGTTGATCCATTGTCATAATAATCTTAATTATCTAGCCATACTCTACCACTAACCATGATATATTATTAGTATTCAAAAAAAAATTTCACCAATTGTACAAGTATAGAGCATACTAATATTGCGTGCAAATTTGCCACATATTTATTTGTTAAAAATTATTCTCATATTTTATGTGTATCCTTGCAGTAACCAAACGTGTTTTTATTACTTATTTAATAAGGTTACCTTTAACGAACGTTAACTTCGAAAATCGAACATTAACAAATTTTACAATGTAATGAGTTAACAAACTACTAACGGAGTTTTTTTTTTTTTTTGTTTGTTTGTTTGTGTAATTACGGCCTATCAGCACTTGGGCTATTAACGCCTGCGTAGTTATTATTTCAAATTTTGTTATAAAAAGTATCGTTTGTGTGTTCAATTTACAAATTTTCTTTATATGTTATGTCAGTCATTATGATGTTAGTAAAGGATGAATTTACAGTTTTAATATTTATTAGTATGGAATGTTATAAATTACAAATGTTATGTTTGGGTTATGGAAAATATTTATTTTTCATTAATATTTTTCTTTTTTCCACATATTCAATTTTATTATGCAATTTGATACAGGTAGCTTGACCACGCCTTAGGTGTATCCAGTTGTCAGCCGAATACCTTCCTTGTTAGGAAGGATTCTAGGATGACCTGGAGCTAACCTTACGCCTACCAACCACATCCTGTGACTAGCAGGGAGGATTAAAGGCAAATGAGACGGGGGTATTATTATCCTGAGGAGAGAAAATATCCATAAATCATTATAAATATTAGAGTAATATTTTATTGGTTCTTAAAATGTCTGAAAAGTAGGATATGAAAGGAAGATGATTATGATTTTTTTTTTTTTTTTAACATCCCTAGAAGGTCTGTTTTTTTAAGGAACCTAGTTGAGTATGTTTCCTATATATTTGGTCCATGAACGGGTGTTTCTATAAAATGGTTTACTAAGGAGAAAGACTAGCGCCTGCAGAAAGACCAGCGATGCTGAAATGCAATGCGGACAAAGTATACACAGAAAGATTGAAGGGGAAAGTGGCTCCTGGAGCTAGCAGCCCACCACCTGCAGGGCTCCCCTCTCACCCCTGCATTGGGCTCGGGAAAACTTTTTCCCTTCCCCTCGCTACACTTAGTCTTCCTCAGGCTCTACCTAAAACAAACTTACTTCAGATAGGGGGAGAGAAAATATTTAGCCAACAGGGTCTCTCATGTAAATTAAGTCCAGATAACGCCTTTAGAAAAAAAAACAACAAACAAGATTGGACATTAAGATGTTATACATCTGCAGTAAAAACATTACTTTAGGTAATTTATCTCAGAGAACATTTATTTTTCGCAATAATCTGCAAGGGCTAATAGGCAATAGAAACTTATTTAAACGAAATGTACTATAGAATTAAAAAAATAACAGCCCGTCCTTAAACAAATTCTGAGTCTAGAAAGTCCTATTTCTTTTCTTTTATTTTGTATAAGGTCTAACCGTATGTTCTACGTAATAGCGATCTAAACGTTAAACACATACTAATAGAATGCCAAAACGTCGAAATCTACACTTACAACATCATATCGTCGCTACAAATGCAAAGTATCGAATGTGAAAATCGCCACTTTTCAGAGTGTAAAAGCATTTATTCATAACTTTTTTTTGGACAGTCAAATATTCGGCAGATTTGACCTTTTGATAGTGGAATACTTTCCCTTTAATAGAGTGATCTAAGATTCAAGAATTTGCCGTACATAAGTCCAGCAGAAATTAGTAAAGATTGACAAAGAAAGATGCATTTTTTCACATTCGTTACTTTGCATTTGTATCGACGATATGTACGAATTACTTACTGACAGTAGTGAATATATAGCTTACAAATATTAAAACTATTAATATATACAGTTAAATGTAACACTTTTAATTTTTAACGCTATTTAAGCAAATTTTAAACTCTACTAATTTAAAGAAGGAAAGAGAGGAGGAGGAGAGAAGAAAAAAAAGAGACAAGAAGGGGAATAATTTAAATTTAAAATTGTATTAGATTCAAAGAAGTGAAATAATATAAGAAAGATATTACGTCACTTGGTGGGAATGAATGTGTAATATTCTTTAATTGAATTATGCATTGCAAAACCACCCAACTCAAGTTTTTCAAACTTTTCAAGAGACTCTTAAAACATTCTAGCTCCTAGCTGGTTTAGGATAAAAAAAATATGTGTTATTTATATGAAAGAAATATTCTTTTAAGATTTCTTACATATAAAAAAAATCTATATGATAGTTTCTTGGTCAGTTAGGTCGTTTTACATTTTATGGAGATAGATGGTTTTTTCACAAATAAATTTTAGTATCACTGATTATTAAACTTTATAGCTATATATAAACTAACAAACAGGTATTAATAAATTCTTTTTGTTGGTAGGTACCAAAAAACATGTGACAAACGTAATCCTGAAAGAATACTGATTAGAAAAAAAAAAAGATACTATGGAAGATTATACTGAGAAATACAGTGAAAGAACTGTTCATGTGTCTGAGATGTAAGGCTGTTGCACTGTAAAATTGTTTGGCCTTCAATATCTCCCATACTACAAACACCGTTTGATAGATCTATGTTTAAGGAATCCTATTAATCGAAATCTCAATTTAAAAATATAAAGGTGTTTGGATGGTTTTTGCATTGCATGGTTCAATTGTGTAATTGGATGTTTAATTAATTCCATAAATCGATATATATGTATACTAGCTGACTACCCGTGCTTCACCACGGCCGATAAGTAGTTTTTATATTTCGTTAAATAAGGTATGATCAAAATTAACGCTACTACATAATTTTGTACAGCTTATTATTGCACGGACTTACCCAGGAAACACCATGTGGAGGTACCCGTGCTTGTTTTCGTTGGGGAGAAAAAAAAATACAACAACCACTTAAAAAGTTAGGTAAACAGAGACAAATACACGTTGAAAAGAATAAAACTAACAACTTTGAAGTTTTAAGCACTTATCTCTTCGATTGACATTGCCCCACCGAACATTACAATAGAATCTTTTTTGTAGAGAATTTAGTAGGCTTTCGAATAGCCTCCTTCCACTTACTACGATTTCCCAATCGTTTTCGAGATATTTTAGAAAATATACAGAGATCCGAAAACTATGTATCACCATTAACACAAATTTTTTTCCATATACTTCCACGTTAAGGAACCTATATAACGATTACATCCAAGCTTATGGAGTCGAAAATGTAAGCGCAAATGTTGCTCCAAAAACCATGTTCTAGTAAACTGATTCAGCTGGTTAATCAACTTGACCTTTCAAATGAGAAGAAAGATTTTTGTACCAAATGTCATCAAAATCGGACCATTTTTGAGGCGATGAGGAACTTCTTAATGATTCAAACTCCCCTAAATGTACTTAAACATTTAAATATCAAAAACCTTTCTTAGCGAGTGTTTACATTCTGAACGGATTGTCCGTGCAAAATTTCAAATTTCTATGTCAAGTGGTTCGGGATATTTTTACCTCGGATGGACCATCACCGTAAACTCTATGAGGGACAAAATCACAGTTTATTTCTAGTAATTCAAGGTCTGCCATCATAGTTGAAATTAACCTCAATTAAAAATAATGCTATAAAATATTATTACGGTAACAGCTGTTCTTTATTGTCCTAGCAACGCATGCTGCCTAGGCTTGCCTGCTCTAACCAACTAAAACTTTAAACCCCTCTAAAAATACTTTAAAATTTGAATATTAAAAAATCCTTTCTTAGCGAGCGTCTACGTTCTTTAGGGAGTGTCCGTGCAAAATTTCAAATTTTTCTGTCGAGCGGTTTGGGCTGGGCGATGATAGGTCAGTGAGTCAGTGAGTGAGTGAGTGGTATTTGACAAATATATAGTAGATTTCCATTTGTTTAATTTGATTTATACATATATATATATATATATATATATATATATATATATATATATATATATATATATAATATATATATATATATATATATATATATATATAAATATATATATATATATATATATATATATATATATATAAATATATATATATATATATATAAATATATATATATATATATATATATATATATATATATAAATATATATATATATATATATATATGTAATTGGATATATATGTGTAATAATTGTTTTATTGGTTCGCGAATAGTTGCGGGTGCTCATAAATAAATAAAAGTAACAAAAGAAAATATTTACACCAGATTACTGAGATTTTAATTTTCTCAAATTTTTAAATTATTCAATATTTTTAAAAGAAAAAATCTTTTTTGTAGTAAATAGCTTCGTTGAATGTTAAACCAATTGCTTGCTCGATATGAGGCAGTCAATGGCCATAGCCGCGTTTCCGGAGACTTTTTTTTCTTTTTTTTTTTTTTTTTTTTTTTTTTCTTTTTTTTTTAAAGCAATTAATTTTATTTGGGCAGTAAGACCACAGAAATTTTGTGCGAACTCCAAAGCCCAAAAATTATTTAAATAATATTAGTACTTTTAATGTGAAGTAAATGTAGTAGCTATTGTATAAATAGCACTGCTGTAAAAAAATGTATAGTCCTTAATTCTGTACACAAACTTTTTTATATTTAGTTTTCCAAGTTACTAATAATTGTGGGCATATCATTTTTTTTTTTTTTTTTTTTTTTTTTTGCTTTTGTTGTTATTTTAAAAAAAGCAAATCACTGTCTTTGTGGAAATCGTAAAATAAATTAATTAAAAAACAATCAAAATTCTTATTTCCCTAAACCCTTCATCTCCTTGGCCTAAGGATTCGATCATCTCTTAGTATTCAAGACATGATGTAGATAAGTTTTCTTTGTTCATTTCCTCATGATTTAGTAATACCAGAATCCATTAAATTATATAAGGAATAATTCGTTTTGTTGCCTTTCCTCTGTCTTTTTCTTAGGTATATAGATATATATGGAATAGTGTTGGGCATTATTCGAATAAATTATTATTCTAATACATTTTAGTGAATGATGAATAATTCACTGAATTATCTTATTTGCACGGTACATCATGAATTATTCACAGAATTATTCGTTATTCATTATTCGTTATTCATCATTCATTAAACACTCATATATATACATATTTCAGGCTGCCAACATCATAATAAATCTATCATTATTCACTAAAATATGTTTATTCTGATTGATCATTCGAATAATTTGTGAATAAAATATAAAATTCCATCACAGAATAACGAATAATGAATAAAAGTAATTATTCTTCATTCATGAATAAAATAAAACATTTATTCATTAATCGTTATTCATCATTCTGAATAATTTTTGCCCAACATATAATATATAATATGGAAGAATTTGCTCAGACTCACGGATGTTGATTTGATATTTTTATATAAAATCAAGAGAAACAATACCTGGAAATAGATTCACTAAAAACTCCTTATTAGAAATCAACCCTTTCATTTTTATTATGGAAATACGTTTAATACTTCTTTATTCATTCCTCCTCCCCAACCACCACTCTTTTGATATATACATTGGCCAGGCCATTAGCACCATAGTGCATTCATTATTTTTAAAAAACAGTAAATGTTTTCCAAAGATTGTGCTTTATCGGATAACTAGAGAGTTGATTTGACGATAAATAATGAGAATTTAGTGTTTATAAAAGTGTATCCCTGAAAGAGGCAGATAGAAGGGAGTATATTAGGAAAGGTGTGCCTTATCACGGAGTAAAAATGTTATCAGGGTTTGTAGATAAAGCCCAACCTTTAGATTATAACCAGCCCCCTAAACCAAACTAATATTATCGGATTTTAACACTCTCCGCTCTGTGTACTCCATCTGTATGTGTGAGGCCAAACACTGTAAATTATAACAACCCTCTGCTCTTGTTCTTGTTTCCACGGGTCACTGTAAAACAGGACTGTTGGCGGAACGGTTCATTTTTACGACCTGTTGAACGTTAAATAGGAGTAAAAATTCACTAGTTCTGTTTTTCATTGTTGTATTAATACCATTCGAAAGCTTAATAAATGCTCTACAAAAAATATTCTAAAGAAAGTTTTGATTAGGCGATGTCAATAGGAAAAATAAGTGCTTAAAACTTTAAAGTAATTGATTTAGTTTATTCGAACGGTTCTTTTTGTCTGTTTTTATTCCTTGTTATTTTTTAATTGCTCATAGTTGCATAATGTATTTGACAATAAAATTGGTTAAGTAAAATAAGAAAAACAATTTATTGTTAGAAATATAGCTTTCAAAGATAGAGAATTGAAGAAATGGTGACAATTTTCAACTGCGGGGCCTTTCTGAGGTTGGCCGACCTATCTAGGTAAGATCATAAATCAAGACCTTTCGAGAAAGGTGGAACCAAAATAATAAATGTTTCCATTTTAATCTTTCCAAATGAGACTAGGGATAAGAACGGAACCGCGCTAAGATGATGCAGTTCCTGCGAGTCGGACTTTTTTTTTTTCATTGGATTTCATACATCATAGTTGTTTGCTGGAGTATTACCCAAACTCACCTGGAAATCAAGACAATGAACTTCCTTCTTGGAAATCATACTGTACTACCATCCCACTGACTGACAATTAAACACAAACCTATATCTTATCAAAAAATTTCACAATACAAAACTAACAAGTTAAAATCTGTAAATTTGTCACTTAATAAAATGTTTTAGAATATTTGACTATTTTTATGATTAAATAAATAAGTAGAATTGTGTATTCATTATGTTTGACAATTTGTATAATTAAATAAATAAGTAGAATTATACTCTCGCATATTTAGATGTAAAATGAACAATAAATAAATACAGTGTATGTGAATATTTGTATACTTGTACATATGTAATAATGTAATTATCTATGAACATGATTGTTCTGAGTAAGCTGCTGTAGTTTAGGATGCTCATGAAAAAATACATATTAAAAAAAAATGTTTCCCAAGAAATAAATAACAATTCTTAACCAGAAAATTCCTAAAGCGTTTATTTCTATGATAAACGAGCAAAAAGTAAATGTTTCATATCGAGGCTAAATTTATTAATAAATATTTACTAAAATAATAATAATAAAAATTACTTCATTATAATTTATTAGAAAAATAAAAAAAAATTGAGAAATTTTAAGGATCTAACTACAATGCAAAATTAGGAACATAAAAGAAAGACAAAGGGAATTGTGTGTCTAGAAACAGACAACTTTAATACAAATTAAAAAAAAGTATGTTGGCTTACACTAAATAATTTGGTTCCGGTGTAACACCCAATTCCTGATAGACAGATTTTGTTATTTTTAAAGACTTTTATATATATATATATATATATATATATATATATATATATATATATATAAGATTTCTATTTAGAAATTCTAAATATGAACCTGACTAATACCTTAATGAAATCATTTTATGAATTGAATAATGTTGTTAAAAATCAAGTTAGAATTAGACTGAGGTTGCAATTTTTGAAAAACTTTAAGAAAACTAAATGCTTTCCGAAATCTATAAGCAATAAAACTAATAAATTGTATGATATATTTAATGTTACTTTTAGTGGATATAAGAAATTTGTTAATATAGTAAATAGCTTTAAATATAAAATTTTAGAATTGGAAATGTCTAGGAATTACGCTATGTTAGAAAAATTAAATAAAAGGGAAGAGTTGTGTAAAAGTACTCTCGTTACCCAAATAGAATGTTCAAAAATTAAAGAAGTGGTTGACACATACTTTAGACTATATAAGACAAGAATACTTACGCAGTTTGACAAAAATTATTCGAAAAAATCCGACGGTCTTTTAAAGAAACACAGGGACAATGTTAACAATGACGAGCTACCAACTGACATAAAAACAAACAATGACTGGATTGTGAACTTAGCTGACAAGACTATTCCCGAACATGTTACTAAGTTTCTAACTTTAAGCAGCAAATTCAATATCTTAAAACCGATAAGAGAGAATGAAAGGATTAATCTGATAACGGACTTGGAATACATGCTAGATAACGTAGAAATCCCAAACAAAGAGAAGAATAAAATTAGACAAAAAAGTGTAAACTTTCTAAATAACACTAAAAACACTATATGCTTTAAAAACATACCCAATCATTTTTTAGCTGAAAAATTAAATAAGTACGAACGTACGACTAGACATTTTAAAAAGGACAATCCTGACATTTTAATAATAAAAGCGGACAAATCGAATAAAACGGTCTTAATCGATAGGGATACATATAGCCAGAAAATGGAAAACATTTTAAAGGATCCAAACGTTTATAAACAAATAGACTATAACCCGACTACTAGCCTTAAAAACAATGTTATTAAATATTTAGACAATTTGGTAAAGAAGCGATATATAAGTAAAATAGATAAAAGAAAACTAATAAATCATAATTGTATGAGCCCGTTAATGTATGGACTTATCAAGTTGCATAAAGAAGATAAGCCTTTACGACCTATAATCAGTGCATGTGAATCCCCAATACAAAAACTAGCGAAAATGTTAGGAGATGATCTAAAATTATTCTGTGACAATAACCCATTTGATATTTTAAGTGCGACACATTTAATAGACAATCTTAAAGATATTAAGATTTTACCGGATTTTAAATTAGTATCATTTGACGTGGTTAACATGTTCCCAAATATTCCCGTAGAGTTAGCAATCAAAATAATAAATAACAATTGGAACCAGATTGAAAAACACACAAAAATTAAAAATAAAGAATTATTCATCGAAGGAATTCGCTTATGTTGCAAATTTGGATATTTTCAATTTAATAATAAATTATATAAACAACTTTATGGCATACAGATGGGAACCCCACTTTCAATAGCTATTAGTGGAATAGTTATGAATTTTATTCTTATAGAACTTATTTCGGAGGTCAAAATTAAAATACAGTTTTTATACAGATACGTTGACGACCTTATTTTATGCGTAAAAGAAATTGAAGTAGACGAGCTTTTAAACATTTTTAATAATAAATGCAATAATTTGCAGTTTACAAAAGAGTTAGAAGTGAATAAAAGTTTGGGATTTTTGGATATGGAAATAATTAGAAAGGAGAATAATTTCCTAGAGTTTAAATGGAAACCTAAGACATATCATTCAAGAAGGATGATTAATTTTTACTCCAGCCACCCTTTTAATTTCAAAAAGAACCTTTTATATAACAGAACATTATCAGCTTTACGGAGAACATCTCCTAAATTTTACAGTGAAATAAAAAATAAATTGAGAAATTTATTCACGGAAAATAATTACCCTAGGGATTTAATTGAAATTCAAATAAAAAGAGCTGAAAAACACATAATATATAATAATCGATTAATTGACCTTCCGGAAAATAGTGATAAATGTAAATTTGAACCTCAACTTTTTAATTTACCGGACGAATTTTTTAACGATTTACAAAACAAAAAGAAAAGAAAATATTCTGAAACTTTTATTGAATCAAGGCCATCTAAAAAAGTTAAAACAGATACAGAAGTAATAAACAAGGAAGTTCAGAATAATAAGCGTAAAAGAGATCTTAATGATAATTCCGATATATCGAACAAAAAACAAAGATTATTGGTGCAAACTAATATTAATCATTTTTTCATTAAAAATAACGGCAGATTAGAAGAAACCACGTTAAATAATCACTTATTTCTACAAAAAAGGAAACAATTGGTTTTAAATAACAGTATTGACAAAGATGTAAATCCAATTAAGCAATATTTTACTTTCGATTATCATCCTCTTATAGAAAATAAAATAAAAACAATATGTAAAGATGTTTGTAAAATTGGCTGGAAATATAAACATACAATAAACAATGTATTTAGTAATATTAAAGACAGGGTTAAAGCATCAAGTTCAAAATATAATATTTATAAAATCAACTGCAACGACTGTAACAAATGTTATATTGGAGAATCTGCGCAATTATTAGGTAAAAGAATTATACAACACGTAAAGAGCATTGACACACAAGAAAATGGTACAGCATTGACGGATCATGCAATAACAAAAAAACACAGTTTCAATTTCAAAGAATTCAAAATATTAAATAAAGGAAGAAATACCCTGAAAAGAAAAATAAAAGAAAATATTTATATTTTAAAAAATTCGAAAATAGCAGTGAATAAAAGAACTGATCTGAAAAATGTACACCAAATTTTCCATGGTATAATAGATTAATACCCAAAAATGTATAAAAAAAAAAAAAAATAAAAAAAAAAAAAAAAAAAAAAATAATTGAACGAGTAGACTTTACTAGGACAACAACAAAGGACAGATAACGACAGGACCATTTTGGCAAGCCACGTACAGGGTTAGTATTAAGCCGGACTCCAGAGGGAGTACTTGGTAACGGGAGGACTTCCTTGCAAGGTAGGACTCAACACCTTTTATAAAAAAATATGTAATTTAGCTATAATTATTGCAATATTTAGGGTAGGAGTAACATTTAATGAGCATGATAATGTTTTAATGCCTTTTGTGGAACAGTTCAAAGATCGTATTGATAGTTTTAATATAGTAGAAAAAAGGTTTGTGTGGATGTTCAAAAAATTATATTTTGTTGTAGAAGTGCCCCTGAAGAGGTGCGAAGAAAAGACGCACGAAACATGTCGGGCCCAATAAATAAAGTAGTAAAAAAAAAAGGGGAGAAGACTGCTTTATAAAAAATCATTAAAAGCGTATGTTTTATACCCCTTTAGCACTTCGGAAAGTCCTAAAAACATTAAAATAAATTGACCAAGATATCAGCGATTTCTCACGTTTATGAATGCGTACCTTTTCCCATTCTTTCTGTTTTGTCATAGCTGTAATTGGAGTATCCCAAACTTTATTTTTATTTATCACATGGTATGGGTATTGAGGTCAAAGATGTCAAAAATAAAAACGAAATTTGTGAGACTCTTAAGACAGATATGGCAAAGCAGAAGTCAGTAAGATGTATGTTGTGTATGAATAAATTGGAAGCAGATTAAACCTATCCTATTAAAATTAAAAATCTAATAATACAAATCTTTAACTGTTTGGGTTCACAGTTTCGAATCCATGACCTCCGAACTGTGAGTCCCAGACGATTTTGAACACTCCCCGTATCAAGACCTACCTGTGTGCCAAGGTTGGTCAAAATCGGTCAAACGGTGTGGATTTATATAACGAACGAACAGACTTACAAGCGGGCAGACAGACAAACACCTTATTTGTATATATTTAGATTAATAAGAACATTTCGTTCGTGTTAGGTGAGTCTTAGTATAATAGCAAGCGAAATTGTTGAAAAAGAAGTTTAATACCAATTTTCATTAAACTGAAATCGAGAAATGGAGTTGAAGCATTGAAAGCATGTGGGCTTTACAAGTTAAACTTGGGAAATAAGCCGAGAGAGGGACAAACTTGTTGTTTGTAGCTGGTACTCTGGAGAAACTTGTTGATTCGTCGTACCCGAGAGGCCGCCTTCTGGAGATTCCAAGTTTAATTAAATGGCAACTATAAATACCAGTTAGAAGGCCGCCGGATCTAAATAACCTTCTCTGCTCCTAAGTTGGAAAGCATCGGAATCGGACTTGCTTCGGTCGGATGAAGCCACTTTTCAACGAGAACGGCAAAAGCTAATCGGGTTATTAAGTTGGCACCAGCTAATTCCCATCTTAAGGGGAGTCGGCAAGTCGGCTTATTGCTATTCGGGTGTGAGGTACGGCAGTTTGGGTTAAAGCTAGGCCGTCGGTTGGAGATTATGTTAGCAGGAATGAAGAAAGTCTTCAATTAGCAGAATTCCTCTGAAATATTGTTGATTGTCTCCAATAATTTTGTTCTCCTAATAAGAAAACATTATTTACCACGTTCAAAAGGGGTGCAGTTATTGAACTTTCCATCGTGACAAAAAGTTTTAAAAAAATCTCAAATCTTCATTGATATCATATCAATATATAATTGATAATTATATATTCATCTTTTGAAACCATATATAACTAATATTTTCCAGTATATTATTCGCTTATTTATTTTTCCTAATGCATTTCGAGGCTTCGCTCCATTTAAATTCTTGGTACCCCGTATATGCATATACAAAAGTGAATGCATAGTCTCAAAATAAGCAATTTTATTCCAGTAAAATAATGAATATATGCGTTCTTAGAATTTATTACAGTTGAAACGGTCCTCAATATATGGGCCAGACGTTTTGAACCAAATTCTGTTAAATCCACTTCAAAAACATACGTAAAAGTGAATCTACAAATCAAAAGCCATCCTAATGCATTCAAGTTTTTTTTTTTAATGTCCTGAGAAAAAATTCTAATTGGATGCAGCTGGTTTTGACTTTAATAAAATATGACATTTTGGGGTTCTCACTAAAAGCACGGGTTTTTCGAAATACCTTTAGAACGGCATTTGTCGGCAAGAATAATAAAATAGAAACTTGGGTTTTGCTGCATGTAACTACATTTTTAGCCTAGTTTCGACAGCTTAAGTATTGTCATCTACTTCCTATCCACCCTGTATATTAAACTGGATAACAACTTATTTATTGCGCACCCGAGTTTTCAAATCTCGGGTCTTCCAGAATATAAGTCGAGTGCTCTAATATGGATCAATCACGCCCCCAATCAAATTTAAATTGTTGCCTCTTGATTAGAACATAAAAGACCTCCAATGGTGAGAAGGTCAGCTATATACAAGGGAGAGCCTATAATTGGCTTTCTTCCATCCATTAATAAAATGTTATCAAAATTTAATAAATGTAACCCAATTAAAAATGAATGAATAAAAATAGTTGTATAGAAGCCTTTGTATTTGACAATTTAGTAAAACTTTTCATCTTCAATGATAGCCCGAAATGTTGGTTTAACCCGGAAACCTCTCTTCGTCATTAGAAAATACAGGACATTCGAATATAGAATGAACATTAGCTGTAGACAAAGGAGAGCCTATAATTGGATTCCTTCAAACCATTAACATAATCTTATTAATATGTAATAAATGCAACATAAAAATTAATTAGATAGATAGATAGATAAAAAACTGTATATAAGCATTAGCTTTTTACAGCGAGGCCAATGTGCCTTAAATAACATTATTTCACTTTAAATTATAAAATATAACTGTAATATAATAAAGGAAAAATTTATCCCTAATTAAAAAGAAAATAGGAAAAATAAATAAAAAATAATAATAATAAGTTCTTTAACTAGAGCACCTGTCTAATGCCTCAAAGTCATTTACACTCGTTAATCCGAAAGTGTTTATCCATACAAAGTCTATATCACTAGAAGCTCTGAGAATTGTTGTCAAGCTGTAAATATTGTTAAATCCATTAACAACCAATTACTAGTGTATTGTACTGGTAAAATACACTAGTAATATTCAGAATATTTTTCTAATTGCTAAGAGCTAGATGCGGCATTGCATTCTAAAACTACATCTTTTCCTAAGTAAAACTATTTTTTGAGAGATTCTTGACTATTATTAGATTTTATTCCAGTTTTTGCTTATGCCCCTCTAGATATTTTTCTCTAAATGGTTGCTGGTATTAGTTTCTGTTTCATCTGTACTTTATATATCTGATTTTTTATATTTTATTCAATTCTTAAAATAATTACCAACTAAGTCATTAACAGCAAACTCTTGTCCATTTATTATAAGCTTATCAGTTTGTAATCTAGCTGGAGTGTTCTTTAGCTTCTTAAAAATTAATTGATAAAGTCCGTCACGCAGGAGCTGCATAACTAAGCACTTTCCTCAGAATTTGGGTAGTGTAGACTGCTTTCCACAATAATTTGCTTAAAATATCCTATATAAATAAAATAAAAACATGAATAGTTCTCTTTTAATTTTTGTAATGAATAACTGTTCAATTATTAACTTTGTAACTAATTTGCTTCCAGAGTTATGTTAATACATACACAAAAACTTCATATTTCCGTCTTTTGATCTGACGCAGGAACAGGAAACAGTTCCACTAGTGGTAGAAAGCGCTCCTTGCGGCATGGACGTATATAAGGAGTGGGCTGAGGGGGCTGCAGCCCCCCCCCCCCCCCCGAAATTTTGATTTAATCGGTAAAAATTGCATAAAACCCTTAAAAATAAATTAAGTAAGATCATTTAGTTCATAAAACATATTCTTTCGCGTTTAAGTTGGCTAAAACTCTTCCAAGATCTAAATTGTTAGTATTCCATACACCGGAAATGGTCGCAGCCCCCCCTCTCGAAATTTTCCCAGCCCCCTCCGAAATTATTTTCTATATACGCCCATGCCTTGCGGCGGCCTTGCGAACCTACGTCTAGCGGGCTATTCTATTGAAATATGCTACAAAGTAAAACCCCCTTTCCGATTGACCCATTTAGCTCATTTTTACAATACTTTCTCATGAGTTACCCACGACGTATACCGCGTTTCGTTACAATACAGCAGAAATTACGACCGGTATGAGTATATTAGTAATTTGGGTCCAGAGTAAACCCCCCCCCCTCCTAATGAACCGATTTAGTTTATTTTTACAGAACTTCTTTCTCATGAGTTACCCACGACGTATACAGCGTTTCGTTACAATACAGCAGAAATTACGACCGGTATGAGTATATTAGTAATTTGGGTCCGGAGTAAACCCCCCCCCCTCCTAATGAACCGATTCAGTTTATTTTTACAGCCCATTTTCCTCTATAGATTTCCACTACGAATACTGAGTTTCGTCGAAATATTACAAAAATTATGGCTGGTAGTGGCGAATTGGTAATGTGTGGCTCCGGAGTAAACCCCCTCCCCTCCTAATGAACCCATTTTTCTCTGTAGATAAATACTACGAATACCAAGTTTCGTTGAAATATATCAAAAACTACGGGGTGCATGGTCAAATTAGTGTTTTGGGTCCGAGGTAACCCCCCCCCCCCCTTCCGTTTGACCTATTTTGTTGGTTTACGAACTCGTTCAATCGTTTGCTAATTGAAGGCTATATACCAAGTTTCGTGACGAAAAAACAAAAACTCTGGCCGCTATCGTGTTAACAGACACACACACACACATATATATATATATATATAAATTTTGACGGGGGTCATTTTTGGTGTCTACTAGGTAGGATCGATAAAGATTTGAAAACATTTTTGAAAAATTCCGTCATGAGTGCAACCTCAATAGCTACTTTCCTTCGGAGAAAAGTGCTAAAATAGTTTTATAAAAGCCTTTGTCGTTCAAATTGATTGAAACCCTTCGTTTACACTGATCGCTCGAAATGTTTGTTTAACCCGAAATCAAATTTATAAACTGTTTCTTCTTCATTAGAGGATCCAGGAGCTTCGAATGTAGAAAGAAGATTAGTTGTAGACAAAGGAGAGCCTATAATTGGCTTCCTTCAACCTATCCTTTCTTCAAGAAATTACCTCTCTCTACCCTCGTTCTTTCTTCCCGTTCCGAAACACCGCCATACAACTCCTGTTTCTCTTCAGCTAGGCCTCAATTTATTCCGGAAAAGGAAATTAATCTCTCTTTTTCTTCAAGTCTTCTACAAATTGCCAAGAGAAATTTCGCGAAATTTTCTTTCATTATTCTTAAAGGGGAGAGTGATTCCATTAAAACGAAGAATGTCAGAGATTCCCATTTCTTGTTAGTTCTTTTCAAGAATTTCGTATATACAAAAACAATTTTGCTTGTAGAAAATAGTTAAACTCCATTTTGGCTACTAGTATTGGTACATATTATATATAATATATATATATATATATATATATATATATATATATATATATATATACATATACAGGGTGCCTAGATAAGCGGGCCACAAGAGAAATAACCACTAAACGGTTGGGGATATCAAAAGTTTTCAAAAGAGCAAAGTTGCAGGTTTCGTTGAAACCAATAAATAGGTGGCCTTAAAAATAAGCAGGGATAAGAAAATAGACCTTTGAAGGTAAGTGTTTCCTCTTTATCCATAAGTTGTATAACATTTTTAAAAAGACCTTCAAGACAAGTAAGAACCGTGCAAAAGGGTTTTCGATGCGACAAGTAGTTCTGTAAAAATACGTTTTTATTTGCATGTATTCCTCATCTAATATTGCAAAAAGAAGGCACTTTAATTTATTCAAGTAGTATTTTTGTTGGAGGAGAGATAATTCAGCTTAGGAGAAAGTGTTCAGCATTCAATCAAACTATTCCCTTTAGTCTAAGCTAAAAAAAAATAAGAAATAAAACTGGGGCTTTAGTCGGAAGTTCTATTTAATATTAAAAATTGTATTTATTGTAACAAATAAAAATAACTTCTATTTCCTAGATCACCCAGGTTAAGCAACGTCGGGCGTGGCCACTACCTGAATGGGTGACCGACCACGTGCTGTTGGCATTATAGAAAAGGACGGGAACCTGTAGACAGCCCGGCGTTAATAGCCCTAATGTTGTTACGCCGTTAATCACAGAAAAAAAATACACCCAACTCACTTCTATTTCCCTAAATGAGAAAACTATCCTCCATTAATGAGAAATAATTCCAGTCTTCTTCTCAGAGAAAGACTGGCAATAGTTCTTTTCGCCATATCAGAAGTAAGTCAAGAACTGCTGAACAACATCAACTTTGAGTTGATCTGGTGAGGTAGGCTGCCGACCGTAGACCCGGTCCTTCAAATAGCCCCATCCAAAGGATTTAAGTCTGGTGATCAGATCACGAGTCCACCGCTGGTGGAAAACATCCTCATCCTGGAATCATATGGACAGCCTCAAGTGAATGAGGCAAATCCTCAAGTGAATGAGGCAAATCCTCAAGTGAATGAGGCAAATCCTCAAGTGAATGAGACAAATCCTCAAGTGAATGAGGCAAATCCTCGAGTGAATGAGGCAAATCCTCGAGTGAATGAGGCAAATCTTCAAGTGAATGAGGCAAATCCTCAAGTGAATGAGGCAAATCCTCAAGTGAATGAGGCAAATCCTCAAGTTGGGAGAATATCTCTTATGATGTAAGCATATTGACCAGCAGTTCGTATAGGTCCCGAGTATAAAATATTGACTGATAACATTCTCCCGATGAGTCCACACCAACGTTGATTTTCCACTAGTGCTGCCTATCGACAATCCGGGTCCATCTAGGGTTTTCAACCGCCCAATAATGAGCATTGAGCTCAGTATTTTTGTTATTAATGCAGCGTTTTTCTACAGCGGTAGATTTTTTTAAGCGTTAAATTTCACTGTAGTCACATCTTGCTTCTTGCATAAACTGGTTCCCTTAATTGTAATCCATTGTTTTTTTTACTTGACAATTTTACAATTATTTTAAATTTTAAGAAAGCTAACACCTGTCTCATACAACTCGACGTGGTTCCTTCCCACGCTATAAAATAACAATTTTTAAATTTGTTACATAAATTAAATTTATATATATATATATATATATATATTATTATGGTAGGAGGAAAATCCATCATGAACACCTGGCGAGGAGAAAACCAGGTAGAGTCGGACTCCAACCTCCCCCCCCCCTTGTTCTTCGCGATCATGACGATGATATTATTACATATGTACATCAAAGTATACAAATATACATTACACTGTATTTATATAGTTCATTTTACCTGTAGAGATAGGAAGATAATATTTTAGTTATTTCTATAATCATACAAATAGTCGGATATACTAACAAATTATACAAAGTACATATAGATATACTAACAAATTATACAAAAAAAATATGTATATACATATAATACACCCTTATAGCGCAGATATAAAGGTTATAGAATATGCCCCAAGCATAGAAACACACTTAAGTGTACTTAAAAGTATGATATATAAAATGCACGCTCACGAATATGGTGCTTTGAAAATGTAATTGTATTCATTTAATTCAACATTAATAATAATATATGGCTATAGAAAATTTAATTCCATCTGCAGGATTCTTAAAAGACTTTGTAATCACTGCAAAAAGCATTAAAAGGTATTATAACCACCGACACTACCTGTAAAACGAACATTTTAAAGCAGAGGATTTCATTTAAAACTCTCATTGAAGACAACCTCCGGAAGAAACAGGGAGTTATGTTTCTTTGAAATGAGAAAATGATGATGATCTTTTGATGAGTGGTACATCACGGAAGAGTTGACCTTTGAACAGAGCGAGATAAATGAAAAGAACCCGACCCTCCAGAAGTCTTGGACCGAGTACATAAGAGCTTTTCACGAGTAGGGGGAGACGAGAGAGAGAGTCCTTAATTAAAATACCAGCTATACCCTCTGGAAGGGATGTGTAGACCGCGAGATGGTATCTCCTAGACCACTTGGGGGTTTGGGAAGAGGAAGACCATGGCTGGAGTAAAGCAATAATCCTACAGCAGTTGCTTAGCACCTTCGGGGCTCCTTGCTTCATGCTCGGTTTCATCTCGCCAAACCAGCAAACTCCCGGGGAAATATAACTTCACAACTTCAAAGGTACCTTAAGCACCAACAACTTTACCAGCAGCTTTTAATCTTACACCTCCATAGGTCGTTTGCCCCTCCAATGAATATTCAGAACATAGCTTTTAAATTAATTATATACATTACAGGGAAACATTCACATTTTACTACCTAAATATATCCTAACTAGCCGAAAAAAAGTTAATAAGTCAAAAATTATGTTCCAAACATTTCCCTCTATAACTATTCCTTGCCTGGACTATTAGTCCACAGTTGTCGCCAAGTTTCAGAT
The DNA here is from genome assembly GCA_946811695.1 of Gonocerus acuteangulatus. Lineage (NCBI taxonomy): Eukaryota > Metazoa > Arthropoda > Insecta > Hemiptera > Coreidae > Gonocerus > Gonocerus acuteangulatus. The sequence goes on from OX328125.1 coordinate 25,885,610, forward strand.
TTCACAATGAACACTGTATTTTTTTTTTTTTTTTTTTACGGCCCATCTACATCTAATCATTTAATTTTTGAAGGAAAATACTTAAAATAGTAAAGTATTATATATTATTGGAGGGAATGTAATGCTCTACAACCCTATACCCGCATTTATTTTTTGGGTGAATCATTGAAGAGTTATCCGCTCAAAAAGGGCAAAAAATGTGCGGCAAAATTCTTTTTTCCCTAAATGACAGACTTTCAAGAGCGGATATTTCAAAAACTAAAGATATTTCGAAAAACATGAAGAAGTAGAACTTGTTGCAAATTTTATCAGCTTTCATTTGTTATAGAATGGATATGTCGCTAAGACGCAGGGTTTTCGATATATAAGTGAAACCCTGAACAATGGCACCTTTTAAACCCCCCTCCTCCCGACTCTACGGCTACGGGTGAGGACTTTTGATATGTTCACCTCCTAACTAGCCGAAACAAAAGTTATGAAATCAAAAATGTTGTCCTAAATATTTCCATCTATAACTGTTCGTTGCCTTAACTGTCTAGTCAATGGTGCTTTTGTAAAAACGTAGCTATACTTCGATATTGAGAGGGGCCACGCTGATTTTCGCGAAAATAGTTGAGGTATGCGTAAAAATAAAATAAAATTTTAATTGAAAAACAAATCAAAAAAGCACGTTTGTTTGCACTTCTTTTGTTCATTAATCCGACATTATTCACGCTAGAGACCTTTCCACTGTGTACAACGATTTGTAATGAAATTCTCATTATTTAGAAATGGTAAAATGTATTTGTTCATTGGCAAAAAGGTATAAAAAAAAAGAGGGTTAAACATGAACACCATTTATATCATTATTTTCGGGAGATAAAATGCATTTATGGTCTTCTTAATCCAGGAAGTAATTGTTCATTTTATACTAGAACAACCCGGGAAATTCTACTTAATCTTGTTGCCCCTGACCATTTCAACTGATAGTCCCACATAATATCCAAGATATAGAAGCTACAGTTAAATGTTGCTTGGCACTTTTTTGCCCCGATCCCTTCAATAGATGACTAACATATAGTGTGACGGAAGCCATGCTATAATTAACTGCAAACAATTATATAGGAGCGTTAATTTTGATGATTCATTAACGCAATAAAAAAACTACTTATCTGGCGTGTCGAAGCACGGGCATTCGGCTAGTTTTTCGTGTTTAACGGCGTTCCAACAATTAGGCTATTAACGCCAGGCTGTCTACAGGTTGCCACCCTTTTATAACACCAACAGCACGTGGTCTGTCACCCATTCAGGTTCTGACCACGCCCGACGTTGCTTTACTTCGATGATCTAAGGGAACCGGTGCATTCAACGTGGTGCATTCAGCTAGTAATGTAATATAGAGTAGATGTGAGAGCTACCTTCTGCGAGTGTTTAAATCTTGTGTTTTATCCTACGGGAAACATTACAATGTGGGTCCTGTCTTTGATTGAAGTACGAATGTGTAAATAGTGAGTGTCCAGTTCTTAGCCAAATTATGACAACTTGAATTTGGAATGAATAATGAATTTGTTGCATGCTAAGCAACATTCGAAGGATTTTGTGTACTTGTGAAGCCGGTGCGTGACGGATTTATTTTTAACTGTGACGGAAAAATTGAAGTAGAACTTTCAATTTTTAGAAAAAAAAAGTCTGAAATGTCCCTGTAGATTAAAATCAATACCCCAGGCCCTCTCTTAAAGTGCTCTTGAAGCTGAAGCAAAACTTTTTGAAGGACAATCACTCTATTGAAGAAGAGTCTTCTACTTGAGAATCGCCCTCGCTTAAACGGTTCTGTAGATCGTTGGCCTGGAAGATAAATGGCGAGAGATGAAATACTGCAATTAAAATGCAGAAGAAGAATGCATCTGGCAGTTTTTAATTGCAACGAGGACGAGGCGTGAAAACGACCCCGACAATTAAGAGGGTGCATACCGGAAATGGATAGATGCCAGAGTATTACGTTCAAGCATTTTGAGGGTTCTCCAAGTTGAATAAATTTTATATCTTCACCTTGACCAAAAATAGTCCATTATTTAGTTCCCAGAGTGTTATTTATAAACTGACTACTTATATTAGTATAATTATCTATAATATAAAAATGAATCGCTAAATGTTTTGCTAAGCGCAAATCTCGAGAGCAGCTGAACCGACTTCGATAATTATTTTTTTATAATATTTCTTGAAGTCAGTGGATGGTTCTACGGAGAGAAAAATTTAAAAAATTGCCTGAAAAAGTCTAAAAACAACACTTTTCGGGTCTTTTTTACTTGAATGCAAATTCATTTTTCAATAAAAACATATGTTCCTAATTATAATATTTTTAACAGTTAAAGTATTAGGTTATTTGTGTATAACAAAAATTCACTCTTTGTTTATACAGTTTTTAAATAAATACGTTTTTATTTAAGTTTATAACTATAACAGTAATAATAAGAACATGTGGTGGCCCGGTGGCCGCGAGTATTAAGACGTGAGCACTAAACACTCCGCGCCAAGGGTCGTGGGTTCGATTCCCACGAGGGGTGGTGGCTTTTCCTTAGAAAAAAGAAAAGGCAACAGCCCTATGTTGGCAAGAAAAGGGTGGTAACCTATAGATAATCCGTCCTAAAATTCTTAGTTAATAATGATGAACGTTAAAATTTAAATAAATAAGAACATTTAATCACTAGGTGACATTAGAATCATATGTTAACAATGCAATTTCAATTAATTTATATTTGCGTAAACGAAGTAAAAAAGACCCCACTTTTCTATATTCCCATACAAAAGATTCGTAATAATACTTAAAGGTCAAATTGAACTTTAATACCATACCATAAAGTTTAAGTGTTAGTGGAGGGGTTCCGGGAAGGCAAAACAATTGAGTGACGTTAGTATCGTGCAAATATTAAAGTCAACATTTATTCGATGGTAACATTACTCAAAAATAAATTGTCCATGGTAAAATGTAAATTGTCTGTGGTAAAATGTCACTTGAAATGTAAACATCTCTTTGCTGTGCATCTATAATATTACTAAATCTAAAAGCCGCAAATTTCTATAAAATTACTAAAGTGTTGTGTGTTTGTGACTTACTAAATATGCCTCCTATAAGGCGACGGACAAATTTAGGCAGAAGAACCCGAAATGCAAAGAATCAAAATTAATTATCAATCTAATTGTACTGCCCAGGAACGTGAAGATCGCAAAGAACTAAAATATAATAAGTAGGTATCATAATAAGAAATCTGAAATTTTAATTTTCAATGTGATTTTTTAGTGACTATTAAAAGAAGCTTTAAGTGTTTTATCATTTTTATTTTTTGATATATTGTAATTGCTGACTTATTAACTTTCTTTTTTTATCTTACTAGCTGACCCGGTGTTCCGAATAGCAGAATAGGTATTAAAAAAAAAAATTAAAGAATCGACTAAGAAAGAAAGGGTACGAAGTTCCCCGGGTCAGCTAGTCATATATAACTTTCTTACAAACATAGCACTTTTCGAAGCACCATCGCTTTTCAAATTTCACTTATCAAAACTTTTATGAAAAATGTCTTCAAATCTTCGTCGATCGTACCTACTTGGTACCGTATATATATTCACAAAATACAAAACGTGTTTCATTAAACAGTTAAATAATGAATGAGCTCATAGTTGGTGCAAAAAAAAAGCGAAGTTTAATTAAAAACTAAATAAGTAATATTTAAATCTGTCGGTGTCTCCCCGTGGTCTAGTGGCTAACGCGTTAGATTCATATGCTGGAGAAGCATATGGGGGTTCGATTCCCACCGGCTGCAGGAATTTTCTCATCCCACAGCTCGTTGGAAAAATTCCTCGCTGTCCCTTGGATGTCGGCGCTAACGGCCTAGACGTCGATCCGCCGTAAAAAAATTAAAATCTATCCGTCTTGGTGAATATCTCATTTTTCAAAAATGACGATTTCTGAAACCATTCTTCACTAACTGTCGAGGTTCACAGTTACAAATTCTTCACCTCCAACCCCGTGAGTCCTTGACGATTTTGACCTAGCCTATGACCCTTCCCGGGTCAAGAGAAAAGCAAAAAACAAAATGGGTTTTGGTTTTTGCGGGAGAAAAATCAAAACCCATTTTCAAATCATTCCAAAATCATATTATTTTAATTAATCTCATTGTTGAATTAAGATAAATTTACGTTTTGAAGATGTCATTCTGATTTTTTCCTTACATAATCAGGATTTAAATATTTAATTTCAACGATCACAGTGCTGATATTAAGTTAGATGATAAATAAAATATTATTTTAAGTTCAGTTGTAAGACTTTGTGAATTATTTACACGTAATTTAATAAACAGGGGAAACCAAAAAATCTGGGCAGACAAAGTTGTTCTAAATTGAATTAGCTTTTATTTTTAAAAAAGTGCATTCAAAATCGGATAAGATTTAGAGGCTGTTGTCTTTTTTGAAACACGAAATGTCATTTGGCCCCACTTTGCGCCGGGTAACAGCTAGTAATATATAATGTGAAAAAACTGTAGGGGTTAATCCCTTCTTTTTTTTTTTTTTTTTTTTTTTTGTTTACTTCCTTTGTGTGTCCAAGCCTGAAGGTCCAAGAAGTTCTGCTTATAAAGCTGTATTCCTGCGAAGAGGGAAGGTAGAGTGGCAGCTACCTTGTTCACCCTATTCCAGGTCGAATTCGACCAAATGTAAATAGGATTTGTAGATAGAGGGGCGGGGGAATAAAGGATGGCTGGGGCTCGTCTGTATGCAGGTCCATGTTAGCTTGAAGCCCCTAGGGGCCTGACCTTCGCTCTCTTCCTTGGGGGCCTGATTGCTTCGGGGGCATCACTACAGTCTGTTTACTGGCAGCTTTCCTTGATATCAAGGCACCTCCATTACAAGTCACTTCCTTCTCTGGCGTTCTGGGAGAAATGTAATGTGTTAGACCAAGGAAATACAGGCAAATGTGGAAGGTCGAGACGAGATTAAATCATAAATTATTCGTTACTTTTGCCTAGACCATTTGATACAGAGCGTCCTTTGTTTGTGAAAGAGCTGACAAATAATTATGAAAATTACGCGCTGAAACGGACATGCTCATGTACATCAGTGAGTGAAATCCATCTTTCTTTCGGAATAGAATGCGTTAATATCAATGCCTAGGAATATCTTTTTCTTTCCGTTTTTTTTTGGGGGGGGTATTTTTATTATTAGTTTATTGCATCTATGTTTATTGCGATTAGACAATTGTTTGACAATAAGTTGACCGAATTGTTGTTTTTAATTAGAAGTGTGGTCAGTAATTAATAAATATATTTGTTGTTCCACAGATTGTCATCATTTGTGTGTTAATAAATGAAAATGTTTGGCATTTTAGAAAAACAATGCAACTTACTTTGAAATTCCATTTCCCCAGTAAATAACATTTAAATGATATTTATAATTTTCTGTAATGCTCGGGGAAAAGAAAAAAGAAAATAGAAATGTCAAAAATAATTACAAATATAAATAACAACCGCATTCGTCTGTATGTACAAAACAATTCAAACCCATTCACCAGATTGGTCACCATTAACAAAAACTGTTATTTTTCTTAAATTTATCAATGTTAAACCGATTCCTTGCATCAAATTACGAATAAATATTTTCTTTCAAAAAGGTATTTTTGCATCAATTGTAGGCTTTATCTTGGTTACCAAAACATCTTTGGTGAAGTTATCTGAACTTCCAGGGCGTAGATTAGCCCATTGCTAATAAACGCAAACCCACACATCCACAATTACATTTCGTCACAGGTTTTTGAGATAGCTTGCTAAATAAAACAATTTCTTCCAGAGATTTGTTTGAGTTTCTGTATTAACTTTTGAGCCGACGCATACTCCAAGTAAATGGTTAAATTGTCTAATCCTCGTGGCCAAACTATAATTGTTTGTTAATAAATTGTTTCTAGTAGTAGTTAAGCAATTATTTTGAATGCGAAGTGGATCTCTTAGAAGGGCTAGACTAACCCGCACGACAGCAAGCCTCCGCCAGCCTGCCTAGCCCCTGCCCCGTAAATCAACTTTTTACAAGCCGCGTTCTCAGCACTTTCTGACGCCCTGAAAAAAAAAATATACACTCAAAAGCAGTCTCCTTGTCCTCTAGGTCTCTCACTCTTTATTTTGGGATAATGTTCTTACAAAGTACTCATAACGCCTGCTTTATGTGGCTTCGTTGGAAAAAAGGGATAGAAAAAAAGACACAATAAATTTTGTACACGGTTGAAAGGAACTAGTGTGTTGTAGTCTTCTCTTCGTAAACCTTCCATTATATCTAACTTGCAGGAGCTTGCTACTTATCATTAGTCCTTGTCAGTTTCACTTAGCTGGCTTTGTGACAAGTGACAAGTACCGGTTCACACCTAATGGGCAAGTGCTTTCAGTAAGATCCGTCCAATAACTAACTTGTCATTAAACACTTGTTGAAGTGTTTACACGGTGGGATAAGGAACAACTGCATAGTAAAATGGTATAAAGCATTCCCCCCCCCCCCCCCAAAAAAACGGTAAGGTTAGTTCGTTAACTAGCAAAATAGGTCCATCTAGGAGGTTAGATAGGTAGGGAGGTTTTACAACAAAAATATTAATATAACCCTATCGTTCGAAATAATTTTGTTTTCTAATCCGCGTATTTCTGAACAATTAATTATTTTAATTTTTTTTAATATATGTCCACTTTTAATATTGGTGGCGAGAGTACCGCAAATGCAGAGTTTTATTGGCCTCTGAGGCCAAGAAACAGGTAGGAATTTATAAAATAAATTTGTACAAAAAAAGAAAAATAATTCATGTATACAAAACTCAGTGTACATTCCGCTGAAATAAATAGAACGATGGGTTTTTAAAATAAGCAAAATCGATACATTAGATGTTGGGATTCATTCTTGCACAAATTTAAATTAAAAAAAAAAAAAAAAAAGAATTCTCATTTGATGTTTACAACGTATGCTGAATTTAGCTGTAATATACAAACGTCTTGACCGTTAGAGACATATTATCAATACGTACCACGAGTAAACCCCACCTCAGGCAGGCACGGATTTCGCTGGTTAACGAACGCGTCCAATATCTTGTTATTGGAACACTATAAACCAAGTTCCGGGGCAAAACAACAAAAAATGTTGCTAGCATCGTGAAAACAGACTCAGACAAAGACACTCACGCATACATACATAAATATGTATTCTTTACAAAAGATTTGAAGAAACGTTTTCAATTTTTAAGTATATATTCATCTCGTCTGTAAAATGAACGTGATTCAGTTAACATCCTGTCAATACGTGTTGTATTGATAAACAGGTGTAACACATTTCACATGTAGGCCTGTCCTGTCTCATCATGATATGTAATAACAACCTTAAATGGTCTATTCGTATGCGGCATAATAATACAACATCTTCTATTTTATATGAATATTATAAATATTTCAGAGCACCAATGTAAAAATATTAATATATAACTTGAAAATAGTACTGAAGATTTAAGGAGTATTCTATGAATAAGTGATTTACTTTGAAGAACTTCCAAAGAAAGTTAAGAGGTTTCTTTATCCCACAATCTCCTTAATTCCATTTAACACTTAAGTTTCTTTTCGTTTTCAAGAACGAAGGGTTGAAATCATCAAGCTACTTACCTTTTATTCCATCAAAAGCCCCTTCATTAGGGTTAATGCTATTTAGAAATGTCCTGTATATTCACTGCATTTTAAAAAGAAAGGCCTTCATAAAATGCTTTTAAAAGAAGGAAAGCGAATTTTATTCAAACGCATTAGCAAATGCGTTGGAGGTAGACCCGAATAAGTATTTTCTCCGCCAGTTTTCGAGCATTTCTTTCCTTCTTAAAGAAAGGAGAGCCTGCTTATCATGTCGAACCAATATATTGGTGTATGTATATGTATATATATATATATATATATACTTGTTTTTTGTAGCCAATAGGTCATAAAAACACACCTTTCACTTCATGTATTTTATTATCTCTTTAGATAAAGAACCAAACAGCCTCAAAAGAAAGATTAAAGATAACCTTTACATTGTAGAAAGACAGGAACAGGTGGTAAATAAAAAAAAGGACATCAAATACTTAAATAAAATCTTTCAGAACCTTGTAGTGCAGAATAGAAATGACGTGGACTGTAGACAGGTTTACGGGGAGGAAGGTTAGGATACTAGTGTGTCATAACCCTGAGACGCATATTCCTATGCAATATTAAAATTACTTTATTATAATTGTACGTGATGGGAAAAGACCATCGAATGTAAGTATACACATAATGATGTAAATATGTAATTGTTTCAATCAAATTATACATGTATAATGTACAAATAATTTTAGGAAATACCCTTTGAGGAGGAGCAGAATAGCTCGAAACCGGTTAGGGTGAAGATAATAAAATACATGAAGTGAAAGGTGTGTTTTTATGACCTATTGGCTACAAAAAACTAGAATATTGGAAGTTGGAGGTCAACAATGGAAGAAAAAAGTATATATATATATATATATATATATTAATTCTTGTGAAAGACGACCCGATATATATTTTTTCCACTTTTTCTTGTTTGTTTTTCTGGCAGGGGGTCGATAAAGCTATAAAGCGTAGTACTACGCCTGACTCAAGCTAGACAACATGACGAGAGGACTTCTTGATAAGGAAATCCCCTGAAGAGGTGCGAAAAGGCACGAAACATGTCGGGCGAAACATAACAAATAAAGCGGTTAATGTGAACAAAGAGTGTACTGCTTTATCGACCCCCTGACAGAAAAACAAACAAGAAAAAGTGGAATATATATATATATATATATATATATATATATATATATATATATATATATATTTCAACAACGAACGAGCTCCTAGTTTGTTAACCAGCAGTTACGAACAACCTGCCCTCGGAATATTGTTTTTGGCAAACTCGGCCAAACGTCTTATAGATACTTGACTTGATAAATGGCATGTGTAATGATAGCCAGTATACAATCACTATACTGATTTTCATACCTCAAGAACAGAACAAATTCATTTGATGACCTTAATCACTTTTGCCTTAAAAATATTACGTTTCCTAGAATATTAAGTGACATTTTCACTTAAAATTTCACTAACTTAACACATGCATTCACACATATACGAAGAGGCTGGTTTCCTTGTGCAACCAAGCTCATGCATGCTGTTATCTGTGTTATCGCTATAGAAGCGAAACATTGAATAAGTAAATAAATTAAAAAAATTATTTCATTTAAAACCTTCTGCTAAAATTCAGGAGCATAAATATGCTTTAGGCATACCCGACAAACCTATGTAATGTACTGTATAACATACAGTATTCTTTTTCGTACATGGCCACTACGCATGCACGAACACCACTGTGCATGCACGAAAGCCACTACGCATGCGCCAACACCACTGCGCATGCGCGAACGCCAGCGAACACTTTTTTAGTGACACATAGTCTTCTTTTTCGTACATGGCCACTGCGCATGCGCGAATGCCATTGCGCACGGGGAAACGCCACAAACGCCAGTAAAATTTCAAATTTTTGCCTGTCAAGTGGTTTGGCAGTGAGTGAGTGAGTGGTATTTGACAAATATGCAGTAGAATATTGGTATACCTTGATAGTACTACGTCAATAAAATGCTTACAGTGGAGGTTACGACAAGTTTTCTTCGTCATAATTAATATTAGAGAGACATATTGCACCAAAGAAAATTCTAATGAAACCAAGACTTCCTATCCTTCCCACCCTTCTGCAAAGAGAATAGTTAAATAACTAAAGTGGAAATTAGAAAAGGGGAATGGAAGAGACAAGTTAGTGGACAAGATTCGGACGGCTGGTAGCTATTAAAGCCTGAAGCTGTTTAATGAATCATTAAGTAAGGTTGCCCGGGGTAGACCACAATTACCGAGGAAGGTGGAGGTGTAGGGCCTGACAAATATTAGCTGGTCTCTCCCCTTCTCTAAGGTAGGACTCACCCTCTCCGGAAACTTTTTCCATATCCTTCCGCCTCCGGTATTACTTCAGGCCAAGAAGCCAGGAACAGGATTTTTCTTTTAGTGATATAGTAAAATCACTATATATCACGAATAACACATGATATCTTAATGTGGTATCGAAATGGGCCTGTGTGGAATTTATGTAACGCTGAACTTATTGAGAAACATTTATGGGCTGACTAAAAGACACAAAGCAATTTTAATAACTTCGGAGATATGTTGTAATTCATAGGTTTTGATAAGTTGTACATAAACGGTATAATGACCTACATAAAGTACAAAGGTTCGAATTTCGTTCATTCCGGATTGGGTTATGAGATCAACCTTATAAACGGGGATCCTCTCTATTAGGAGGGAGGGAGGAACCACGCTAAAAAGGAGAAAAATATATATTGAATAAATTAAAAAGGAACAAAAATGTTATAAATATATACATGAAATGAAGCAAACAAATTATAGAAATGAAAAAGTCTTTTCAAAAATAATAAGATCTACAATATTTAAGACATATTATGTAGTAAAAATAATACCGATAACGAGAAAAGCAAAAATGATTTTACAACATTTAAATATAAAATATCTAAAATAGATATATCTTAAAAAGAACCATATTTTATAAAACACAATTTTTTTCAACATTTTCGTTATAAAAGTTTTTTTGGGGCGATAGACGTTTTCCGCCCTTAAACCCAAATCTACGACAGCTATAGGCCTACACTCTTAAAGGACGTAAATTCTAACCAATTTCAATAGTTTCATTCAAAGAAATAAATTTAATTGAATTGTACAGTTTTAACTTTATTTCCTTCTTCTTAAATGTTTTACATTTATTTCTGTCTTTATTGTTTTAATTTAATTGTCCTTTTTAAATATCTGCTATAAAATGTATTAATCTTCATTCACTCTTGTTGGCCTAAAGCTCCAAGATCAAGCTTAAATATAGAAGAGGCTGAAAAGAGGCTATGCGGAAAAGTAGCTTTTGTAGTATGGTTTACTGAACTTATACAAAGAGCTCATTTCAGCGGAGCAGAGCTAGTCATTGTCTTCCTTTCTACTCAAATGTCAGTTTCCTCCTTCTCCTCTATGCTGGAAATAAAAAATAACTACTCCTTCAGTCGTCTAACCACTGTATATTAAAAAAAAAAATATCAGTCCCGTAGCCAAAGGCCATAGCCACGTTGAATGCACCGGTTCCCGTAGATCACCGAAGTTAAGCAACGTCGGGCGTGGTCAGAACCTGAATGGGTGACCGACCACGTGCTGTTGGCATTAGAAAAGGTTGGCAACCTGTAGATAGCCCGGCGCTAATGGCCAAGTTGTAGATGCGCCGTTAAAAAAAAAAAAAAAAAAAAAAAAAAAAAAAAAAAAAAAAAAAAAAAAAAAAAAAATCAGTCCCGTAATAGGACACAAGGGCCACGAGGGGCAGATTCTATAAAGATATCTGATTCATGACCATAAGGCACATTAGGGAGATATTGTGGTCAGTATTATGCTCCGGCCGCCTGATTTCCCCTTTGCTGCTTTTACTGCTAGGGTCATTAGCACCAAGGTACCCATTAATAAATTAAGTAAAGACACGACGATCAGGGATGCCGAATCTAACTCATGAGCGAAGACACTAGAAGATAAAAATCTTTAGTGCTTGCTCGGGATTTGAACTGAGGTCCTCCAGCATATTAGTCCAGGGCTCTACCACTGAGCTAATCTCGCGCCTTTATGTGAATATATATTTCATTTTAATTTGAACGTCCCTTTATTACTAAAAATAAGGAATTTATGGAAAAGCTTATCTTCTTGTTATCCGCCTTTTCTAGTCGGGATAGAGGTGATGGCATTCCTTTTTTTGAGAAAACCAAAAGCCACCACCCCCAGTGGGAATCGAATCCACAACCCAAGCCACGGAGTGTTAACGCCCTAACACTTATGGCCGTTGGGCCTCCTGAAAATATATTTAAAAACACAAAATATTCGAAGCGGAAAATACATTTTAAATTATATTCTCCTTTATGTTTGAATATTCTTAAATAGGCGTTGGCTGTATGACAGTAGAACAGGCTATATATAGAAGCTGGAGAATCGCCATTAGCCTGGAAGGGCAGTCCTTGTCTTATGACTGATCACTTCCCATAGCCTTCTACCACTACTAGCTTTAGGCAGTATCATAGACAGTCCTCTCTCTCTATAGACACATCTAGCACTATTGGGGGAAGAGATGTTTTTGTTTATATTTATCTATTTTTGCTGAATACGAAGTAAATAAACAGATATTTAAATAAATTAATGAAGCCATTAAATATTAATCAATGTCTTCTATCAGAAGCTGAGGTACCTTTGGGTAAGGTAACTTACTATGCTATGATGTGAAGCCAGGTAGCCAAATATACAACGCATCCAAAAGTAAAATTGGAGGATCTGATTTAACCTCCCCAGTCTCAGGGACGAGGAGGGGATAAGGATAGAGAGATGAGGAGAAGGTAAGAAGCGAGGGACGAGGAGGGGATAAAGAGAGAGAGGTGAGCAGGAGGTAAGGAGAAAGGGAAAATAAGGAGTCAGAAGTGAGGGATGAGGAGGAGGAAAGGACACAGGGATAAGGAGAGAGGGATAAGCAGAGAGGGATAGGGAGAGAGGGATGAGGAGGAAGTAAGGAGAGAGGAATAAGCAAAGAGGGATGAGGAGGGGGAAAGAACAGAAGGATAAGGAGAGAGGAATAAGAAAAGAGGGTAAGGAGAGAGGGCTGAGGAGGAGGAAAGAACAGAAGGTTAAGGAGAGAGGAATAAGCAAAGAGGGATAAGGAGAGAGGGATGAGGAGGAAGTAAGGAGAGAGGAATAAGCAAAGATGGATAAGGAGAGAGGGATGAGGAGGGGGAAAGAACAGAAGGATAAGGAGAGAGGAATAAGCAAAGAGGGAAAAGGAGAGAGGGATGAGGAGGAGGAAAGAACAGAAGGTTAAGGAGAGAGGAATAAGCAAAGAGGGATAAGGAGAGAGGGATGAGGAGGAGGAAAGAACAGAAGGTTAAGGAGAGAGGAATAAGCAGAGAGGGATAGGGAGAGAGGGATGAGGAGGAAGTAAGGAGAGAGGAATAAGCAAAGAGGGATAAGGAGAGAGGGATGAGGAGGAGGAAAGAACAGAAGGTTAAGGAGAGAGGAATAAGCAGAGAGGGATAGGGAGAGAGGGATGAGGAGGAAGTAAGGAGAGAGGAATAAGCAAAGAGGGATGAGGAGGGGGAAAGAACAGAAGGATAAGGAGAGAGGAATAAGAAAAGAGGGTAAGGAGAGAGGGCTGAGGAGGAGGAAAGAACAGAAGGTTAAGGAGAGAGGAATAAGCAAAGAGGGATAAGGAGAGAGGGATGAGGAGGAAGTAAGGAGAGAGGAATAAGCAAAGATGGATAAGGAGAGAGGGATGAGGAGGGGGAAAGAACAGAAGGATAAGGAGAGAGGAATAAGCAAAGAGGGAAAAGGAGAGAGGGATGAGGAGGAGGAAAGAACAGAAGGTTAAGGAGAGAGGAATAAGCAAAGAGGGATAAGGAGAGAGGGATTAGGAGGAGGAAAGAACAGAAGGTTAAGGAGAGAGGAATAAGCAAAGAGGGATAAGGAGAGAGGGATGAGGAGGAGGAAAGAACAGAAGGTTAAGGAGAGAGGGATAAGGAGAGAGGGATGAGGAGAGAGGGATGAGGATTGACCCTGAGGATACCGGGAGCTGGAAAAGGAAGGATCGATACCTAGACACGTGTATCCGACAGGCCTGTTGCTTCGGTTCTATATTTCTCTAATTTATAGCTCCCCTGGTGTACTGTTGTTTGAATTATACTCCAGAGCAAGAAGAAACTGTTGCATCAGGGTAACACAAGGGATAGCAAAGCAGAAGATTAATCGGAATAGTTGTGGGTTTCATTAATACAAATTTCATGTAGTTGTCATTCGCAAATTGCACATGTTTGTTCAAGGATTTGACACTTGACATTCATCTGACTTAGATTTAACAATTTTGGCTACGTTTGAAGTAGTGGAAGTATTGTAAATATCTTATCTTCACATAAGTTTAAGATCTTTCGTATATTTTCTTCGGTATCTCAAAAACGGTTGCAAAACCTTGGTACGTGGATCAAAGGAAAGCGCAACGAATTTCAACCGTAAATTTCGGTCGAACCATCTTAGTCAGATAAGCTCGTGTTGGTTTTAGGTAGATTCCAATTAACGAATAATACGACTCCAACTTTTTCCGTGAAAAGTAAGGAATTATTACATTTACTTTCGAGCAAGAGAGTGGAAGGTTGGAGGGCGAGACATGTGGAATAAACCAAACCTAAGAAATATTACGGTAATCAAATATTTAACCCCAAAAGTCTGCTCAGCAGGTCTGGGTGATTAATCCAACCCCCGACCGAAGAACAACAAAAGGAAAAGAATCCACGTCAGCCACAAGAAATAAAAACGCTTATTAAGTAATTTCCGTTTGGAATAAGGGTGAATCCTAAAGAGCGAGACGAAATGAAACCCTCCACCCTCCGACTAGAGGAATTAGTAGCCGAGGTAAAGTTTAATTAAAGAACAATATTGCCTACAAGAGAGCCTCGCTAAACACCTTCCGCCAACTCGAGAACAAGGTAACAAAAAGTCCATTAATAGGTTTGGATGGTTCACAGCCCTCCTTCCAACTTCCCATTCCACTGCCTTCCTAATCGGAGATTCCCCTCCAGTCTTCGGCAACCAACAGCCGTTTAACAGTCGTTTCGGATATTCTCGCCGGCAATAATTAATTCTCTTTTAATTAAGCCCTGCAGAGCAATAACAATGGAACTTTCTTTACTAACTTAATTTGAAGATAATAAGTTCTTATTTAGGGCTTTAGGTTCTTGGATGAAGTTCATGAGGTTCAATATTTCAAAAAAGAATGAAAGCTCTTACGATCCAGCTACTATTATTTTGGCACAAGACTCAGCACTTTTGGGATCCTTTGTTTTAAATTCCCCGTATTTTCTCTCAATTATTTTCATTATCCCTGACAGGAAAGCTCGGTCTATAAAAAATCCCTCAAGCATTCATTCATTTAGCAGAATATCCTATAGGTCTATAAGGGACAAGACGGATATAATATAAATATTAAACAACGAGATCCCGTAACAGGTACAGGATTATTATTTGACTACCAAAATATTCACTAAAAATAATGTATATGGCAAAACTACTACTGCTAGGGCAGCTCATTCATTCATATGTTTGGATCACTCTCACTCATTAATTCATTCATGTAGTAATATGTGGATCACCCTCACTCATTCATTCCTGTAGTAATATGTGTTTCACCCTCACTCATTCATTCATATAGTAAAATGTGGATTATCCTCACTCATGTGTTGCGGATCAAGGGTGGAGTACGCGATACATGCATTCATTCATTTAGGAATATGTGAATCACTCTCACTCATTCATTCATTCATATAGCAATATGTGGATCACCCTCACTCATTCATTCATATAGTAATATGTGAATTACCCTCACTCATGCATTCATTCATTTAGGAATATGTGAATCACTCTCACTCATTCATTCATATAGTAATATGTGAATTACCCTCACTCATGCATTAATTCATTTAGGAATATGTGAATCACTCTCACTCATTCATTCATATAGCAATATGTGGATCACCCTTACTCATTCATTCATTCATATAGTAATATGTGGATCACCCTCACTCATTCATTCATTCATTCAAATAGTAATGTGTGGATCACCCTCAGTCATTCAAGTTTGTAATATAGTTTTTCTTAAGAATTAGCAAATCTTGTTGGATTATTTTATTCACACGAGAACAAAGGCAATCAAAATAAGGAAAACATAATTAGTGTATATCAGTTTTTAAATGAATTATTATAAAACTTCCTAATTTCAGATGTTGTGACACGTTTGAAAAAAAAAGCCGATAGGAATCTAAAAAAAAAGGTTTTTATAATTAAAGCATTTTCGAATAAAGAAAAACCATTTATTTCCGACCAATTCGGCTAAAAGAAGTACACTGTAAAAAACCAGATATATATATACTTTTAATATTTATTTTTTCGTTTCTGCATTACCCCTGCAATTTATTTTGTATCATGTTTCCGAACACAATGTATGTAACCTGTGTTTTATAAAATTTAATCATATAATTTGTTTCATATAGTACCTACATTAGTGATTTTACATTACATTGAAAACATAATAAATAAATAGAAAAAAATAAATAACAGAAATAGAAATTAATTTTTTTTGTTTTTTCAAATTTCCTTCTTACTTTTTGTTAAAATGTCATTCTAACAGTTTTTACGATAATGCAATATATATGAAACGTTTCTGAAACTTGAATAATACTTATTAAACAGCTCTTCTTTTGTATTGGACCAACTTTTCGTAGTCTTTTTGGTTAGTTTTTCTTTCTCTAAAATTAAATCAGTTTTATTTAGGGTGGTGTATCGTTTGTGGTGATTTTTCGTCGCAACAAAATTCTTAAACAACTCAAAATCAATTTCCTGAATATTTAGTTCAATTTGACTTACACCCCTTGCATTCTGAATCCATCATAAGCTCTTCTTGCTCCATTGCCTCGAGTCCTGTAGGTTTATTTCATGTTTGGTAGAGTCGTTACTAATCTTATCAACAATAAAAAGAAAGTTTTCTCCGGGATTACTGTCTTCTTTACCTGGAGGAAAATATGGTTGCGTGTGAAGTTTGACTTTACGACATACCGGAGGGCAGTGATGGGTCTAAGACATTTATTTGATGGGGTCAGAGCACATTAGTTAGAGGTATGGCCCCCCTTCTTCAAGAGTAGATATGAACCACACGTGCTGGAAGGGGAGGCTATCAACCGTTCCTAGCCTCAATGGCAAGTACATCGACCTGTCTATATATATTTATATATATATATATATATATATATATATATATATATATATATATATATTCATATATACATACATACATTATTCATACGTATAAAGTACATCTAAGGAGGAAGGTATAATATGTGAGGGAAAAAAAGGAACAATATGTTCCCGCAAGAGAGTAGTGCTCATTTTTTTTAGCATAAATATGCTTTAGCGATGACTAAACTGAAAACAAATTGTCAGAAAAAGTGTACGCCGGCATTCGCGCATGCGCGGTGGCCATGTACGAAAAAGAAGACTATGTTATACAGTACATTACATAGGTTTGTCGGGTGGACCTAAAGCATATTTATGTTCCTGAATTTGAACAGAAGGCTCTAAACGAATTTTTAATTTTTATCTAGATTTCATGTGATACAAGTTACACATTTTGCAGCATATTTTTTATTATTTTATTTTATGTTATATCAAAAGTATTAAAGACGATAAAAATAATACTGGGAGAGCTGGCAACGCACTTTTTTTAAAGGCAATTCAACCACGCGGGTCATTTTTGCACATTGAAATTTGTTGAAAGTAATAACTATATTAAATATAAAAAATGGAGGTTGCTCCAAACATAAGAAAAACACAAACTCAATTAATCAAGAAAAATAAAATAAATTGTAGTAAATAAAATATACCTAATCAAAATAAAACTCAATTTAAAAGAATTAAAGAAAATAAAAAATAATGTTAATTACGGAATATTTTACTACACAGGTAAGTCACTCATGATCATCTCCAAGCATATCACAGAGAGGACCATAAATGTCCCTTTGGTTTCGAACGGCTTCGTAGGTTCTGTTTTCTGTGAGAATATGTTTAATAGTTGGATTTTCACCCCAAACCGTGTAAATAAATAAGTACACATAGGTCCAGAATAGTGGGTCCAATTCTTATTTTGGACGAAACGTCCTCATCGCGCCTTGCGTTTTAAATTGAAGTTGTCAAGGTAGTGGATTCAATCGCCCTTAACTTGTTTTCTCTAATTTCAAGTCATTCGAATTGCCACTTTGAGTACATCAGATACTTTTGATGTGCCACAACACCTGAGGGTAGTATGTGCGAGTAAGGAATGCCTTCTTTAATAGCTTGTATGGCTGCTAAATCCTCTTTATCGCTACCCCCTGTACAGTTGTGGCTAGGAACCCATCAGAGACTAACATGTTGGTTTCTTTTGTAATGAACCTTAAGAGACTAATAAATAATCTTTTCCCATTTACCTCCCATTGTTAAGTCAGTTTCATTCTCATAGTAACTTTATTGTCCTTCCTGCCATGATTTATTCATCCTTATCAATTCGATTGCAAGACTGCATATAAAGTTCAATTTGAAAGATGCTATTAAGGAGTAATAATGAGTTGTCTTTTTCGATTATGCGGGCAATTCGTTTCGCTATTAGAATTCTCTGCAGACACCCGCATCGCTACTTCAACAATAAATTAACATTTTATAACTTTTACCGCTCTAAGATGACTTTTATCTCACTTATTTATTTTATTTTTTTATTTTTTTTTTGCTGCCTTCTTCATAAATACTTTTTGAAAATATATATTATTTATGACAAAGATATTTGTCCACAGTTTATTCATAAATTTGAGGATTTTATATATATATATATATATATATATATATATATATATATAAATATATATATATATATATATAAATATATATATATATATATAAATATATATATATATATATATATATATATATATATATATATATATATATATATATATATAGGAGAAGGTGTTATTATGAGCCTCCAATTGGGTTTTCCCTTTTTTTTTAATTGCGTATGAAGTTTTTTTAGAATATTCGATCATAAGGTTAACTACAATATTTTGTGAAGATACTTATAAAATAAGAAGTTTTTTCAGTATCTATAAGCATATGAAAAGAAAATAAATTCGAAGAATGAACTATCATCTCAAATTATCACCGCCAAAGCGAGCGCGCTGTATGAATAGATATTGAGGGGGCTCATAATACATAAAGGGCTCATAAAACCACCTTTACCTATATATATATATATATATATATATATATATATATACATATAGGATGTCCTAAACTGGCAGATTTCGTACATCGACGGGGAATCAAGTCAAAAAGTCCTTTGACGATTTTCTCGGTTTCGCTTCGTTTTCGAGAAAAACGCACAAAAACCGTGTTTATTTTTGTTTGTTTTTTTTTTGTTTTTTTTTTTTTTTTTTGGATACCCCGATTTATCACTTAAACGAAGCGTTGTACGAAAAACACCTCAACACTAAAGTTGTAGCTTATTAAATTAAACTTAGCTTTAAGATGAAACCAAGTTTCTTCGCTTGAATATTAATCGTGTTTGAATAACTTAACGGATGGACATTTTGTTCGATAGAGAGTTAGACATTTTTTGATCCGACGACCCGTCTGCGCGTAGAACGCAAAAACAGGAAAAAAATAATCTCGGTTTGCTTTTTTTTCTTCTTTTTTTTTTTTTTTTTTTTTTTTTTGACAAATTCTCACTTGTTCCTTAACGGAAGAATTGTGTAAAAAATATTCTAATTTCTCTACTAATGAATATCCTACCTAAATTGAACGCCTCAATGAGACAAGAGAAGATAAATTAACGAACAATAATATTTTGTCTACGGGATATTTTAAATTGAGAAAAAAAATAGTAAAATAATAAAAAATAAATAAATAAAATAATTTTTCAAATGTCTTTTTTAGTTAGTTTGTTTAAAAAATATAAATTCTGTTCATGTAATTTAAATTGATTATAAAAGTGGCAATTTCGCTTATTTTAAATATTTAAAAAAATAAAACTTTTCTTCCAAATTAATATAACTGAATATTTTACAGAAATACTAATTCAAAACATTTCTATTAAATCGGGATTTGTCCAAAAAAAAAACACGTTTTCTTTTGCGTTTTTGCTAAACGCACCCTTAGGATAACTACTATATGGAAAACTACTAAACACGTTCAGTTCAAATCTCAAGGTCCAAACTGCCCAGTACGGCCTCAAGGTTTCGACTCAAAGGATCTAGCACACACACGCTAAGTTAATAATCCTCAAGGCGGGGACTGCACGGTCCAGTTATAGTAGACCCAGTCCAGTTATAGTTAGAGTATGTGAAGCAAATATCCTCTTGTCCACACACATCAGGCCTGGTCTGCACAGTCCCTGCCTCATTGGACAGTACAGTTAATCTATTGGTTTTATCATCCTACTTCGATGGACTGTACAGTTCAACTCACGCTTCACCGTGTATGGGCACACATAAGATGTTATGCAGTACCTTCGCAAAGGATTTTTATTCGCTTTCTTTTCTGCAAAGAAAAAAAAATCTAATAATAAAATCCAGAACGCCTAAAAAAGTCAGCATAGTAGAAGAGAAGAAACCCGTAGAAAAGCTAATCTGTGTATAACGCCAAGTACGTGCCCCGTAAAACTCTACTCCTTTATACCCCTGCTTCTTGCCGTTACACAAACCTTAGTCTATATTTCACCTTCCCTTTTCATGTCGGCATTTGGCAATAATATCCTCTCTCAGCAATCTTTTTACTCAAGCATGATTCAAACCAAGATGAAAAAAGTAAAGGAAAATATATTTGAGCTTATTAACAATAGCTCTTGTTGTTGTATTATTAACAAATGAGCAGTATTCATGTTATTTAATGCATAAACAAGTTACGTCAAAATCGGTCAAACGGTGTGGATTTATATAAGGAACAAACATACAGGCAGACTGCAAGTAGAAGTTTTTGACCTTGCCTATGACACTCCCCGAATCAAGACCTACCTGTGTGCCAATTTGGTCTCAGTCAGTCAGAAGGTGTGGATTTGTATAAGGAACATACAGTCAGCTGGTATACATTTTTGATCTAGCCTATGTCACTCCCCGTAACAATACCTATCCGTGTGCCAAGTTTGGTCAAAGGGTGTGGAGTTGTATAAGGAACAAAAATACAGTCAGACAGCTGGTAGACGTTTTTCACTTAGTCTACGAGACTCCCCGGATTAAGACCTACCTGTATGCCAAGTTTGGGCCAAATTTGTATAAGGAACTAACAGGCAGACACGTGATTTCTATATATATAGATATCAAAACCACTCACGTGAATTAATATCATATTTTTTTATTACTTCCTCTACACCAAACGCAACCAAAATAGAAGAGGATCTCCCAGTCGCGACGCGTCGTCTACTGCCTAACGCCAAGGGTTCTGATGCGAGAGATGTGGTTCGAGTCCCGCCGGCAGCATGTTGAGTTTTTTTTATCTATCGACCGCTGAAAGAATTCCCTGCTACACCGTGGGTGTTTAAGAAGGGTGGCAACCTACAGACAACCTGACCCTAATGGCCTACATGCAGAAGCCCAGTAAAAAAAATGCATAGTTTGCTTAAATTTGAAGCATGTAAAGCGATTGACTATTTTACTTTGAAATGAATATAATGGGAGGCCGTGAGTGCTAAGGCGTGAGCACTCTGCGCCTAAGGTCGTGGGTTCGAGTTCCACGAAAGGTGGTAACTTTTTGGGAGGGAAAATAAAAAGCATCACCACTATCCTGGCTAAAAAAGGGTAGTAACCTATTGATAACCCCTCCAAAAATTATCTGATAGTTATAAATTGAGTTTAAATTTAAATAAATGAATGAATATATTGAATTAAATGAAATTTATGCTTCTTCTTTTCTGCTATGTTTAATCATTATTAAACTCCTAAGTTTTCGATATACATCAATTGCCACCAGAAGATTCTGGAATGCGATAAATTACCAGAAGCTCTAAGAAGATTAATAAAGCAATAATATGAATGTTCAGGTAAAGAGACTAAAAGTGCCGGGAGAAAGGTGGAAAAAAAAGAAGGGAGGGGAAAAAAAAAAAAAAAAAAAGGGGGGAAAAAAAGGAAAAAAAAAAAAAGGGAAAAAAAAAAAAAAAAAAAAGGGAAAAAAAAAAAAAAAAAAAAAAAAAAAAAAAACTAAAAATAGAAAAGACAAATGGCTGAAAAAATAGAATAAAGGGGAAAAAATAGGAAATAAAAGAGTACCAGTTGTAAAAAAAAAAAAAAAAAAAAAAAAAAAAAAAAAAAAAAGAGGAAAAAAAAGAAAGAAAAGGAAAAAATAAAAAATAAAACTCGTGAGCATGCGGTGAGTAATTTGTGTAGCTGTCTGCACGGTAGGGCGATGACGACCGTGGGGTTCTTTCGCCCAAAAATGCCACAAACAAACAAACCAGAAGCTCTCGACATGATACGTAAGCACACGTAGAATAATGGTTCATCTACCCGTCATCCTTTGAATAGACCAATAATTGCCTACCAAATTATCACCTATGAAGAGCTGGAATTATTCAAATTAGTGTTGTAACAAATGCGCTCTCTTGATTCGATATTATTCAAATGGATACCAGTAAGGTTAAGCCCATTATTGAGGGTAACGTCATGGGCTATTTTCTGTTTCTGGCCTCGTGCCGATGAGGGAATCATGCATAACTTCTCTCTAAGGAACAGAGAACACAAGATAACTTAAGGAGCCATATGATCTAAATGGGGGATATTTATCCTTAAACTCTCCTCACAATCTTGATACTTAACAACTCGAACCTTTCGAGATGAAACTACAATAATGACGACGCCCCAATGACGAAATGCTAACATTGACGTTTCTTAAAATATAGATAAAGAAAAAACTATGGTTTGGACTATCAAGTAGTTGCTTAATTATGTACATTTATTAGTATGTATAAATATATTATTTTCACATCGAAGTAAGTTCACGATGAGGGCGTTCATTATTTAATTCTACACATCCCTTGCTTTTATATGCATTTTATGTGCAACTTTTGCAGTTTTTTTAAAATATATAATAATAAATGATTGACCATGACAAATGTGAAATAAACCAAAACGTAATTACAATCTGTCTTAATGCAGGCGCATATATTACAAGATAATGCTTTATTTTCCTTGTCTCTATAGCTTCGCGTCCTCTCAGACATGATCTTGCGAAACGTTTTAAGTAGAAAATATTATTTTAGTAGAGCATTAGGGCTCATAGGACAATTTCCTTAGTGTTTTTGAATCTCTATTCTTAACTGTGCTGTCTGGCTAGAGTCGTTATATTATGCGTGTGTACATTTCTGTGTAATGCATGGAATGCAGTTGCTAACTTGCAACGTCAACGTGTTAACGTAGGCCGTACTAGTGATAACGTGTTTCGTACCTATTTAAATTTAGAAGTCAAATTATTTCTTTTAAATTTTGCTAACCAAAGCGTGTGCTGTCGTAAGTACTATGTAATCATTTTAATGATCTGGAAGAATCTGTTTCGTTTCAGATTGTTCTGTATTTCTTAAAACTAACAACATAGCCCGCGGCTCTGCTGAATGTGAAATACATATCGCTGCTAGTTTCTGCTGGAAAATCCTTGGCAGTTTGTTGGAAAAGCCTTGGCAGTTTTATTAGGGTAAACATTATATGGGAATAAATACCCTAACACCGTAACATGATTTGCGAACCCATGCAGACAGCCAGAAAGAAGTATTTACTATTTCTGTTGGAAGTTGGCCGAGGAAACGAGAAGGTATTAGGAGCGAACGAGGAGGGAAGGAGCTCAGCTGGCCGAGATAATTATGCCCAGCCTGGAGTATGCTGGAGAAGGGAGTGGAGGTGTGGGTGGCTGGCTGGAGAACATTACAGCTACACCCATCTAACAGGAGCACAGCAATGAGCTGGAGCTACTTTCCAACAAGGAGGAAGGCTTGTAGCGTGTTTTCTCGCGCTCTACAGAGATGAAAACTGTCTTACCACGTCGATCCGATGACAAAATCAGTACCAGACAGTAGTGTTAAGAAATATCGAACTTATCTTACTCTCACATTGCAAATAACTTAAAACTAGCATGTAAACGCGTGTTAAATGTAGCCTGGGAATATTTTAATTATTTCAGTGTAAATGCTGGGTATTAAGGTCCTCTGGATATAATATACCAGGGTAAATGTAGAAGATATTTTTCGTTCTTATAGGCTTTTTTTACATGAAATTTTCTCAACCAAACCAAATTTCGGGGGGGACGCCCCATGTGACGCCCATGTGAATAACAGACGAAATTAATAAATGTCAAATATAAGTATAAAAAATAAAGTTTTGTATAATGTTTACAAAATTAAATGTAAGGACATTAAAAAAAATGATATTATATTTAGTTTACTAAAATGGTTTTAATAAAAACACTAAATTATAAAATAAAAGGAAACCGGTTAATATATTTTCTTAAATATCTTTGTAAAATAAATTTGAAAAGATCCTTCTACTTGTTTCGGAAAACAGTATTTTTTTTTTTTTTAATTTGGTTCCCAGATGCGCGATATATACTTAAGTCTAGATCTGTGCTCAATCTGAATTTTTTTCATATCCTTTATCAATTTCCAACCAAAAATGAATTAGATGGTGTCGTTTGAATTCTACTTGTCAAACTCACATCATAAATCTATTATATAATTATTGTTATATTGTTTTTTCGTCGCTGGGATCATATTTTTAGGTGGGACGGCTTCTTTCTCCAACGGCGGAACTTGCTGGAAGGATTAGAAGAGGAGTACCACCGCTGGAGGAAGAAGCCGTTCCATCTAAAAATATATAAATTATTGTATTCGGTTGATAATGATGTAATGATGTTTTAATCATAACGCCTCTATGGTTTTTTATAGATTAATATTTTTTTCATTTTTATGTACGCCATTATTGATTTATTTAGTGTACCGCCAACTGTTGAATATCAATGATATGCGTTTCACAGGTTTGAGAAACGCCGATCCAAAACTGGAGGCCTAATTCATTAACCAACAGGACCTGTTGTTCCATCGGAAATCTGTATTATCGGCGATAATATATATATATATATATATATATATATATATATATATATATATATATATATGTATATATATAAATATATATACTGGCACACTGCACTTACTAATTGCGTCATCGGTTTGTCGTAAGGGAGTTACGCAAATATAATACAAGTGACGCTGCTTTATCACTGCACTTATAAGTTAATGCAGTCAAAACGACTTGGAGAAAAAACATTGTAAAAACATGTAGATTTATGTCCATTACTAAGAGTAAAAAAACGCCGGAGAGCCTAGAATGATGCCTAATTGCCCTGAGAGTCAATCATCCCAATGGGACTGGAGACCCATAAATAACCCTCCAAAAGCACCCATTAACCACTCCTCAATCCTCATTGACTCGAGAAAAAATATACTCAAAATTCTCTGTTCTTTATCACTCCTCGATTTCATGCTACATTCCCAAGTCTTATGATTGAGAAGATTTGGTCCTGTAAATTATCAGAAAATTCGTATTTATAACTGAATGTCATTTTCAATGACACGAAGATAGTTAGCCATGGAAGTGATAAGAATTCAAGGAATGGTTGGGATTCGGCTAAGAGAAAACGTCAGGTTTTCAGAAAAATCTATATTTCTAACGTTTCGACACGCTTTCTGGCAGTCTTCGTCAGCACTAATTTTTACCGATTATATATGTCCATGGGCACAGTACGTTGAACCTCGAAGTTTATCTCTTTTTTTCCAATCCATTTATCAAAAATTTTGGAGGCATAGCTAGCCAACCTCATTTTGATTTTCCTATCAGAGTCGCTGGTAAAGTTTTCAAAATTAAATTTGGACGAAAGGAACTTAAAGAGGAAAAAGTTTTTATCTTCCGTTGGGTGCTTGAACCATTCTTCAAAAAAATATCTCCTCGAAATAAAGTACTCTAAAATTAAAAAAGTCCGTCACGCAGGAGCTGCATAACTAAGCACTTTCCTCAGAATTTGGGTAGTGTAGACTGCTTTCCAGAACAATTTGCTTAAAATATCCTACATAAATAAAATAAAAACATGAATAGTTCTCTTTTAATTTTGTAATGAGTAACTGATAAATTATTAATTTGCTTCCAGAGTTATGTTTACACATGGTACCTACTACACTACGTAATAAATACAAAAAACCTCGTATTATCGTATTTTGATCTAACACAGGAACCGGATACAGTCCCTCTAGCGCCCCTTGCGGCGCCTTTGTGAACCTATATCTGGCTGGCTTTTCAATTGAAATATATTACAAAGTAAACCCCCTTTCCGATTGACCGATTCAGCTCATTTTTACAACACTTCTTTTTCATGAGTTACCCACGACGTATACCGCGTTTCGTTACAATACAGCAGAAATTACGACCAGTATGAGTATATTAGTAATTTGGGTCCGGAGTAAACCCCCCCCCCTCCTTATCAACCGATTTAGTTTATTTTTACAACACATATTTACCTGTAGATTACCACTATGAATACCGAGTTTCGTCGAAATATACCTAAAATCACGGCTGGTAGTGGCGAATTGGTATTGTCGGTCCGGAGTAAACCCCCCCTCCTCATGAACCGATTTAGTTCATTTTTATATCTCACTTTTCTCTCTATATTACCACTACGAATACCAAGTTTTGTTGAAATATAACAAATATTACGGCTGAAATGGTCAAATTAGTGTTTTGGGTTCGGGGTAAACCCCCCCCCTTCCGGTGGACCGATTTTGGTGGTTAACGAACTCGTTCAATCGTTTGCTAATTGAATGCTATATACCAAGTTTCGTGACGAAAAAACAAAAACTCTGGCCGCTATCGTGTTAACAGACACACATATATATATATATATATATATATATATATATATATATATATATATATATATGCATATATATATATATATATATATATAGATATAGATATATATATATATATATATATATATATAGATATATATAAATTTTAACGGGGGTCATTTTCGGTGTCTACTAGGTAGGATCGATAAAGATTTGAAGAAATTTTTCAAAAATTCCGTCATGAGTCCAACCTCAATAGCTACTTTCCTTCGGAGGAAAGTGCTAAAAAGAAATGTTGTTCTTGAGTGTGCTGGCTGAAACACAACTTATTATAAATAGGTACAAGTCATTACTATCCCTTTAAAGTTATGAAACTAGGGAAGAGTCATCCGTTCATCTTAAAAACTTATGTTAATATTGTTTGATTATGAGTCAGAATTATTTAATAGAAAAAAATCAACACTTACAAGCATAAATAATATCCATCTCCAACAATTAATTAATATAAAATACGGAAGACTTGGATTTGTGTGTTAGAACTGATATCTGAAATTCAGTGCACATAGTGGGAAAAATTAAACAAGAGTACGCCAAATACAAGTTTTCTTGTCATATTAACCTGCACAGATTGGGATTATCCCAACATAGGATTATACTGACATAGGCACTATTTTTTCTCCTATTTTTTCTTCAGAATAATAAAAATCTCCAAGTGATGTAATGTGTTAAGAAAGATCGTTGACGATTTCAAAAAGATAGTACACGAAAAAACTGGAAAACATTTTTCGCAGATCGTTCTGATTCAATGTTGACACTGATTCATACCTTTAGACCCTATTTCTCACCAAGGGCCTCAGTTTCTGAACATGACTTTTGTCCACCTAGTTAGCACAATCGAAACACTGTGTGACGGCAGGAATTTTCTCACCACATGCCTCGTTGAAAAAATTACTCGCTGCAGCATGGATGTCGGGGCTCACAGCCCTGGTCCATATTGCGTACAAAAAAAAAAAAAAAAAAAAAAAAAAAAAAAAAAAAAAAGAATGAAGCATGTAATATCCGGGTAGCAGTCGGATGATAATAACGAGAACCTTGTAAACGTTCTAAAGTCTACGAGACTGCTACTCCCGCGGATAAACTAATTCCAAAAGTAAACTACAAATATCCACCTGAAAACTTAACAGAAGTCAGTCCCGGGAATATCAATAAGGATGAAATGCTGATTAGAGAGAAGTTTTGCCCTCAGCAAGAATTTACCTAAATGATGCTGGTTTGAGTTTTGATTACAGAGAGAGCCCTCTAGTGGCCGTCGATGGTGTGCACACAAACCCAGAGGTAAACCAGACTCTCATCTCATAATTAGCAAGATTTCCTTCCTCCTTCATCTCCGGAGGAGCCTTTTAATTTGTCACTTCCCTTTTAGCCAATTACCATAATCCAAAGGCTTCCACTTTACGACCCTCTGCCGCGCTAACAAATTCTACGCCGGGAAGAAGAACTTTATTATAACCACAGCGAATGGTTTGACATTCTTGTGTACTTAGGGGATGTAAACCTACTAACAAGAATAGCATGAAATAAATTAGCTTAGTCTGATTTCTTATAATCATATATGGTGTGAGTTGGAGAAATTCGTTACATTTCGCATTTAGAGGAACGAAACCAACTCTCTCGAAAAATAACTGATTCTTCGACTGCGGTGGTGCTATCCAAAATCTACCTAAATCTATTTTGTATGAAATATATTAGGCTTTCGAATCAACGCGACTTTGAACCCATTTTCGATATAGTACAAAAAAAATGTTATCAACAGACTTTATGGCGCAAATTGTGTTAGGAAGATCAGACAAAGAAAGTTGTACTTAAATTGAAAAAAGGAAGGTTTCCCTTATTTTCTTTAGTTTAGTTTTTTTCACGAGTGTTTTTTTAACCTTTGTTTAGTTTTAAGTAAAACTGGTTTGTCAAAATATATTGATTTGTATATATTGATACAATATCAAGGTTCTGCCCTCAAGGACTTCATCCTCGCTTAACGCCAGAAGGACACTTCGATGAGGTTGAAAGGGGATTAGACATGCTCACTTCTGCTCCGACCAGTGGCTGGTGTCGAAGAGAGATCGGTGAGCCCATGACATTGACGCACTTGACGGAAAAGCAAGCCATTGCTAACACTTGACTTGGTCACTGCAGCAGATCTCTGGGCTCTGGTGGAAACAGTGGATGGGTGAAGGAGTGGATAGGGGGATTTCGATGAGTGGAAAGTTTTGAGTGGAAACGTTGGAATCTGATTAATATAATATCTTTAACGATTGGGATACTGAGCAAAAAAAAAACTATGCATCAAGATAACTATCGATCAAAACTGAGAATTTTTTTTTTAGTATTTTTCATGCAACGTTTCATAAGAACTATCGGAAGTCGAGAAACAAATCTAACGATCGACATTATTCCAGATTATTGACACATTAGGGCCATTTTACCGCCAAAAATATCACCTTTCCTTGAAATTTCGTTTCCGCTGTTTTTTTATAACATAAAGGTTCTAGCAATGACAGCAAAACGATTGGGAGAAATAGTAGGAGTTTCTGTTATAATAATAATAATTTATTTATGTATTTATTAATGTTTTCGCAATATAGGCGACAAAACATATAGAGAACAATGATATATATGTATATTTGTGGTAATACGTCCAGTAGAGTTATTATATATTATATTATTTACAGTTAAAGTATTCTTATGTCAAGTTGGTTTCATTGTTGTATGTCAAATAGTCAGATGTCAAGTAGAGATAACTGTTATTTATTTGGATAGTCAGTTCATACAGTTGTTTGTCTAGTAGTTGTCATTCTTTTAATGTCATTTGGTCATTATGTTTTTCTGTCCTAGTGTAAGCTACAAATATAAAGACATTAAATTTAACGTTCACTGAATGGTATACATATCGGTTTTTAAATAATAATAATAATAAGCTTTTTAAAACACTAGGTATTAGAATGACATGTAAATACGCTAAGATAACGCAATTCTAATTAATCAGACACTTCAGTAATTGAGAGTGCATTACCTATTCATAAAACACCATTATTAGTAAATGGCTCTAAATCATAGGAACCAGAAATCCCTAGTCCCAGACAGTTCTGTTATCAAAGAGCTGGCCAGGAACCGATCCACGAGAGACAATACACTCTCCCACTCCTCTCAGACACAATACACAATAGCCACCACACCCAGATCATCAATTATATACCATTTATAATTATTATTACTCAATAAGCCTCTGCATTATACGCTCTTTCCATCGTCTTGAAGTCCGATGTCTTCATTCATTCAGACACACGCGCGGTATTAGGTTGTTGTTTTTTTTTTTTTCTTCATACAAAGCGGTTAATATCAAGTCATATTGTATAGGATAAGATATTTATAAATTCTGTTGTTGTTTTTTTTTTACATGGATATGTCTTAGCTATAGCCTAGTGTGTCGTTAAAACTGTCAGGCCCGGTGCACACGGAAGAAACTGGTTTCACAAAACTTTAGTTTCACCAATAGAAAACCATAGGTTGGTGCACACCGGGTTTCATGAAATTCATTAAATCGTTTTCTTATTGCTTCAGTTTCACGATTCATTTTTGGATCTACTAGCTCTAATAAGCGATCAAAAACTGGCTTTGACATCCAAAAAAATTCTTAATAAATTTATCAGGATCTCTGTTTTAGTTCGTGAACTGCAACAAAACAGTTATCTTGCCGATCCCTAATCATCGGGTGAACCTAATAATTGCGTTTTGTTTTTTACTTTTTAGCCACCACCACAAAACAAGTGCATTGTCGTTTGAATTAATCACGAAACTGATGGAAAACAGTTTATTCTGTGTCCACGCTTTAATGAAATAGATTTCATTAAACCAGTTTCTTCAGTGTTCACCGGGCCTAAGATAACATGAAAGTGGTTGAAACTGTGCAATAATCAGAAAAAATAATTATACAAATCACTCCTCGTTTGAATGAGTAAAATACCGAAATAAAACAAAATCCATTGAGGTTTATTGACAGCATAGCCGTGTTTTTAATGTTTTCCTTATTCCATGTAGGAGTCCAATATCGATGATTAGCAATTACAAAATCAACTTGATCATTCTGAAACAAAACTAAATGTAATTAATTTTAGTTACACCTTACCTGTACAATGGACTTGTGCTGCGGAGGACTCTTGCTGTGTTGGAGGCTCTCCTCCTGAGCCCGAGGGCCCCGGATGCATGCGGCCATCCTCGTCCATCCACCTCCACCTAAACATAAAACCATATAATCATTATTGAATATTTTAATCATTTTTTCTAAATAAAATTCCATCAACACTAAGACCATTCTATCATAATCTTGGTCAGTCACCTCTAATCTACTTCCGGGGCTGACATCGATACCTCAGTGTCACCACCAGAACTTATGCGCACTTGATCGCCCGGCCTGTCACTGGTCTCTATCCCGCATATAACTACAAAGAGTATATGAGGCCACCTATCCGCGAGGTAAGAAATTGTCTTAAGGAGATTACGACCGCATATGCAAACCAGAAGAATCATTTATATAAATTCCTAAAGCTATATATAAATTGCAAAAACTGCTTTGTTTGCAAAATCACACAGGAATAAATATTTTTTGCGTTTTGGGATATTTTAAAACGTATGATGCAAACAAGTGTTTATCTAGCTAGTTGAAATATAAGAAAGAGAAAGAGAGACAGATGATAGGGAGAAAGGGAGAGGGGAGATCAATAATAAATAGATAGAGAAGAGGAGAGAAAAAAAAAGAAAGAGAGATTGAGAGTGGAAGTGATGAGGAAAAGAGAGGGTGGAGCTAGGTGATAAATAAGTAGGCCAAGAAATAGGGGGAAACAACGGGCGAAAAAATTGGGAAAAGGAAAACACGGGCTTATATCAGGGGGGCTGAGGGGGCTGCAGCCCCTCCCCCAAATTTTCATTTAATCGGTAAAAATGAGTCTTAAACCATTTCAAAATAAATTAAATAAGACCACTTAGTTCATAAAAAATATTTTATTTTGGGTTTAATAGCGTTTTACTTGGTTAAACTTAACTCCAACCTCAAGAAACAAGATATTTTGCGATCTAGAGACAAAGTTCGAAGTCTAGGTTTTAATGTATTCCCAGATCGATCGAAAAAGGAAAGGGATAGCTTTCAGAAAATGCGCCCTTATATAATGAAATATCGAAATGAAGGAAAGATAGTGACTTACCGAAGTGGACTCCTGGAGATGGATGGGAGACGATTTACGGAGAAGGAACTAGAGGATATGGAAGCAGCTTCGAAGAGGAAGAGAGAAGAAGAGGAAGGAGTGAAGGGGCCCGCGGCTAAGCTGAAGCAGTTCGCTTTCAGAAGCAGATCATCATCAGAGTCAGCAGCTCGTCCATAGCTAGGTCAGAGGTCAGAAACTCAGTTTACTATACTTTCCTATAATGTTTGTGGACTGAAGAATAAAAAATATAACTTGGACTTTATTAAATTCGTCACTTCATTTGATATTTTCTTTCTATGTGAAACATTTGTACTACAGAATAATATACAGGATTACGAAAAAATGTTCCCTCAATATAAGATTCACTGGATACCAGCAACAAGAACACACATCGAAGGAAGACCTAGTGGAGGCTGTGTTATTGGATACAAATCCATATGGAATAGAGACATAAAACTAGTGCAAATCCTATCAGCTCGACTATTAAAGCTAGCTATGTACAATAATACAATTGTTTATCCAATATATTTAAATTACAATAACTGGGATGAGAGCTACAATGAACTAAGTCTAGTCCTGAATGAATTAAACTCTAAACCTCTAGTTTTGATCGGTGATTTAAATGGAAGAATCCATGATGCCCAGCATCTGTCGGAGGAGGTGGAGACCTTCCCTAACGTTACCATCGCAAGACAATCAAAGGATACCAAGCTAAATCCAAGAGGAAAACGCCTGCTCGATTTATTTGATGATCATAATCTGGTAATTATGAACGGGAGATCCAAGGGTGATAGGAAAGGTGAGTTTACCTTTATCAACAAGAACGGCAATTCAGTTATAGACTTGGCTTGTGTGAGTGGTGACATCTTGAATCTCATTGCTGATTTCAAGGTAGTCCCGTTTCCTACGTCAGATCACATGCCTATAGTGATTAGTCTCGCTAGATGTACGGATGTCAGTGTAAAGCTTTTGTCGTTACTTCCCAAGTTGCCCTGGAGAGAAGAGGACAAAACTGAATATCAAAAACGACTAGCTATTTCAGTTAAAGAAACAAGCTTTACTGGAGATCCTGATGAAGACAATGAAACTATTTTGTGCTGTATCAGGTCTGCATGTAAGCATTCAGGCCTAGGAAGAAAATGGTTTACTCCCAAAAATCCCTGGTTTGATCTTGAATGTGCAAAATCGCGGCGAAAAGTATTTCAGTTGTTGCGCTTATTCAGGAAAAACGATTTAGATTTCATTAGAAGAGAGTACATAAATGCTAAAAAAATGTATAATGGCCTTATCTTAAGCAAAAAAAGAAACTCTTATGTAGAAGTTATAAAAAACTTGAAGAATGCAAAAGATGCAAGAGTCTTCTGGAATTTGATACGTAGTCTTAAATGTAGAAATTTTAAAATAAGTGGACATATCTCAATAACAGAATTAGTAAGCTCTTTCAGGAAACAATTTAATTTAGAAATTATCATTGAACCATTGCAGTATGCTGAACCTTATCTAGAAAATTACACCTTAGACAAAGATTTTACCATATCAGATCTACACTTTGTTTTAAGTAAAGCAAAAAATAACAAAGCGCCAGGACTAGATAGAATCCCTTATGAACACATTAAATATGCACCTGCTGAATTCCTTGAGAAACTTTTAGGCATTTTCAACTCAATATTTCAGTCTGGAAAACCACCAAAGTCCTTCAAGGGGTCAATAATATTTCCAATATTTAAAAAAGGGGACGTCACAAATCCAAATAACTACAGGGGAATATCCTTCTTAAATGCGACCACAAAGATTTTTACAGGATTGTTGCTAAATAGGTTAACAGAATGGGTTGAAGAGAAAAACATCATGAATGAATTCCAAGCTGGTTTTAGAAAGGGCTACGGGACGGTTGATCAGGTTTTCAATCTCTGTAATATAGCAGAAATATCCAAAAATATTAAGAAAAAACTCTACTGTGCCTTTATTGACTTCTCTGCAGCATTTGATAGAGTGGATAGACGAGCCCTCTGGTATAAGTTGTACAGCTATGGAATATCTACCAAATTTGTGACAATTTTGAGAAATCTGTATGCGGCAACCTGTGCATGTGTGTGGTGTGATGGGTCTACATCAGAGTTCTTCGCAACTGATGTCGGTGTTAGACAGGGCTGCTTATTGAGCCCCCTTCTGTTTTCTCTCTTTATCAACGATATTGAAGAGGAACTGGGGTATGGATGCACCATCAATGGAAGAAACATCAGGCTTCTTGCTTATGCTGATGACGTCGCACTTCTCACGACCGACCCAAAGGCCCTACAAGAAATGATAAGAAACTTGGAGAACTATTGCAATAGGTGGAACCAAAAAATAAATCTTGACAAAACAAAAATCATGATTTTTGGAAATGGGCGACGCAAACAGGGAATTGAGGAGTGGAGAAGCCAAGGCGGCGAAGTTATTGATATTGTCAACAAGTTTAAGTATCTGGGGATTTGGCTTACACCAAAAGTAAGTTTCGAAGTGAATGCAGTGGAAAAATTAAAAACTGCAAAAGTAGCTATTAATATGTCATGGAAGGGCATATTCGACAGGCGGGATATAGACTTCCAAGAAAAACTAAAAGTCTTCATGGCAACTGCAAAAGCTGTTGTGTTGTACTGTGGGCAGGTCTGGGGATTCAGGAAATCGGAAACGGTAGAGAAGCTGTTACGTTTTTTCCTTAGAAAAGCATTAGCCTTACCAAAAAGCACTCCAAATTATGCTCTTACCCTAGAAACTGGCTGTAGTTCAATGTTTTCTACTTCGCTTTGCATGCATTTGAACTATATCAGCAAAGTATTAGCTATGCCAGAGAATAGATTACCAAAATTTTTGGCGAATGAAATATTAAATAAAAACATATTCTGGTGCAAGGAACTTAAAGATCTCGCAAGGAAGCACAACCTGGAATGGTCAGGCTATGTAAACAGTAGTGACTTGATGACTAATCAGAAGAATCTTACAGAAGCATTAAACAGCAGCTACTACAATAACCTCATACAACAAGCTAACAAGGCTAGATGGCATGTTCTATATGCGAAGCTCGTCCATCCTGGCTCGTATCTATTTGATGAGAAGCTCTCAATCAAGGAGAAGATCAATCATATGCAGAACAAGATGTGAAGAAATTAACCTGAATTTCAAACCATGGAGAGAAGGAAGACAAATCGAATGCCCGCTCTGTAATCTGAAGGCTAGGGAAGATGTATTCCATTTCATTGGGATGTGTCCGGTCCTGATAGAGTTCAGATTAATCTACTTTCATCGAAGGACTCTTAATCATCAACAAGTGGTGAACATATTAAATGGTGAAAACTATAGGGATTTAGTAAGTTATATAAAATGTGCTGGACGTTATAGACAATTTTTAATTACTCAGTTTAACTTCTAAATTCTAAAGCAGTGTATTTTTACATTTACAAAGTGAAATATTTTTAATTATATAGATTAATTTATTTATGTTTCTGTTAGATTGCTGATTTTTGCGTTTGATTCAGAGTATGCGCTAAGTTATTGTTTATTATTCCATACAAATTGATTTTGGATAAATGTATATAATTTTTTATTTTTTTGTAAATCTGAATAGTTGTTAGTTTTGTTTCTTGTAGATGTATGTCTGTGTGCATATGTGTATGTATATATGTGTGTGTATGTATATATGTGTGTGTGTGTGTGTGTGTATGTGTGTGTGTATATGTACGTATGCGTGTGTGTGTGCGTGTGTGTGTGTGTGTGTGTGTGTATATATGTGTGTATAATTAGATTACCATTGTAAAAAAGGAACGAAGAATACATAAAATTATTATAAAAAAGTTGGATATAAGTTATATATGATTTATTTATTCTGCTCTATATTATTGCAACAAAATGTAAATAGTAACCGAACTTGGGCTGACGGTGTTATCACCATGCCCTAAAAAAATGTTGTTCCTGTCATGTATATAATGGATAAAATAAACATTATTATTATTATTATTATTATTATTATTATTTACTTGGTTAAAACTATTCAAATTTCTTTATTGATGTTGAAGCCCATAAAGGGAAATAAATAAAGAGAGAGGGAGAGGAGGCAAAAAGACGGAAGAGGGGAACTAGGGAGTGAGAGAGAATGATGAGGGAGGGTACATCCTTATCCAGCGATACGAATGAGAGGTACAAGCAGAGGATGCAGTACGATTTGTGCCAGAGTATGTATAGCGTGTGCGAATGCTTCTCTGAAAACATTGGCACATGGAATGTAAAAGCCCGCCGACCTGTCATTTTGAAAGAGCCCAGCACGATAAGGACCTAAGAGAGTATAGGTTAGATGGTGAAGTATCCATATTGATTATGTAACGATAATATGAAGGAGGATTTGAGGAAGGGGGTATAGATAACGGAAGAAAGGGAACAGGGGCATTAGGGAGTGAAGAAAGTGGAGAGAGGGGACACCTCGTTTGAAATAAAAATCAGATCAGAAAAGTCATAATTAGGCGAGAGTATCATTATCCAAAGATACGATTGAGAGGTTCAAGCAGAGGATGCAGTACGATTTGTGCCAGAGTATGTATAGCGTGTGCGAAAGCTTCTCTGAAAACATTGGCACATGGAATGTAAAAGATCGCCCAGCACGATAAAGACCTAAGAGAGTATAGATATGACGGTGAAGTATCCATATTGATTATGTAATGATAAGATTTGAGGAAGATGGTATAGATAACGGAAGAAAGCACTTGAGATTCTAGAGCACCTCGCCGGATGCTTGCCAGGATCAAAGGCTTCTCTTACATCTGGGCCAATCTCAAATCCCAGCAGCTGATCTTTTATGTTATTTGTTTTGTTTTTTTTTATTTGGGGCTTACAACGAAGGCAATTTAGGATTGAGGCTTCCGCGCACACACACACACACACACACACACACACACACATATATATATACATAAAGATAGAAATAAACCGCCAGGCCAATGTCGGAATGTCAAAAACTACCACTATTTCCTCATTTCATATCCAAAAGCATGAAACATCCCATCTCGAGTACCTCGATACATGTAAATAACTCAGTACAAATTAATGTTATTGCAAAACATACATAAACAAAGCACTTCTCGACGCCATAGAATAGGGTGCGCATAGGCCATAAATACTGTTAAGGTTAATTCACGTTCAGGTTAATTCTCAAGGCAGAGACTGCACAGTTTGGCCTCAAGGTTTGGACTGAACGGGTCTAGCACACTCGCGATAAATTAATAAACCTCAAGGCAGGGACTGCACAGTCCAGTTATAGTAGACCCACTGTATGTGAATCAAATATCCTCTTGTCCATACACATCAGGCCAGGCCTGCACAGTCCTGGCCTCATTGTTCAGTTAATCTATTGGTTTTTCATTCTACTTCGCTGAACTGTACAGCTCAACTCTGGCCTCAGGGATTTCTCATAGGCGCTCCTACTGATTTGTAAAGCAGGCTACACACGGTAAGGAAGGCCTGTCAGTTAAGCCTGAACAGTCCGCCTGAACGAGTATATATTCCGGCCGGTCTGTCAGTTAAGACAGTTCAGGCGGCCGGAATATATACACGTTCAGGCGACCGGCTTTCAGGCGGACTGTTCAGGCTTAACTGACAGGCCTGCCTGACCGTGTGCAGCCTGCTTTACAAATCAGTAGGATCACACTTATCTCCACCTCTACCAGATAGTTTACTTCAAATAGCTAACATGGAATGCAATGATAAAGATATTGAACCTCGAGATTTTCAGTACTTTGAAATCCCTGGGGTGTCATGCGTATGCTCGTTTTTCGCACTATAAATACGATCAATGAATCCTCGATTAAATCGGTAAACGGACAATGCGGTGAGAGCAAAGGCTTCTGTAATGAATAAAAAAATCCCATCCGAAAATAACAGCTGGGAATGGGAAACTTCTAGATCAATGCCTCCTTAATAAAAAGTGACCACAGGATAGTTGCGTTCTGAAGAATTTAAGAATAAACGCAAATCACTTTCCTTTTTCGGTTATTGCTTAGTGGGGATTAAGCTACAAAACTCCAAAAGTGTAAAACTGCTGCTAAAAATGATCGGGATGATAATTAGGAAAATTCTGATAGCTGGAAGTCATTCGATTTTTCAGCAGGTTCATCATAGCATTGGCTTTGTAGAAACATTTCTGAGTTCATCAGTGATGAATCATCACCACCACGGCTCGGGATGGCAAACCAAAGTGCAAATCCAAACTCAGAAAATAAAGCGCTTTCCTGAAGAAGTAATGCACACTGCCTTCGATGACTGCCCGTGGTTATTACCGGTTTGTGACAATGGGTACATTATGAATAATCTTATTTTTATTTTATCGTTTCTTTATAATAAAAAAAATAC
The DNA here is from genome assembly GCA_946811695.1 of Gonocerus acuteangulatus. Lineage (NCBI taxonomy): Eukaryota > Metazoa > Arthropoda > Insecta > Hemiptera > Coreidae > Gonocerus > Gonocerus acuteangulatus. The sequence continues at coordinate 25,923,817 of OX328125.1, forward strand.
ACAACAATTATATTGCTGTTGAATTCTGAGGATATTTGGTTGTAAAAATAATTAAGGCGGGACTATAATATATGCACAAACGTACCTACATTCAAACAAATATGTAATTAGACGGCCGGTATTAAGTAGTTTGGCATGATAAGTCCCAATAACTTCCCATTAAGCCTTCATAAAAAAAAGAAATTTTATAAAAAAAAAAAAAAAAAAATCTAGAAAAATATAACTATACAGCGCAGTAAGGCTATGCAAATAATAGTCGTTGAGAAAAATCGATACACGCTCCGCTAATAGCCTAGCCATCGAGTGAAAGAGTGGACATTCACGCGTGACAGGTGAGAGCTATTGTGACGACACAAGCTGTGTGTGATGTCACACTAAAACTTTCCCCACGAATCACACCGGGTAGCTGTTCTTGTTTTACAGTGAGTAAATGGTTATGTAGTGCTGAAAAAAAGTTTTCATAATCCCGCATGTCGAATTGGGTGTAACCGCATGAGTTGTGGAATCGTCTTGTTGGGAGTTGTACTACTTTAAAAACTTTTTCTCGCCGCAGAATATTTTCTTTTTCTTTATATGTTGTTTAATAGCGATATAGGGTCTCCCGTGGTCTAGTGGCTAGCGTGCTAGACTCATAAGCGGGAGATGGTGGGTTCGATCCCCACCGGCGCCAGACATTTTCTCATCTCAGGGCCCGCTGAGAAAATTCCTGGCTGCACCTGGATGTCGGCGCTAATAGCCAAGATTTGTTGATGCGCCGTAAAAAAAAAAAAAAAAAAAAAAAAAAAAAAAAAAAAAAAAAAAAAAAAGAAAGAAATAGCGATATATTAAATTTTCTACAAATGTCATTCCTTTGAACCTAATAAAATTTAAAAAATGCAAGGAAAATTGTACTACTTGAATAGTAAACTGAACTAAAGTTAATTACAAAGATATTGCAGATGACATTAAATTACAATGATATTCCCGTAACTACCTCATTGGCTAAATGCATTTTGATATTTGATGAATAGATATCATCAAATGTAATAAATTCTAGACGATTTTTCGTTCTGTTAAAACGCATTACACTTTGTCTACCCTGATATATGGTAATTTTGCAAATAAATGCGTAAATATGGTTGTCACAGGGAAAATTTCGCTAGTTATGCTAAAATACATTTAGTGTTACAAATGATGCCTATTTACTCCCCTAAGAACACCTGTTATGTTAGCCTGCAGGGGTGGGCATAGTCCCCGTACGGGGATGACACCAGAGTTGGGCAAACGTTAGCGCGCGCTAAAAGTTGATACCTCTCCGCTAATTTCGCGAAACTGTAGAAAGCCAGCGCTAATAATTAGCGGTTAGCGGCGGCAGTTACAACTTGTAACTATAGCTTAAGCTATTAGCAATTACGATATTTCATAAATAGATTAGCGATTAGCGCACTGCCGCCGCTAACCGCTAATTATTAGCGCTGGCTTTCTACAGTTTCGCTAAATTAGCGGAGAGGTATCAGCTTTTAGCGCGCGCTAACGTTTGCCCAACTCTGGATGACACTTGGCTGTATTCCCCAGTATAGGTGTGGGCTGGGCTTGAAGGGACATTCTTACTATTAGCACACTTACTCTATCTATTAGAAATAATTGGAACGTCTTGACGCCAACAGCGAACCTATAGGAGAATTATGGGAATGCAGGGGCATCATACCCTATAAAGGATTAAAGGCATTTATACAAGTCTGTTTATCTCCTGGACTCTTACTTATGAGAGTAGGAAATTAGTAAATGCTTGATAAGCAAGACAACCGCATTACTGCAGAAGAAATGAAGTTTTTGAAGACAGGGAAGTAAAAACGGGATTTCGCCAGAAACGAAAGAACAATAGAACGATTCAGTGGTTAAGAGAGCTTAAGTGGTTTGTGCACGAATGCCACATGGAAAATGAAAGAAAACCAAATAAATTTCTAGGAACTCGAGGCTCTGGGAAAAGACTCCGAGGAGGACCTCCTGCTAGGAAGATATCCAGAAGATCGGAGTGAAAGGAGGTAATACCCTCCAGTAGATGAAGCAGCTAAGTAGGAGTGGCTGCAATTTATAGAGGCTCCTCGAAGCTACAAATAGCAGATGAGGAAAATAAAGAAGAAGAAGAAAATGTCGATATAAGAAACATGTTTTATATTATTTTGTTGTTGATTCTGTTTCTCTATTAATAGTCAACTAAAATGGACACATGTTAGAGATGTTTCCTGCTCACAAACGAGGTATAATCATTTTTTATACTGTTCATGTTAAGAGGTAATACTATCTTGTAACTTTTTAGCGCGGTTCCTCCCTCCCCGATAGGGAGGAACCCCGCTTATAAGGTTGATACAATGAAACAATCCGGAAGTGCCGACTGGAAAATTTCGCGTTTCAGAACCCCTAGAGACCGAAAATAACGGTGGTTAAAATTTGTGTATATATATATATATATGTATGTATATATTTATATATATATATATATATATATATATATATATATATATATTTGTCTGTTCGCGGATTTCTGGCCTCCCTAATGGTCCGATTTTGATGAAATTTGGTACAAAAATCTGTCGCCCGATTTGAAAGGTCAAGTTCGTTAACCAGCAAAATCCGCCCACTGGAAGATGGCGTTTGGGGCGAAATTCCCGCAAAAAAAAAATCGTAACGCTTACGTTTTTGAGTTCATAAGCTTGTAAGTACTCGTTTTATAGGCTTCTTTGGCTAGGAAAACGAATGAAACCATTTTCAAGGCTTTAACCGTTTTTGAGAAAATTGGAAAAATAGTTTTTGAATACCGTTTTTGGTTTGGGTACTTAGAATCATGGGATTCAGTTGAAACATTTTTTGCATGTTTTACTATCATTAAAACTAATATGTTGAAATTTTGGTTACGTTTGGAGTTAAGGAAGGGTTAGAATAAAATATTTTATTAACAGACATAAAAAGTTTTGGTAACTTTGTATATTTTCCTTAATATCTCGAAAAAGGTTGAGAATCTTGGTAAACGAAAGAATACCATTAGAAAGCTTACTAAATGCTCTACAAAAAAGGTTCTGATAAAAGTTTTGATTAGGCGATGTCAATCGGAGAAATAAGTGCTTAAAACATTAAAGTAATTGATTTTACTTATTCGAACTGTTCTTTTTGTCTGTTTTTATTCCTTGTTATTTTTTAATTGCTTATAGTTGGATAATGTATTTTACGATAAAACAGATTAGGCAAAATAAGAAAAACAATTCATTGTTAGAAATATAGCTTGCCAAGAGAAAAAGATTCGATGACGTCTTTTGAATATTTTCAATTGCCTTTATGCTGTTGGTTTTTTTATTTTATTTTTTAATTGATTTTATCTGTAGAATTATTACTATAGTAAAAGAACACAGGAATATGTGAAAATTTTGGATATTTTCCAATTCATTGAAACGTATGAAATGAAGTATCGGTAGAAGAGGTTTCTAGGGTCTTGCGGACCCAACCCCAGGTATAGCCATAAAACCCTTTGAACAAAGGCCGAGGAAAATATTATCTGTTTCTATTCTATGCTTTTCAAATGAGAATAGGGATATGAACAGGAACCGGGGTCTCCCGTGGTCTAATGGCTAGCGCCTTGGATTCATAAGCGGGAGATGGTGGGTTCGATTCCCAACCTCCGGCAGGAATTTTATCATCCCACGGCTCGCTGGTAAAATTCCTCGCTACACCCTGGATGTCGGCGCTAATGACCTAGATGTAGATGCGCCGTAAAAAAATATATATATATATTTATTTATTTGTTTTCAGAGACCCGTAACTAAAAAAAAAAAAAAAAAAAAAAAAAATGATGACGCAGTTCCTGCGAGTCAGACTTTCTTTTATAGACTAAAATTCTTCCTTAACTAATCCGAAATGATACCAAAGAGTGTTTATACGAAGGAAAATGTTTTAAATGTGCAAACAATACGATTTTCCGTGTGAAGTCGTATACGACGTACGTTAGATATAAATAATTGAAAATATTGATTTATTTGTTATTTATAAATCCAAGGAAATTACTTTGATCTGATCGCACAATGTAGTATTACCTCTTAAGTGTTTGATCATTAAAATTCTTTGCAAATGGTGGAACAGAAAGAAGAGTGCATGAAGAAATTCCCGCCCAGACCTCCGCGCATGCGCAATTAAACTTCTGGGTTTATCTGAACAGGTTATAGTTTAAGTAAGATTGTTTAACTATATCGAACATATATATATATATATATATATATATATATATATATATATATATATATATATATATATATATATATATTTACATATATTTATATCTACCTGAATAATTAGGAGATAGTAATTGATAAGGCATGGTTAATATGACCTTTTTAGGAGTTGAATTGTGGCAGTATCTTGAACTGTAGCGAGCCCATGGACTCATAACAAACCGTAATGCTGTCTAGATGATTTAGATTCAAGAGAGGAAGACGAGAACCGCTATGCATCAGCTGACTACATTATCACAGCATCTATAGGAGGTACGAGGTAGGAGCAGCCCATATTTGAAGGATCAATTCATAACGTGACGAGGAGCACTTCCTATAAACCCTCCTTCTGGCTTCGTACGCCTCGTCTTCCACGAAAGGTGCGTCCCGTCAAGGTAGGGCGCACTACGCTGGTGAAGCGGAACAATCTTCAATGAAGTATTGTTTGGGGTCGTTCCCTCGCAACCAGAAACACTTAAACATTTTTGAAAGGGATCAAATTAATTAATAAGGTTATATATTTTATGTGAGTAACAGAACAATAGGGCATTGCAGGAAATGAAAAGGCCGATTAACTTCCCATGAAATCAGAGAATATCTAAAAACTGTTATCAAGTATTGGAAATCTTGGTGCCGAGCATGACGCAGGCAGGACTATTTCTAACTTCGTCCAATGTAATATGAAATAAGATGTCTTAATTGCTCCTAATACTTTATATAACAAATTAGATTTTTACCTACAAAATAAGTAATTTAAGATCTTACTAACAACACAAGTTAAATTTCCTTATCTATACAAAAAGATTCACTATAATAGTGAAGTAATAGCATATTACAAGAAACATACACATATATACAAGAAACAGTATCCTAAGCAGAAATTAGTCCTTCCGCCGTCCTAACAACGTCCTCTCTTGGAAGACACTATTACAATTATGTTTCTAATTAACTTAACTTTATTTACTAAAATAATCATTTTAGTGTTAAATGAGATTAAAAATAATAAAATATTCATATAACTGGTAAATGCAATTGAAAAAGCGAAGATCCCAAAACTTTTCATGTCTTAATAACATTTTTCAAGTACTAACTCCAAATGTAATCAAACTCGTAAACACATGGGACCTCGGTAAAATAGCTTTCAGCTCTCCTAGAGACATAACTTTATTACTTCAATTCAAAGTTTCGGACTCCTTGTCCATCTTCAGGAATGCGTGTCCCATCAATAAATTAAGTCAAATTTAACATCTCATGATTAAAATAAAATGATTTTTATTGGGGGATCTAGTCAAGTACTAAATAGATATAAAAAAAAAAATAATAACTTGTTTATATCTATTTAGTACTGGGCTTGATTCCTTATAGGAATCATTTTATTTTAAAAGTTGAATTTGACTGTATTTATTGATGGGACATACATTCATGAACATGGACAAGTAGTCCGAAACGTTGGATTGAAGTAATAAAGTTCTCTGAGAATTCTGAAGAGATATTCAACTTGATTTGTATTATTAGTTAATATCCATCACCGTCTAATCAAAACAATTATTTCTATTTTTGCTGCAAACGTTGCGGTATAATTATAAATTCATTTCGACATTTAAAAATCAAATAAATTCCAACACCTGCTTGAACATAATAGTGAAGGACTATGATAAAGAAAAAAAATTGTCACTGAAAAAAGAAAGACCCTTACCCCTTCATCTATAAAGCTTTCGTTTTCATAAAGGTTTTAGAAGACAAGCTTCCGGGTAACCTGTCACGTCAGGGCGTGTAATTCTACATTGTCGCATGAAACCTTTCGTAAGTTTAGATAAAAACTCATGCTCCGATCTTTTCTTCGTCGGAAATCCCTAAAACGTTTGTAATATTTGATTATATCGTCGATACAAAAGCAAACTAACGAATATGAAAAAATGCATCTTTCATTGTCCATCTTTAATCATTTCTGCTGGACTTATTTACGGCAAATTCTTCAATCTGACTGCACTCTATTAAAGGGAAAGTATTCCACTATCAAAAGGTCAAATCTGCCGAATATTTGACTGTCCAAAAAAAAGTTATGAATAAATACTTTTCCACTCTGAAAAGTGGTGATTTTCATATTCGTTAGTTTGCTTTTGTATCGACGATATAATAACTGATCAGATAAAAATTTTTTTTTTTTTTTAAATTAATCTGATTTCACGTTGAGTACTTATTTTATTTTTGTATCAGCTAGGAAGCGAAACCGCTTATACCACCACGTTTGTTTTATCATTCTAGGGTATAGAATGCCACAAAGGTACACTATTTCTTCAATTATAATGTGTTTGGCTAATACGTTTTGGTATCGCTCCGTTGAGTGGTTTTTTGTCTATGTATCCTCATTTTTAATGGGTTGTTTTTAGTTGTATTTTACAGTCAAATTGTTTTCCAGCTAAACATGTTAGTTAAATGAAAAGCGTTAATAGAACGCAAACGATCGAAACGTTGTAGTTTCCTTTTGGTGCATAAAATCTCGCTTTTGTCCCAGATGTAATTCGGAGGCGTTTACATTTTGATGAATCATTAAACCAAAATATTACCTGGCTTAGTTTTCAAATGTCACGGAAATAGGGATAAAAACAGAAAAGTGCTAAGATGACGCAGTTCCTGCAGGTACGACTTTTTATGTGATCATTGGTTATTGAAGTATTGGTGAATGCCCTGCCGAATCATTAGCCCCTTCGGAAGAGCATGAAAGCGAACGTAGACACGATACATTGTCTTCTTTCGCAAGCCGCCGGAACAAGGACATGACGGTATGTATGTAAATGTAAAATATGAGGTGTTGCTGACGATTATAGGGATTGGTGTTGTCAAGGATATTGTGTGCAAAACATCACCTGGTGTCTCGTCATCATAGAGGTAGGTCTGCTTCTTGTGCATCACACTCATTCAAGAGTTATAACAAAAACATTTTTGATATAGCAACTTTGGTAGTTGCGAAATGTCCGCAAGAGTCCTAGGAACTTGGAGTTTCCTTATTCCTTGTCTTAAACAGGTTATTATTTGATAAAACTAGGGTTTTAGCCTCTCTGTAACTTGCATAATTTCTGATACGACAGAAATCTCATTTTCATATCCACTTCGGGAAGAAAATACCCATCCAGGTTCTGGGATCTTTAGCTTAATTCGAAGTTTATAGATAGTTTCTTTCTTCATCATATTTAAATGTTAACGTCAATTTATTATAGAAAAATAATTTTAGGATTGTTCATCACACGTATTCCTGAAGATGGACAAGAAGTCCGAAACGTTGAATTGAAGTAATAATGTTGTATGATAATTCCGAAGGAATATTCCTCAACATGATTTGTATTAGAAATAATTGTCTAAGCAAAACATAATGAGTTTGTATTCTAAGCAATCCGAATCACTCCAGAGGTATGAAAACTACATGGAACACCAGTTTCTTCGAGTCGGACGTTTTGTAACTTTATGAAGTAGCATAACTTGTTTAACTGAGGTGTTTTTGACCAGAAGGGCCAACTCGCCAAATGCAATGAGTAAAATGCATAAGTTCACCCTTCTGGTCCGCACACCATCTGTTATCGCTCAGACCAAATCCATCGTTTTTTCCTATGTGGATTTCCCGTATTATACAAAGGCAAACTCAACAAACTCCACTTACCGCACTGTGTGCTCTTAATAAAAGAGACGAACGTTAAAATAAAAGAAAAACATCAACTGGCGAGTTCGCTCGTTGAGGCTAAGCGCCTCAATTGATTTCCTGATGTTGACAGAATGCCGACAACGTCAAAATCTAGACTTACCGTATGACATGACCGAATTACTTACTGACAGCAGTCCACACATACCAGCAATCCTTACACACCTCAAAACTATTAATATGTATGGAAAAATTTAACACTTTCACCCCCCCCCCCTTTTTTTTTTTTTTTTTTTTTTTTTTTTTTACACCATCTCAATGCTATATTCAAACAATGGCAATAAAAAAAATAAGGAAGGTATTACGCCACTTGGTAAACTGTAAAGAACGATAACATGTAATTAATGAATTAGTAACTATGTCTAATTGTGTAATCCGATTGATCAACCAGATGTATATAAATAATACCATTTGTTTTTATATATATATATACATATATATATATATATATATATATATATATATATATATATATATATATATATACGTATTGTTTGTTTTTAAATGTATATATGTATACCATTTGTCTTTAGATGTTTAGATGTATATATATTGTCATTTGTATATACTATTCGTTTTTAGATGTGAATATATTGTCATTTCTACATATAATTTGTTTATAGATGTATAATGATAGATGTAATATATATAAATGTGTGTGTGTGTGTATGTATGTATGTATGTATGTATATGTGTATATATGTATATGTATATATATATGTGTATAAGTATGTATGTGTATATATATTTGGATGTATACCATTTGTTTTTAGATGTATATATGCAATAACTGTTTGGAGCGAAACGCCTTAGATGCGCATGGATGCTCATAAATAAATAAATAAAAAAAAAAAAAAAAATGATTTCCTATAGCCCGTTCAGTTAGATGGAATAGTTCCAATTCCGCATGCGCGAAGTTCTGAGGGAAATATTCCCGACGGTTCCGCCATTTGCATTTCCATTACAATGAACAACACGATACTTTAAACTCAATAAAAACTGATTATGTCTTGTTTAGGACTTGGGAAGGCTTTGAGAGGTCAGGCAAGAGAGATAGTGTTTGATATTTATCAATGCTTAGCCAAGGTAAGGCTAAAAACAATTTAAGCTATAGCCTGTTCATATAGATGGTTTAGTTGGAGGGAAAAGGGCGTGGCTTATTTCCCCCGAGCAAGAAATTGGCGTTAAAAATGTTCTCTTATAACCTTATCATTAGGAGGTTTAAAACATTTTTAGTCTTTGCTTTGGCTAAGAATTGATAAATATTAGCCACTATTTCTTTTGTCTGGCGTCTCAAATCCTTCCCTACCCATAAACGAGACATAATCAGTTTTTATAATGTTTCACGTATCTTGTTGTTCCATGAAATGAGAGTTTGCAAATTCTGGAACAGTCGGGAATATTTCTCTCAAAATTTCTATATGTGAACAGGCTGTAGCTACGTTGTCCACGATTATAGCGCTAAACTGCGTCAAAGACCCGATTAAAAGATTACAGTAAGATTTGTGAAGAAGTCTCGCATACAAAGGCAAAACGTTAACGGCCTCTTACTCAGGTCTATTTCTGTCGAGTCGAGCAAGTGCAACGACTCCAAGGTAGAGATGAGCCACGTAAAAACGGGAGTGTTGTCGTTGAAGAAAGTGCTGCGCTGAACACATGCTCCTTGTCAAAGACCCTCCAGGAACTTTTCTACGAACCGATACTGTTTGCTCGCCAAATAGCCTTTGAGTTAAAACTCTTTGTAAACAAAGAGGATCTCCTTGACGAACTGAAGCACTAGGGGAGACAAAGTAGCTCTTTTTTTGTATTCTCCACGCAACAAACTCGGGTCTCTTCTTTCCTATTTCATATATTACTTATGTTTTCTCTTAGACTGTACCTCGATAATTTACTTGTATGTAGAATAAATGAAGTTATGAATACATCCGTAAACCGCTGACCCAACGATCCTATAAGTTCAAATTAAATTACATTCAAACACATACATATATGAGAAGGATGAAAAAAGTCCAAACAAGTACATTACATTGTTTTGCAGAACCTTTTCAGGGACCAAGCCCTAAGGTTTTTATTCAGCCGAGCCTTGCTCCTAGCCTCCAAAGGAGGAGTTATGTTAGAGGAAAAACTACAAAATGTTAAAGAAAAAAACTCAATACACTTTGTTAGCTATTTTTAATTATAAAAAAATCAATAATGCCTACATACTACTTTCAGTGGCTGTCTTAATTAAAGATACAAATATTGGCTCCTCTTGGCCACTCTTCGCTCGTGCTGAGTGCGATGGTGGAGAGACCAATCAACAAGCATCTTTCACTCATAGCTGCAGTTCTTCAACTGAAGTTGCAGGATATTGTTAGCATAAACCTTGCCTTTGAATTATGAATTGTGGATATTTATCATTTTCGCTCAAGAGGTTTCATCATCGGATCGACAGCATGAACGGGTTTCCTACCTAAAGGGGTTGATGAAACACGCTAAAGAGACCTATAAGTCCCTAAAAATCATAATATATCATTGGAATATATGGTATAAACAGAAAGAGCACATAAAATAGACGGTATGCTCCCGATAGAATTGCCCACACGAGGCCTGGAGCAAGGACTCCCTTATTTCTCCAGGTAGAAGCAGTTGGTTTTTCATCTGGACGGAGTGAAGGGAATACTGGAAGAGTAGCTCCTAGGGTGGTCCCTGGAGAGCAGTACAGGACTCAGCTCGGCATACAGGCAAACCCTCTCTAGCCTATTTCTCAACAGAAGGCTTTTTAAAGGAGATTAGTACCAGTCAGGGCTTCCGTCTGCTTTTTCATTTGCTCGGCTAGAAATATCGCTTTCTTCCTTAAGCAGAAAAATGCTCCATTAAAGTTGAAGACAGACAGATGAAAACAACTTAGTTTTATTTCGGGACACATTCCCACTTAGGAATAATTTCGAATTCGACCGGTTAAAAAATTTGAAATATTAAATTAAATGTTGTCATACCTGTAGGTAGAGTCCGTCGTCACTGGCATCGGTGTGGACGAGCGCTTTCGACGTAAACACATCATTCTAAAGCCAGTGTTGAGTTAGTACTAACTTGAGAATGATGTGTTTACGTCGAAAGCGCTCGCCCACTGCCACTGTACTCTCACCGATGACAGTGACGACAGACTCTACCTACAGGTATGACAACAGTATATTTACTGGCGGACCTAACCCTTTAGATTATTAAATTAAATCACTAAACATGTGTTGGGATTCTGTCAAATTTGCAGTGATAAAAAGTGAAGGAAGAGTCGGGATTTAAAGGTTTCTAGGTTAGTAGCGTGACAGAGGTAACAGAGGACAGTCAGAGGTAAGGAATTCCATAGGGAGGTGGCACGGGTGACAAATGATGTTTTGAATAAAGCTGTACGTTGGGAAGGAATATAAAGATCGGAAGGACGAGAGCGGATGTGAACAGAGGATTTAAATTTAAGGAGTTAAACCATAACTTAAAGTAAGGTAAGAAGATCTTCAGGATTGAATGACTTGGTACAGGGGTGTGCCTTAGTAAAATAATGTTGTTGTAAGAAGTTCATTTATCTCAATCCATATATTTAATTGTGTTATTCATTCCAATTGGACTAATATTTGCTGAACTACATTTATATATGTATATTATCAGGTAGGTCAAAAAGTTCGTGTGTATTTTTGGGAGATTTATTTTTTCCCTGTTTACAATTTGCCATCTTAAAGTAGCTTTTAAATTTAAATCTTTCGATTTAAACAAATTGGAAAGTTCATTTAGTACATCCTGTTTAAAATTTAACTTCTTCCTGAGTAAAAAAGTTTTTTAAACATGACAAATATCAATTGAATGTAGAACAATGTATGTATAGACATATATGGTTAAAACTTGACACCGTGAGCTGTACATATTCCCGTGACATCCGCTGGAATTCAATATGGCTGTCGCATAGCCACTGGACCGCAAGTCTCCGGTTTGCACAACAGGTGAGGTGCAACAGCTACCATCTGCTTCGGAACCTATCATTTCATGGCTTCATTTTACAGCACATGTTAATTTATTAAATTTGTAAAAATATAATAAAATAATTTATTAATTTTGTGATCGATCTAGGGATAGGAAGGTTTCTATGTTTTTGGAGCGTAGTTATTGCATCTTCCACAAGTGCACATTCTCCATAGTGAGCCAATATCTTAGTGATTTTTAATGTTAAATAGACCATTTTATTATCTGGCAGTGTGTGTAAATAATTTAATCAATTCTATAATTGCATTTCATCACTAACCCCATATGGGGTCAAAGGGTTTTAATTCAAAGTCAACGATTTTCGGCAAGCTCTTCCGAAAATAGCTATAAAGCTTTTTAATATTCCTAGACGACAAGACAAAACCGACAGGAGATACACGAAGTTACACTAAAGGACTTGCAAACCGACCCAGGAACCTAATAAAACGGCTAATACTACCAGCATTTGAATGAGAGCTCGTTCCTGTTAATGGGAAGAGAAAAAAATTATTTTAGAAATAAATAACTTTATCATAAACAAATCATCAGGCATTAAAGGTAATATTTTTCAAAACAATTCTCGACCTAGATACTCCTCGAAGATGATAGGTAAGGAAATAACGTTAGGTCCCGCCGGGATGAGTCAGGGGCGAACAAATTGGACGTCATAACTTTATCCCTAGCAGCTCAGCCCTAAACTGCCTCCAATAAAAATAAAGCTGGTATTTCTGCTTGATAAGCGGTCCGGAAACAGACGCCAGATCAAACAGCTACCCTCTGGGATATTGTCTTCCATTTTCTTTAATTTTTACCGAACTCTTCGTTTTTTTCTTTATAATTTTTTTAATACCGCTTTCTTGCTTTCGTTGCAATTACTATGATCGTTCTGTTTTCTTTTTTTTTAGTTTGCCCTTTGCTTGTTTTAATCATCAGAATTACCGTAATAATTCTGGAAACAATGAAGCAATTCTGATTTAAGAAAATAAAAATCTCAGAAACAACTAATAAAAAGGACACCAAGTCTCAATAAATTGATTCTACAACTACACAATCATATTACAATTATTTAAGATCAACCTTAATAGAAATTTAATTTGCAAGTTAATTCATACAAAGGAGGCAAAGATCAGACAGACGTCATAGTTATCTTGAAGCCTGATTTGGTTATTTATAAAAAAGTAACAGAGTAGGTACAAGGATTTTAAATTGATTAGAATTAAAAACGTTATAAGATGTTACTAAATATATCAACTATATGTATATTTGTCAAATACCACTCACTGACCTACCAACGCCCAGCAAAAAACCATTTGACAGAAAAATTTGAAATTTTGCATGGATCATGCACGCCTAGGTAGCATGCGTTGCTAGGACAATAACAGAACAGCTGTTACCGCACTGAATCTATTTCATAATATTATTTTTATTTGCGGTTCATTTCAACTATGATGGCAGACCTTGAATTACTAGAAATAAACTAGTACTAGTAGGACTGATTTTGTCCCTCGTAGAGTTTACGCTATTCCTGGCAATGGTCCATCCGAGGTAATAATATCCCGAACGCTTGCACGGCCTCCTCACCCATCAGCATCCCCAGTCAGAACACTTCTTGGTAATGCTCACAAATAGACTGGGTGATTCCAATGACATCTTGGAAACATAAATATTAACGTCCATTTATTATTGAAAAATGATTTTAACCTGTACTGGTTAAAATCCTGTTACTGGTAACCTATAGATAACGGGTTACCTCGAGGTTATCTGTTTGTTGGCACTGGTCAGGAGTTCCCCAGTTTCAAAAAACATTACACTTCGATCTATTGATAAATAACTTAAAGTATGACAGGAACCGAGCTATAATAAACTGCACAAAATTATATCTTAGTGTTAATTTGTACAATATTTAACGCAATAAAATAACTACTTATTTGCCGTGACGAAGCATGGGTAGTCAGCTAGTAAATATATAAAGCAACTTTTTGGAGCCTAGTTCATTCTGTATTTCAGTTATTGACCTTCCGCCAAATTTTAGGCCATGAATATAAATTATCAATTCAATATTTTTTCATGAAAAACATTTGAATAAGATTATGAGGACACATTCACTAATCAACCCTATCATAACAGCATTACAACAATGAATTAATTCTGTTTATCTTCCCCGGAGTTGACTGGTTCTAAAGGCGGCTTTTCCGACTTTTAGGGTTACTTTACGATCTCTAGCCACAATTACCGTGTAACCAAGGGCCTAGCCTGACTGTCGTTCAGGCCACCGTAAACTACATTTTATTGCTTTAAGGCCACAAATAGACCCATCTCAGGAGTTTTTATTCACTAGTGTTGCCGGAGAACGAACTAGGGTTCCTGCTTCATTGAGAACTGAATTTTGTAACAACAAGAAATTAAAACAAAAAAAAAAACTCCAACACGCAGGGTCTGTATAGCTAAGAACATTCCTTCAGCAATATTCGTTTATACAACATTCTTGAGCATGTGCTTAAAATTACCTACGTATATACAAAGTAAACATTATTTTTTTTTAAAGTTTTTATTGTCCATTTATAAAAATCACAGAGTGTTAGGCTATCAAAATAATAAACAATAGTTTCAGTTCCTGAGCAAACTCCCATTTCTAATGAACCGATTGAATTTGTTCAAGGAACATACCTTGTTTATTTAACAGGAAATTGTTTATTTTAAGACAAGTTTTCATTTTGTACAATAATTTTGTTTATTTAATAAAAAAAAAATGTATTTTGTAAATTTATAAAAAAATGGAATAATCGAATCAATAACAACATAAATGTAAAGTATTTCATACGCACAAGATGTGCTAATAAAGGCAAGGGTTGTGCAGAAAAAAATAAACTCCCTCACCACAGGGATGCTTTGGTGACTAAATAATAATAAAAAAAAAACAACATATCTTTCTCCTCCCTAGGGGAAATATGTTTTTCTCCCAACAGGGAGAGAGAGGAAACGCACTAAAAAGACTAAAATATAAGGTAGAACCGAGGGAGTTATTTTTCTAAGATATTTGCGTTAAATGCTGATAGCACATAAGCAGAAGATATACCTATCACTAAAGATATAAATAAAATATCTCCTAATTGTTATAAAATAATAATACATATATTCACCTCCTCCTACATGCCGGCATGTATCTCCAGCGGTGCGGTTTCCTAAACCACAAATGTTCCCCGGCTTCCTCGGGTGGTACATGATGCTTGTTCGTTATTTGAAAGCAAAATGTGACATTGTCCGATGTATAGGATAAGGAACAAACATCATTACTATCTAAGGAAGCTGGCTATAATGCCGGGGAAAATTATTGGTTTAGGAAACCGCACCGTTGGAGATGTACATGTAGGAGGGGATGAAATAACCCAGCGACGAAGTTTAAAAGAGAGTATACATATATTCTGCGAGGTTGTTTTGAAGAGTGGTGTTTCGTAGTGATTCCATCCTACATATTTTAATTGCTTTTTATATATTTTATAAAATAAAATCCTATGGAGAAAAGTACACAATAGAAGTGGAGGGAGTTAGATAGCTGAGGTAAACATGTTTTCCCCGGATACCTGCAGCTTAATTTGTGATCTCCAACGGAGGGGCGTAATCCTATTTCAGCTGTAGTCCCAGGGCGGGGTCTCTGTCCCCCCCCCCAACATAGACCCATCGTCCGGAAAAATACAATTGGAAAATGGGATCGTCGAGAGGTTTAATCTGTTCCCCTTCGTACAGCCTTCCCAACCCACCGCTCCTGCAATTTTCATGATTGAATGCCTCCTACTAGCGCGGAAGGATAAAACAATATCTGTCAACTCTTTTCGAACGGAAACCCTCAGGATTTGGACTGAAATTGTGCAAACAGTGACAGTGTTGACACATGTAAGGTGACAGTATTCAAGAAGAAGGTATCAATTTTATTTTCTCGTTTCCCGAATGGTATGATATTTGTTTTCCTTCTTCTAGTGTGTTTTCCTCCCTCCTAAAAAGAAAGCTCTTTTTTCCGAAATTCGCGCATAACGCTCTCATGTTTCCATTTACTCTCTGCGTTTATTTATTGTCGAGGGAATTGTTTACAATGATATATAGGACAGTCTTTAGGAAGGTAGCCAGCCCTATTTTCAAGGCCTAGCAATAGCCCTTCTTTTTTTTTTTTTTTTCTTTCCTTTTCTTTTTTATTCTTTTAAGCAGATCACTCTTGATGTGGAACCCGTTAATTTTCTGAGAATATGAATATTCACACCTGTGAAGAATATATTCATGTTTAGTGTAAATAATCGTATATTACTAAGTATCTCCTTTGAAGCTGCTTTTATTTTGATATCTAATAATTTTTTATTTCTTATTTATATTGTTATTGATTCAATATACTTATTCTTTGGTGATACGCCTCCATCATATTTCTGTAGAGGGCTGCGTACAGCTCTGAATCGCCATCCCACGGTTCTTAAATTATTCGTTAAATAATTAATTGGAAAATTGGTCTGGTTTTTCTTTTAGTTTTATGTTATGTATTTTTATAAATGTTTGTATGTTTGAAGTATTTTAAAATAGAGTGGTATCTCCAGGAAGTTGTTTTAGGTCAAATGAGTCTATCTAGACTTTTGCTTAAAAGGCAGTCATTCATTTTATGGTTTATTGTGAAGTATGAGTTACATGTTCGGGCAGTAGATTTGTGGTTATTGTACATCAAAATACTCTTGACGGCTGTGGCCGATGCGTAGTTTGGTTAGTATTACAGTTTCACGCTTTAATCTTTATGACGAAGCTTTTTCATTTTTAACAGCAAACTTCACTGTCTTTAGTTTGTTAGTCTAGTCGGGGTGCCCGTTATGCGGGATTGTTTGAACAGTGTAATTCGTGTCACCATACTGGTACATATTTACCGAAAGGTCGTTGATTGTATATTTATTCTTTTATCACATGTATATCTAGTAGGTGCTGAGTACATGTTTTGTTAACAGTGCACTGAACTCTTAGAGTCTTCTATGTATGACGGAGATGAAGTTGGGTTTTTTCCTTGAGAATATTGTAAGTGTTATGTCTATGTTGAAGTTTTGTATTATTCAAGGAGGTGTTCTTGGTTGAGTGCGTGTGAACGGCCGACGTGAGTGCCTGCATTGGTCCGACCCGATCCGATCCGATTTAGTCCGAGCTCGTCAGTAATGACGTCGTAGTAAAGTAAAAATGAGTGATTATAAATACCACATAATAAACATAGAAACCTTCGATTAGGTTGAATTTTGGCGGTATGAAGGAGGAGTTGAGAGGCCAATCAATCTTCCGGATCAGTCCCGAAAAAATAGATCTTAGTTAAAATTTACCGCTAAGAGAAGAATTAGTATTCATATTTTAAAATTCGCTAGAAGGTTATAAGCATTGGAAGATTATAAACATTGGAAGGTTAAAAAAATTGGATGGTTTTAAACATCTTTCCACGTAATTTATTAAACAAGGGAAACAAAAAAATGTGAATTGGCAAAGTTGTTCCAAAGTTCCTTAGCTTTCATTAAAAAAAAAAAAAAAAAAAAAAAAAAAAAAAAAAAAAAAAAAAAAAAAAAAACATGCATTGAAACCGGTTAAGATGTAGAGGCTGTAGACCTTTTTGAAACACAATATGTGGTTAGGCGCTATTTTACTTCGTCGGTCCGAAATCGGTCTAGAAACAAACAAGTTTGACAAGAAACGGTGACCATCGGATCGGATCGGGTCGGGACCAATGTAGGCACCTCCATTGGGATACATGTGGTTGTTTTTCTTCCGACAGTCGGTGGCTATCGGATCGGGACCAAGGTAGCTGCCCCCTTAATAAGACTAAAGGGCTTATTTTTTATTTTTTTATTTTTTAACGGCGTTTCAGCACTTGGGTTATAAACGCCTAAAGGACTTATTGTCCTAAGTAATAAGAAATGACTTAAGCTTATTCATTTTTGGTAGATGTCATTTCAGCTAGAATATCAAGTAACAAATGAGGAGAAAATATTGAGTTTTGATCTGTAGGAAGGATTAGTTGGACCCATAGGGTTGAGTTGTGGGGAGCAATAAGGCCTACCTTAATGATGCTATTACTAAGGTAGATTACCTGAAGTCATTATCAGGTACTATGGTAATGACCTAATAACCTATCTCTGCCCTATGCTTAGTCTGAGAGATTTACACTCACTGGTTAGTGCTTTCTGATGCGCTCTCTGCATCCTGCACCCAATGCGTTTCATGAATTATCTAACAAACTCTGATAATTATTCGGGAACAATAAATAAAGTGATTAGGGTTCAGAAAAGGAAAAATACGCAGAGACTGTGTACTTCCAGTAGCTTAAGAATCTTTCAAGATGAAATTAAATGTCCTTTAAATGGTCTAAGAAACTGCAGAAATATCTTTTTATTTATTTATGTATTGATGCACCGCATCTCAGGCGACAAACATTTTATTCCATGGTTTTGCTTTAGAAGTGATATCAATTCAAACAATTATGAAAGTATTATAAATTATGCAAACGTCTGACTCGTAGGAACTGCGTCATCTTAGCACAGTTCCGTACATATCTCTAGTGCTATTAGTAAAGGAATAGTAGCAGTTATTGGCAGGCTTTGATCTTTTGTGAAAAATATAAAATAAAATCACGACAAAAAATTTATTTAAGGCGCAACAACAGGAAACTGAAGATATGTCGACTACCCCCATCTATCAACTTCGCTCTTGGAAACACTATAACAACGTTTCACATTTTCTTACCTTGTTTTAGTCAAATACTCGTTTTACTGTTGCGAATTGTCATGCCTTTATTTCTCCGATTGACATCGCCCCATCAAAAATTACATTCGAACCATTTTTGTAGAAAATTTAGTAAGCTTTCGAATGGTTTCTTTCCACTTACCACGATTTCCCAACCGTTTTCGAGATATTTCTGAAACTACACAAAAATCCCAAAACCTTTCATGCCTGTTAATGAAATATTTTATTTCTAGTACTTCCTAAACTCCAAACGGAACCAAAATTTACCTGTCATCGATTAGATGAATATGAAACATCTGGAACAAGTTCCGACTGAATTAATCGTTTCTGAATACCCAAACTGAAAATTAGTATATATATATATATATATATATATATATATATATATATATATATATATATATATATAGGGTTTAGGTCTCACAGCAACTGGGCTTGATGTTTTCAAACCTAAATAACGAGGGGTCCAATTGTTAAGTTGACCATGTATGTGTCTTTTGTACAGTGTATTATTAATTATGTAGTGGATTGTATCTCCTTATAACGAAATATATATATATATATATATATATATATATATATATATATATATACACACAAATTTGAACCACCGTTATATTATTGATCTATGTGATCTGAGACATGAAAGTTTCGTGTCGGCAAGACTGTGAAAGTTTCGTCCCCGGATTGCGTCATGAGGTTAACCTCCCTATGGAGGGAGGGAGAAACCGTGCTAAAAGAAAAGGCATATATAAAAACAAATAAAAAAAAAAATGTTTGTTTCTTTTTTACAATTGCAAGAAAAAATATGCGAACTTAGTAAAAACTATCGAAAAAACATAGAATATAGAAAAAATATCTCATGCTGTAAAAAAAAAAAAAAATATATATTTCTTTTCTGAACTGTGAAACACGTTGGGAAGAAACCAAAATATTTTGGTTACTCGGTAATCCACCGAGAATATAGAATAAAGTAACGACACTTACAATGTTATTATGAAAGGAGTTTTTGAAGTCTTAAGAAAAAACTCTGATAATAATCTTTTCGTGCCTCCTAGTTATCAGGTCTTAGGAACAATTAATCTCAGCACATCCTTTGCTAGGACCCTGAAAGACTCCATTAACCAAACCTAGATTGTATCAATTCATTAATGTTTCTATGAATGTGTTGTTCGTTATATTTCATCAGAGTTTTTGGGTCTCTATCAATCAGTCAGTTGTATGAGAGATGTATGAAAGTTTGGAACTTCAGGAGTCCAACGTTAACAACTTTGCTTGACTTCATAAGGCCTTTGTAACATTAAAGTCTCGGCTCTTCTCCATAGTGCGATTCAAAAAGCTTGGAATATGGACTCTTAATATATAAACTTCAATGGTACCAACACCGACATTTCATGCAATGTTTTCTCGTCCTGGAGAAATACTATAAAAATCTGATATATATATATATATATATATATATATATATATATATATATATATATATATATGTGTGTCGATTTACCTAACTCACTATTAAAGTGGGACTGAGTAAGCTTGCTCTCGAGTGCAATAAAAGTAACATTAGTCAACTCCTAAGATGAGCATTCAAAGAGAACTACACCCATCAGACTGAACTAGTCGAGGACGAGAAGGCGAATCTAATCCCGCCCAAGAGTACTGATAAGAACAAGTAGGGAGCTGATAGGAGAAAGTGAGGGTATTAGTGGATCAAGAGATAACAGCCTTCGACGCGAACAACAACTTGTTGTGACGGTCTCTGATTGTGTTAGGAGCAACAGTAAGGAGTCCTTTATTGCTCTCTCTCAGCCAAGGATCAGCTACGTTACCAAACAACATTCAACCAAAGGTGATAACATCTAAAAGTCATCTAACCACATTTACCACAAATCTTTGTGGTGAGGAATAAGGGAGAGGCGAGAAGACTGTTCTGGTTTTCAGAAAAATTCTTATTTGTTGAAAGACTTCTTACTGGTTTAGTTTCGCAATCTACAGTGTTTTAAAACTTGACAGCAAAAAGGTTCGGAACAAAAATACTTTGACTGAAGAAAAGCAAGTTCGTTGAGATGAAGAATTCATCCAACTTATCATTGTTTTTCGGCTAAATCCGCGCGAAAAGAACATAGTTCTTATAGTTTCACCCAAATAAATACCATGCAGAAGATTAATAAATAAAAATAACAAAGGCAAATAATTTATTAAAATGATTTACACCTTTCTAGATGCCTCTTAGGAAGCTAAAATTCTCACTAGACAGCTGATATTCACCATGAGTATAATCCTATTTAACTCTTGACGCGAACGCAGTAAGGAAAGGTTCGCTTTAGTACAATTGGACGCCTTTAAACGGAAAGGAACCAAGTGCCATCTGTTCATTCTGTAGAGAATTGGGTTTAAAGTTTTTTTTGGGTCTGAAATTCCTTTATTACCTGAAATATTTCATTCATTTTCTCTCATTAAAATAAACTGTTGTTATGGTAATGGGGTTTTATTTTATAGTTATTGATAAAAATGGTACTTGATTCCTTTCTGTTTATTACAGCATACTGGATACACCATTTCACTTTTTCTTGGTATTTTTTCTTGCTTTAATGACAACATTATATTTTAACCAGTTTTTAAATTAAAT
Organism: Gonocerus acuteangulatus; assembly: GCA_946811695.1. Taxonomy (NCBI): domain Eukaryota; kingdom Metazoa; phylum Arthropoda; class Insecta; order Hemiptera; family Coreidae; genus Gonocerus; species Gonocerus acuteangulatus. The sequence goes on from OX328125.1 coordinate 25,945,112, forward strand.
TCTCTAATTCTCTAAAAGATAGCACCAAAAACTCAATTTCGTTAAAAATGGCGCTTGGTTCCTTTCCGTTTAAAAGCGTCCAATTAGGCTGTATTATTAATATAGTGAATATTTAGTGCTGATTTTAATAAATTAATGTACTTTGTTAATTCTGATAGCTTGACCTTCCAACTAGCACGTAAAAAAATAAAATAAAATAATAATTTATATAAACGTTTTGGGATCTTCGTCTATTTTCGTAAATATCTCGAAACAGGTTGGGAAATGGTGGTATGTGGAAAGTGACTATTCAAAAGCTCGCTAAATTCTCTACAAAAAAGGTTCTGAAGCAATTTTCAGTGTGGTAATGTCCATCAGAGAAATAAATACTTAAAACTTCGAAAGTGCTAGTTTTGTTGTTTTGAACGATTTGTCTTTGTTTAACTTACTTTTTAATTGGTTTTAGCATAAATATACTAAACTGAAAAAAATGTTACAAAAAGTGTCCGATGGCTTGGACGCATGCGCGGTGGCCATGTACGAAAAAGAAGACTGTATGTTATACAGTACATTACATAGGTTTGTCGGGTGGATCAAAAGCATATTAATGTTCCTGTTTTGTTTTAAACTGCGTTTAACAGTAAAATTCAAATAAAAGGAAAGAAAATGATAAACTTATTGGTAATAGTGTTTTCCTAGAGCAAACGTCATTTTCGCTTAGGATACTATCAGTTTCCTATTGTGGTGCTTTAAACTTCCTTCTCTTTGAGATTTAATATATATTTTCAACGAAAGAACAAACCCTACCAATCACAGCTTCTATTCTTTACTAATTGCGCTAGGGATAGGAACGGAATAAAATGACCCATTTCCTGCGAGTCGGACTTCGTTATTTTGTTGTCTGCCATAGAATGAAATCCCTTTCGAAAAAAGAATTTTGATTTCGGGTACTTCAAAACGAGAGATGCTTTGTTGAAGATATTTTCAAGTGATAGTCAGTCATCTAAACTAAAGTATGTAAATATAATGCTGAAAAGCATTTTGGATTGATAATTAAATAATTTGCTTGGCATTGGTTTATGTTCAAGGGCACAACTATAAACACAACTTAACCTCGGCCTTATATCTAGAGGTTTCATTTAATTTATTTAAATTTTATTTTAGAGCCCGCAACTGGGTGATTTTTTCCGCAAGCAAAAATAAAATAAATAAATAAAATTTATTATACCTATAGTATTTTTTTAAATGTTTAAAGTTTTACTTTTTTGATTTCATAGATCTATTTTGCTTGCATCCTAGAAACAGAGGGCAAATCGCCTGGTTGCGGGATATTAAAACCAAATCTACAAATATATAAAAATCAGGTATTGTCTGTCTGTTTGTTCCTTACACAAATCCACACCGTTTGACTGATTTTGACCAAAGTTGGGACACGGGTAGGTCTTGCTCGGGGGAGTGTCATCAAAATTGTTAGGCCTTACAGTTAGGAGGTCACGGGTTCGAAAAAATGAATTCGAACAGTCACAGAGTTGCGTTATTAGATTTTACTATGGGCCTTTCTACGAAGACCACATCTAGTTACTTTCGAAGCAGCAGTAGTGATTTATAACAGTTATTTGTACTCGCTGATAAGCTTACCGATTAGCTTACAGGTTCTTTGCTGGTTATCTATTACTACTTGACTCGTTATCTACGGTTATAATTCATATTAGATAATGGCAAGCAATATTTATTAACAAAAAGGTTAATATGATCAACATCAATTCTCTCAACTACGAAAAAAGTTATTAATGATTAAAGTTAACTGTTTTGCAGATTATGAAGGATAACATAAACAATGATATTTGTAAACGCACTATAGTTTATTCCTTTTCTCTCTCTCTCTCTTTTTGGATATTTTACATTTATTTAGCAATATGGGCATACGTGCTATGCGTTTTCGCTCGCTACGCTCGCTCAAGAAGATATCAAAACTCTAGTCAATAATAGAATTCTATTAATTTTAGCGACTCTAGTCTATCCAACTCGCTAAAATTAATAGTATTCAACTAATTTTTCCGAGTAAGAAACCAATCGCTTTTTCTTTGTCAGGAACATCGCGAACTAATTGTAAAAGACCCATTTTTTCACTAACATAAGCAGAGCTTTTTTATAAACAAAAGCTAATTCACTGTTGAAGGTTACTTTACTCCCAGCAAGAACCAATACAATTGGTCATCGGAATCCTCCAATAGGAAGGCAAAGGAGTTATGCGCATGCGCTGAATCACTGATACAATCACTACTGCTACTGCAAAAGTAACTGGATGTGGTTTCGCAAAAAGACCCTTTACTAGTACTTATTAGGGTTTTAATTTGTTTTTGCTTTTCTGGATGCAGAAAGTGGGTGTAGCATGGCACAATACACAATCTTTAATATTCACATGGATTATTGGGTCTGCAAAAGTGTCTCTACTAAAACAACACGTGACCCCGCTTAGCGAAGGGTGACATACGACATAAGAGCAATCCCTAATCTTATTGGCAGGGGTCTCCCCCTCCTGTTGCCTACAACCCTGAATATAATTATGTCACCCTCCAGCTTTAACTCCATATTCCTTTCTGTAGTAACTGCAAAGGGTTAACACTGGAATCGTATTAAGACGAACATATTTTAGTAAACGCTTGAACGATTTCGATTAAATAAGAGAAATTTTATTGTGTAAGTTAAAGTAATAGACCACCAATATTAAATATACAACATCTCAGTCACAAATAAAGAGAAAAACTAACAATTCAAATAAAAATCCTCAGGGCAATTCACAAACAATAATAATGACTGCCGAGGAATAACTTGTTATTTTTTTTTTTATTTATTTCTTTTACGGCATTTCATTTATTTATTATTTATGAGTGTTTCGCCACTACGGCGATTTCACTTCTTCAAGAAGATACTTGTATGGTCTCAGCATTATCATCAAAATTTGATTCGCTAATTGGAATAAATAGAAAATTCCTGTAATATGCCTGAATTCCACAACTTTCCTTCAAATGAAATTGTATTGTTCTGTAAGTAACAGAATATTTTGTTTAAATACTAGCCGCTGGGTTTCCATAATTCCTTCATGCCATGTGGGATATTCAGTTTATGTAGGATATAGCATCTGCATTCCGTAAGTAGGTGTGAGAATTTCGTGTGTTTGTCTTGTTTGGCCAAATCCGAGTCGAGCAAGTACAATTTCTTCTCATCAGTTGTCCAGTTCAATTTCTTCTCATCTAATCTTTTGTGAGTGTGTAAATAAACATGTGTGTATATATCCAATACATACATATATTTGTATCTTAATATATGTATCTGTTTACACTCAACCGTCCAACAAGTGGCCCTATTTTAATAAATTTGAATATAGCTACTATAGTACTTTGTGTAAATAGAAGGTCAAGGTCATCAAGCTGAACTCACGAAATATGAAACTATTTTTTGTGGCAAAATTCGAAATTCATAGAGCTTAAGCTTTTAGGGATGCTTTTTAAAGGTGCTTTGACATTGTGACAACATTCAACGTTTCCTAGAAAACAGGGGAAAAACAGGATGGTTTTCATTTTCCGGTAAACGCTGACTTGAAATAGTTTTCTCTAGATTGACAGTTGTCCAAAGAGATTTTCAAAAGTGTTGATTTCTTCCGTTTAAGAGCTCTTCAATTCAACCAAGGGAAACACACTAGGGTGGTTAAAGCTTGTCGGGGAGTTTTCATTTATTTTTAGTTTTCGCCTGCTAATCATGATCTTGGATATGTCTATGTACGTTCGTAAATGATTAAAAATATTATAAGTAGATATTTTATGAATACCTGTACAATGGAATATCCTATCATCCCCGGACGCCATCATCGGTCGGGATGTCCACTTCTAGGGCTAATCCGACACTCCCGAAGAGAATATCCCTAAGACATGGCCCCTGGAAGACTGGAGGAGGAAGGGCTGAGATAAGGTCTCTGACACACACCAATATAAATAGAAATATAAGAAAACCCCATCATTAGGAAGAGGGGCTGGTGCTATATATGTAGGGTTGGGGGAGGCTATATACATCTCTCTCTCTCTCTCTCTCTCTCTCTCTCTCTCTCTCTCTCTCTCTCTCTCTCTCTCTCTCTGTCTCTCTCTTTCTCTCTCTCACACACACACACCGTTGGCTTTATTCGCTTCCTACCTAACTGGTTCTCACAAGTAGAAAACATTATTAAAACATTTAATAATGACTACAGGGTCCCTCCATGGTCTAGTGGCTAACGCCTTAGAAGAGGAAAATCTCATGATTTGGAGAACGCAGTCCAAACCTTAAGATATTCCTCAACGTGAATGGGACATCATTGAGGCCAGAGTTAAACTAAACAGTCCATCGAAGGAGAATTAAAACCCTAATAGATTAATAGTACATACCAACGAGGCCAAGACTGTGCGGGCCAGGCCTGATGTGTATGGACAAGAGGATATTTGCTTCACATACAGTGGGTCTACTATAACTGGACTGTGTAGTCCCTGCCTTGAGGTTTATTGACGTATTGTGAGTGTGCTAGACCTGTACACTCCAAACCTTGAGGCCGAACTGTGCAGCCCTGGACTTAAGGTTTGAACTGAGCGTGTATGGCAACCTTTAGATTCTCATGCGGGAGATGGGAGTTCAAGTCCCTCCGGCAGCAAGACTTATTTTAATCTCAGAGCTCGTTCAGAAGATGTCGACGCTAATAGTCAAGTTGTAGCTGGCCCGTAAAAAATAAATAAATAAATAAACGAAGGACTAGAGAAACACATGCTGAAATCTCCAGTTCACTACCAAAAAGGAAAGACATGAAAACATTAATGGTCAAACTTTTTTGGGGGGAACAAGATAGAAGTAGTGTCACTTTGTCCAGAAAACGCCAGCTTATCTAAAATTCAGTATTAAAAATTTCACACGATGGTCACTCTTGCCTTGTCATTATGTACTGATGAGTAAGTCTTAAATGGCCAATCCTGAGTCGAGCTAATACAACCTCCTCCTTTCTATTGGCTGGATATCTGGATGCCGTATTAATGGCGGTATGTTTTATAGCCCGTAGTTTGTTATCTGTAAGAGTCGTCCACGTGTGCTCCCAGCATTCCAAAATACTTTTTTAGTCATTCTGTTTACGTCTTGATGTGGAATCGGTTCTCTATCTATCTGTCCCTGTTCCGCAGCTATTTTTGCGTGGGTGTCTGCAATCTAATTCTTTCCTAGTAAAAAGATTAATTTAAAATAAATATATAGCCAGTTAAAGCTAAAGGATTTATTTGAACTAGGAAAGGGAATTAATGGCTAGTTCCGAGGTTCCACATGTGGCTACAGGAGGAAACGTCAACGCTTGTTGACAGATTGCCTAAAGGTGGGGGGGGGGGTGTCACCGGTCCTTCGCTCAGGGGTAAAATTCGGGCGTAAATAGCAGTCGGTATTTAGGGTGCGTGTGGGGGTTTAAAAATAGCATTAGAATACCCGAGGGGATAGGGGAGGCACGTGACCTTACCACGTGGGCGGTACAATTGGGTTAGCTAGAACCTGCCCTGAGTCATGGTTGCCATGGAAGCAACTCCTTCCGGTCAACCTTCTTACCCCCCCCCCCCCTCAGAACTCCGCCCAAATACAAGAGGAGTCTTCCATTTAGAATTGATTAGATGTTGCATAAGTCTTATGTAATCACCATCATATCCAAAAGTTCCAGACAAAAGCGTCAGGTTTTGTCTGGAGTGAGATGTGCTTTTTAGGCTAACACCACATCTTACAAACCTAACCAGTTGTAAATAAAGGGTAGCTCTAGCTTCAATTAGAAAAGTCCTCTGATACCTCTTAGATTACTTCAGGCGGTAATAGTATTCGCTGTAGATAAAACCTACGCTGATAAAAGCCAATATATTGGCTCGGGGATGGGTGGTCCCGCTCAATGCCAATTTATTGGCTTCGCCTTTTTATCGCTTCACTGCTAAAGACCACCGGAGAGGCTCACATGAGAGCCATCTGTTCATTTAAGGACTAGTACAAACTCCAATCCATTATTTGTTTTTTTTTTGTTTTTTTTTTATAATTTTATTTTATTTTATTAAATCCCACGTAACATTAGAGACAGGAAATTTATTTACCTATTACTATTTAGAAGTATTATATAAAATAGTAGGAATAGCATAATACCTTTTTTTAATATTGAATGAAAACAAGTTGGAAATATTTTAGTAAATCTATCAAACAGAAACGTGTACAAATTTCAATTACATATTATTAATAATTTATTCCTTCAATACGGTTTAAAAAGAAGGTGAAAAGAAGTAATTACGTAATCAAGACAGCAGATAGGGGTCGGGAGGCGTAGGCCGTTCCTCCTTGTCATCTCTTGGCGACCAGGAGCGCCATATAAAAAATTATACAAACCTAGGTATTAATCTTTAGACACACGCATTAGGGACCAGGTTGTAGGTTACTTTGTAGGGGCAGATAAAGGACCCACTTATTAGAGTCACTTAACGGCCCACGTATTATAGGTTCATTGGAAGACATACTTACGAGCAAATGAACTAATTATGAACATGGGCGTATATAAGGGGGGGCTGGGAGGGCTGCAGCACCCCCCCCCCCCCCGAAATTTTGATTTGATCGGTAAAAATTTCATAAACCCTTAAAAAAAATTAAATAAGATCATTTAGTTCATAAAACATATTCTATTTTGGGTGTAATAGCGTTTAAGTTGGCTAAAACTCTTCCAATATCTAAATTGTTAGTATTCCATGCACCGGAAATGGTCTCAGCCCCCCCGAAATTTTTCCAGCCCCCTCCAAAATTATTTTCTATATACGCCCATGATTATGAAGTCACATATATGAGAGGTACGTTGCAGGCAAGATTATTAGGGATGGGATAGAGGATGTACTGACGAATTTATCTTTATCGACTTATGAAGATTTATCGTACTGTAATGCAGGAATACGGACCAAGTAAGACATCGTGGATACAAATGCAAAGTATCGAATGTGAAAATTACCACTTTCCAGAGTGAAAAAACTTGTATTCATTACTTTGCTTTTGGGCAGTCAAATAGTCAGAAGATTCGACCTTTTGACAGTGGTTACTCTCCCTTTCACTGACTGAACGTAGATTCCAGAGTTTGCTGTACGTCAGTCTGTTAGCAATCGGTAAAGATTGAAAATGAGAAATGCGTTTTTTCACATTCGATACTTTGCATTTGCAAAATTCCAGGAATTTTCTCAGCGTGCCCTGAGATGAGAAAAACCTCGGTGTGTTAAACTAAGGCGTGACGTAAAAAGTCCACCTCCAAAGGGACTGCGCCACTTTAGCGTGTTCCAATCCATGCTTGGTTTAATGGATGATGGTGCAATATCGTCCGGGAGGTGTGCGGCTTCCGTTGCTTCATCAGCGACTTCGATTCCATTTATATTCATGTGGATCACTATCCATAAGAAGTATATGTCCTTGTTGAGTTGTCTTAATCTACGACTACATTTATGAATTAATGCATTGTTTTAGCGCGGTTCCTCCCTCCCCCATAGGGAGGAACCCCGCTTATAGGGTTGATACAATGAAACAATCCGGAAGTGCCGACTAGAAAATTTCGCGTTTCAGAACCCCTAGAGACCGAAAATAACGGTGGTTCAAATTTGTATATATATATATATATATATATATATATATATATATATATATATATTTGTCTGTTCGCTCTCTAGATAGAAGACGAATGGTCCGATTTTGATGAAATTTGGTACAAAAATCCTTCGTCTAATTTGAAAGGTCAAGTTCGTTAACCAGCAAAATCCGCCTACTGGAAGATGGCGTTTGGGGCGAATTCGCGCAAAAAAAATCGTAACGCTTACGTTTTTGAGTTTATAAGCTTCTAAGTACTCGTTTTATATGACTCCTGGGCTAGGAAAACGAATGAAACCATTTTCAAGGCGATAGCTTTAACCGTTTTCGAGAAAATTAGACAAATATTTTTTGAATACCGTTTTTGGTTTGGGTACTTAGAATCATGGGATTCAGTTGAAACATTTTCTGCATGTTCTACTTTCGTCAAAACTAATATGTTGAAATTTTGGTTACGTTTGGAGTTAAGGAAGGGTTACCATTATTATCTTGGCAAACGGAAGAATACCATTAGAAAGCTTATTAAATGCTCTAAAAAAAGGTTCTAATGAAAGTTTTGATTAGGCGATGTCAATCGGAGAAATAAGAGCTTAAAACTTTAATGTAATTGATTTCGCTTATTCGAACTGTTCTTTTTGTCTGTTTTTTATTCCTTGTTATTTTTTAATTGCTTATTGTTGGATAATGTATTTGAAAATAAAACAGGTTAAGAAAAATAAGAAAAACAATTTAATGTTAGAGATATGGATTTCCAAGATATATAGCTTTTCAACTGCCTAGCGTCCTTCCTAGGGAGGGTTCTTTGTCTTTGATTTTGGTACTTAGAATTACGGGATACAGTTGAAACATTTTCTGCATGTTCGAGTTTCATCAACACTAATATTTTGAAATTTTTGTTACGTTTAGAGTAAAGGAAGGGTTAGAATAAAATATTTTATTAACAGACAAAAAAAGTTTTGGTAACTTTGTATAATTTCGTTAGTATCTCGAAAACCGTTGACAATCTTGTGAAGCGGAAGATTACCATTCGGAAGCTTACTAAATGCTCTACAAAAAAGGTTCTGAAGAAAGTTTTAATTAGGCGATGTCAATCGGAGAAAAAAGTGCTTAAAGCTTTAAATTAATTGATTTCGTTTATTCCAATGGTTCTTTTTGTCTGTTTTATTTCTTGTTATTTTTTAATTGCTGATAGTTGGATAATGTATTTGACAATAAAACTGGTTAAGTAAAATAACAAAAACAATTTATTGTTAGAAATATAGATTTCCAAGATTCCAAGACCTTGTCACTAGCGGGTTTGTTTCTAGTGTAGCGGACCCTTCCAGGTAAGATCGTATATCATGACCTTTCAAGACTTTACTACTCACAGGAATGGCGTTAGTTACCTTAAGGGTTGACACGCCATTATAATAATTAATTTAAAAAAAAAAGACTGGTGGAACCAAAATAATAACTGTTTCTATTTTAATCTTTCCAAATTAGACTAGGGATATGAACGGACCCGCGCTAAGATGATGCAGTCCTGCGAGACGGACTTTTTGTAAATGTAGCTAATACTGCACAGGACACTGAGTGAACCTGAAAAATGATCGAAACCAACACTCCGGAACTTCAAGCATCATTTCCTCTGACGGAGGTGGTCCTATCGAAATGTATGCCTAAATCTGCTAGCTACGAACTTTACAATGCTTTCGAATAATCACATTCCACTTAGCTCTATTCAGTATCATTTTTAGACAATACTTAAGTTGTCCCCTGGAAGCCTCGTTACTTTCGGCTTTAAACCTAGAAGAGGAATGAGAAGGACATAAATCCGATGAATTCGAAAGATGAAACTCCTCCCATCAGCTGAGCAATCCCCAAAATCCACTAAAACACCTCCGATCAGGTGAAATACCAACCATCAGCTGAAATAGCTTCCATCGGCTGAAATATCTCTCAAAATCTGAAAACATACAACAGCTGAAATATTTTGACTACTACCGTTTTGGCACTAACTGCATTTTCATTCAACCCTGCGTAGCCCTTCGAGTAGTTAGGTCAAGGCTATAGCGTACTTCATGCTAAAATGTAATTGGACATGCAGAGTTTGTCAACTATTTGTTCTAGGGAAGTAAAAATCGATATAACATAAGTGAATGTAGGATAAGAGGCTTAGGGTATAGTAATTGGTGGTAGGAGGGTGGCAGCCCTGTTCTGTACAGGAAATCATGTAGCTCCATCGACTCGGCTGGTGGTAATACACTTTTTGATTGGTCTGTCTTCTATGAGTCACGGCTTTCGTCACGACAATCACCTGTCCACATCTGCCAACCTCTCACGCTACACCAGACCAGCGCATCTGCATCCATTTTGAGGTCTCGTTTCGTAAAGTCTCGCTAAATATTTTAATAACGCATTAAGACATTCAGATCGGGTACATTCAGTGAAGTCCGTGGCCTTGAGAGTGCATCAACGCGTATCATGTGTTTTGATGGATTTGTAGCAGCCGCACTCAACCTGACGCACAATAACCTCCCACTGCACTAACTGTAACACTGGCGACCCCCACGTGAGATGATAAACAAAGAAAATGATAAAACTGAAACGCAACTGACGATAGCAATAAATAAAAATAAAAGTCTCCGTGTCCAATTCACAACATAAACACCTCTCGGGGAACACAAAGGGATGCTTAAAAATCAACACGAAGTACCGCTGATCCCGCTTATCCGCGCAAGTAATCAATCATTAATTTACTAATTAGTAATTTGAAGGCCGTGGTTTTAAAAATAATAGATTTACCGCAAGCTTGTTGTTGGGCGAGTTTTGACAGTTAGTACATTGGGAGGTTATTGTGCGGCTGCTACAGATTGTTGAAAGGGGTTCATTGGAATAGTTCTGTAGAAAGAGATTTTTACTCATATTTGAATTCTCTACGAACCTAATAATAATCCTAAGAACCTTGGTCCAGCTACTGTCATTTGGAAATAAGATTTAGACTGTTTTAAACAATAATTGCGCGGTAGCCACACTGGGTCATGGGAGTCTATTGCGACAGTGTTTAGAAACATTTTAACTAGAAATCTTCACCTTTCCAAGGTATCTTATAGCCCTCTTTAAATTTCATAAGTAAATACAAGCAAATTTTTCCATAACATTTAATCGGGTCCAGCAATTCTAATAATTCTCCTTTCTTTGCCGTGAATGCTAAGCCAAACTTTCTTAGTCGTGGTCGAGTGGTGGCTTTTCTTAGGAAAAAAGAAAAGGTATCAGCCCAAACCTGGCTAGAAAATCTACTGGTAAATTTTTTTCATAATTTAGCATCTTTTGACTATGCGCAAACAACAAATGACATAAAAGCATGATTCTCGTGTTTGTATACTAAATAAAACAACCAAAAAGATTTCCACCAAAAATACAATCAAGCTGGGTACCAAAATATCATGCCTTTCTACTCTTAACATTTTAGGTTCACACCACACCAGGAATAACGGTTACATAGAAACAGGCTAAGATTACGCAGTTCGTGCGAATCGGATCTATTCTCGTATTTCTAAAATCCCACTTCTTAAGAACTAGCGGAAAGCTAGCAACGGACGGAGAGACCTGTATTCACTGTCAATCAATACCGCCTCTTTCCACTAATAGCCACATCAAGACATCCCTTCTCTTTATTTATTTATTTTTACGGTACATCGACATCTAGGCCATTAGCGCCGAACACCTCACTTTTCTTTGAGATTCCCTTCCATATGAAACTTATTACATATGGAATTCAACTTGAATTGTTTTCCTAACATATTGAGATTCCCTTTCATATATCACTTATTACATATGTATATATTCTTATTTATGAAATCATCTGATTGTACACATATGTAACTTATTACATATGTATATATTTATTTATTTATTTTCTTTACTTGTTTTTTTTTTAGTTTTTATTTTTTTATTTTTTTTTATTATTCAATATTGCGTTAAATATTAAATTAAAATGGTTTATACATATATGTACGTAATCAAAATACGTGCAGTATCCAAAAGGATGGCACTCGTACTTTAAATAAACTCCCACGATGGAGGGTTACTCCAACGTGGAAAACAGGAGAGTCCCTTCCAGGAGGCAGATGATTTTTAGACTGAATTTACAAAATAGATTATCAAAGGGGGGGGGGCAGCATGAGTTGTCGGCCACAGAGTTTTTCGCTCGAAGTTTGGGGGATCCAAATAATACCCTTTACGCAAAATTATCAGGTTTAAAATGAATTAAAAAAAAAGAAAACCAATTTATATTCTTTCTTTAACAATTTATATCTCACGAATCCATTTCACCTTTTTTGCAGTAATTAATTTTTTGCACTCTATTAATTAAATAAATACCTAACTAATTCTAATTTTATTTAATTTTTTTTTTGTATACTTATTTTTACTTAATTTTTGTTTCTTTTACTATCTATACCTCAAGCATACATACTTATATAATTGTCTGTAGCAACTACTATTTTGGAGTGACATCGTTAGGTTCAACACCTGCATCAGCTTAATACAGGAAATTAAATGCTCTTCGCTTTAGATGCGGAGCATCATCATCAAGAAATAAATATCTCACGATTTAGTCGTGTTATTGAAATGGGGAAAAAAGGAAAGTATACAATTTCTTAAGACTGTTAGAAACAAAAAAATCGGGTTTCGGCGATCTTGAGTTCAATTTATTTTGTATTTATGAATTACCCATTTTGGTACAATAACCAATATTTTTTGTAAATGTTGTCTTACCATTCCCGTACTATCTCAAGTTTTTTCGAGACTATCCAAGCGGTAAGCCATAGCAACAAAAAATCTATTCTGTTGTGAAATAAATTAAGGAAAAAACAAGGGATTATATTTAGTTGTAGACGAGTAACTAATTATTAACAATATTTTCTACTGGATTGATGAACATTATTCTCCTTTCATCATGTGTTATTGCTTAAATTAATTTTATTAAAGATCTTTCAATGCCTGCAATGTGCTCCTTATCTTCTTATCTAAGCGACCAGCGAGGTTGTCGAAAATCGAATAATTATGTTTCTAAAAATAATAGCAGTTTCTATTCCAAGCTTTTCAAACCACCCTCGGATAAGGATTAGGCGAAAACACCCTAAGATGGTTCAGATCCAGCAAGCCTTTTCGAGTTGCATGGGCATATATAGAAAATCATTTCGGGAGGGGCTGGAAACATTTTGGGAGGGCTGAGACCATTTCCGAAGTATGGAATACAAAAAACTTAGAGCTTGGAATAGTTTTAGGCAACTAAAACGCTATTACACGTAAAATAAAATATTTGTTATGAACTAAGTAATCTTATTTAATTTATTTTTTAAGGGTTTTACGTCAAGTTTTTACCATCAAATCAAAATTTCGGGGGGGGCCTGCAGCCCCCCTCCCCTTATATACGCCCATGTCGAGTTGTGAGGAATAAGGATTACGAACTAATAATGTAATTTAGTCGATTCAAATGTCCTCAGCCGGGAAGAAGATGTGATTTAGAAGCCAGTTGTTGTAGAGTCGATAACCAGCTCCCTCGAGATGGAAACAGCAGATATCTAAATCCAGCTGAGAACATAATTATTACGGAGGGTGATTGCCGACAATGCTGGGGTGTTGGAGCTAAGCTGTTTGTTTACTTGGGCTGAAGTTCCAGATGGCTGCCGACCCCCGTCGACCCGCTAGGTGCTTACCATCAGTTCGTACAACACGCTTACAATGAGGAAGGCGATGATTTTGTGGTTAATCGGTGGTTTATATATTGTTTTGGGGAGAGGGGGGAAATTTCGTCCTTTGCTGAAAAATGTCTGTTAGTAATTCTTTTTGAAGAACAAGATTATGCTTTCTTCGCGATCTGGTTTCCACGCTAGCCCGTGCCGGGGCCGGTCCGAGCCAAGGCCGGACCACGGCGAAACAATCACACCAGCATTTTCAATGGAATTCTTCATGCTACACCGTGCCTAGCCCGTGTTTGATTGTATCGCCGTGTCGCGGCCGAGCCCCACAATTCTTCGAATGATTAAATTTTTCAATTAGTTTTGTGGCCTCACAAAATTCGTGTTATTTGTTGGGTGTAATCGCGTAAAACTTCATGAATAGAGTCTGCCAGGTGATATTCAATGAAGATTTGAAGTAATTATTTTGTGAGAGAAATTTCCATTGCTAGCTATGTGCCAAGTTATGTTTACTGATTTTAATTACCTCAGAACTATGTCATATGCAAAAATGTTAGAATGTTCAAATTTATTTACAAACGTAATGGATTTTAGTGGATATAGGAAGAATTAATGTTCTGTTTCAGGCTACCTCCCTGCAGTACGTTCCAAAAGTAGGAAGAGCTAAAGAGTTGACTGCTCGTTAGTCAACGACAACAATTTACAGGACATAATGGATTTTAGTCCATATAGGAAGAAGTAATATTCTGTTTCAGGCTACCTCCCTGCAGTACGTTTCAAAAGTAGGAAGAGCTAAAGAGTTGACTGCTCGTTAGTCAACGACAACAATTTACAGGACGTAATGGATTTTAGTCGATATAGGAAGAATTAATGTTCTGTTTCGGACTACCTCCCTGCAGTACGTTCCAAAAGTAGGAAGAGCTAAAGAGTTGATTGCTCGTTAGTCAACGACAACAATTTACAGGACGTAATGGATTTTAGTCGATATAGGAAGAATTAATGTTCTTTTTCGGACTACCTCCCTGCAGTACGTTCCAAAAGTAGGAAGAGCTAAAGAGTTGATTGCTCGTTAGTGAACGACAATTTCCAGGACACTCCAAGGCCCTTCAATCCACTCTCAGGTATTGATGTCATTTATTTCTCCGATTCTCCGAGTCATCCCCAGCCCTCCGGGGAGAACGGTAGAGTGAAAGAGTGAAAAATCGGAGCAGGGCCGAAGCGTCAAAGGGAGCAATTAACATTAATATTTAACGAAGAGGTTGAGTAGGGGGTGGATGCATTAGATAGATTGAAGGTGGAAGGGATGGAGTGCTGGGGGTGGGGGGGGGGTCTTTGTCATTTCAATGGTGGAGGAGTGGGGAGGATTTCTAAACCTTGCTCGGCAATCTTCTACAGATAATCGTCTGGGCTTACGTGTGGCTTCTGCGGTAGCCGAAACCCCCGTTGGCTGAGGTTTAGGCACCATTTCGAAGAATATATTATCAAAAATAAGGGGGGAAAATAAAAAATTATTTCGTTTAGAGCCTTCTGCTCAAATTCAGGAACATAAATATGCTTTAGGTCTAACAGACAAACCTATGTAATGTGCTGTATAACATATAGTCTTATTTTTCGTACTTATGCGTAAACGCCACTGCGCATGCGTGTACGCCAGCGGAAACTTTTTCGTAACGGTTTTAGCACTTTCCTCCGAAGGAAAGTAGCTACTGAGGTTGCACTCATGAAGGAATTTTTGAAAAATGTCTTCGAATCTTTATCGATCCTACCTAGTAGATACCAAAAATGACCCCATGCATAATATATATATGCGTGTATATATATATGTGTGTGTGTGTGTGTGTGTGTGTGTGTGTGTGTGTGTGTGTGTGTCCGTTAACACGATACAGGCCAGAGTTTTTGTTTTTTTCGCCACGAAACTTATTTTATAGTATTCCCCCATCAAACGATTGAACGAGTTCGTTAACCAACAAAATCGGTCCATCTGGATGAGGGGTTTACTCCGGAGCCAAAGTAGTTATTTGCCAATAACAGTCGTAATTTTTGTTATATTTCAATGAAACTCGGTATTCGTTGTGGTCAACTGAAGAGAAAATTTTGTTATAAAAATAAACTAAATCGGTAGACTAGAAGGGGGGGGGGTTTACTCCGGACAGAAATGACTAATTTCCTTATACCGGTCGTAATTTCTATTTTATTATAACGAAACTCTTTATACGTCCTGGCTATCTAATAAGAAATAAGTGTGGTGAAAATGAACTAAATCGGTCTATTAGAAGGGGGGGCCCCTCAGCCCCCCCCCCCCCCGAAATTTTGATTTGATCGGTAAAAATGTCATAGAACCCTTAAAAATAAATTAAATAAGATCATTTAGTTCATAAAACATATTCTATTTTGGGTGTAATAGCGTTTAAGTTGGCTAAAATTCTTCCAAGATCTAAATTGTTAGTATTCCATAGACCGGAAATGGTCTCAGCCCCCTCCGAAATTATTTTATATATACGCCCATGATGTATATATTCTATGTATATGTTACCGGCAAAGTATAAAATCAGGCATTCTATTGAATGCCTAAATCCAGCCGGCAATATATGAAATAAAGCGTATTTCATTCTTTCCCTAGGCATTCTATAGAATGCCTACAGCGCTTTAGGCAAAGTATGAAAGACAGGATTTGCAGCTTGTAGGAGGTTTCGTGAAGTGCGCATGCAAGGCTGAGTGTCAGAGTAGGAAATGTAAATGTGTTAAAGAGCAAAGAAAATACAATTCTAAGTGTGACAATACTCAGCCCTGCTGCAACATGTAGCTCTATATATGTAAATAACAATCTCACTTAATATATTGTTTTAAATAAATAAAGTTATTCAAATTATCTAGGTTAAAGTGTATAGAGTAAACTCAAAACCTTTTTAATTTTATACAATGCCAAATGAGCAACAGGCATTCCATAGAATACTGAGGCATTTTATACAATGCCTAGGCAATGTTTGTAATATGTTGTAAAAACTAATACTTCCTATACTTTGCCTAAACCGCTTAGGCATTCTACACTTTGCCGGTAACATATATATTATGTGTTTCAGAACTCATAGGTCACGAAAATAAATGTAGTTTAAATCTGTATATATATATATATATATATATATATATATATATATATATATATATATATATTCTTTTTTATCCTAGTAGGCATGGGGTCATTAAAGCAGTCTTCCCTTTTTTTTTTTTTTTTTACTACTTTATTTATTGGGCCCGACATGTATCGTGCGTCTTTTCTTCGCACCTCTTCAGGGGCACTTCTACAACAAAATATCATTTTTTTGAACATCACAGAAACCTTTTTTTATTATATTAAAACTATCAATGTTCCACAAAATGCATTAAAAAATGATATGTATATATATGCTTTAGCCGAAAAACATATAATATATACAAAACGATTAATTGACCTTCCGGAAAATAGTGATAAATGTAAATTTGAACCTCAACTTTTTAATTTACCGGACGAATTTTTTAACGATTTACAAAACAAAAACAAAAGAAAATATTCTAAAATTTTTATTGAATCAAGGCCATCTAAAAAAGTTAAAACAGATACAGAAGTAATAAAAAAGGAGGTGCAGAATAATAAGCGTAAAAGAGATCCTATTGATAATTCCGAGATATCGAACAAAAAACAAAGATTATTGGTGCAAACTAATATTAAACATTTTTTCATTAAAAATAAAGGCAGATTAGAAGAAACCACGTTAAATAATCACTTATTTTTACAAAAAAGGAAAGCATTGGTTTTAAATAACAATATTGACATAGATATAAATCCAATTAAGCAATACTTTACTTTCGATTATCATCCTCTTATAGAAAACAAAATAAAAACAATATGTAAAGATGTTTGTAAAATTGGCTGGAAATATAAACATACAATAAACAATGTATTTAGTAATATTAAAGACAGGGTTAAAGCATCAAACTCAAAATATAATATTTATAAAATCAACTGCAATGACTGTAACAAATGTTATATTGGGGAATCTGCGCAATTATTAGGTAAAAGAATTTTACAACACGTAAAGAGCATTGACATACAAGAAAACGGTACAGCATTGACGGATCATGCAATAACAAAAAAACACGGTTTCAATTTTAAAGAATTCAAAATATTAAAGAAAGAAAGAAATACTCTAAAAATAAAAATAAAAGAAAATATTTATATTTTAAAAAATTCGAAAATAGCAGTGAACAAAAGAACTGATCTGAAAAATGTACACCAAATTTTCCATGGTATAATAGATTAATACCCAAAAAAAATTTTAAAAAATATTTGACGAGTAGACTTAACTAGGAAAACAACTAAGGACAGATAACGACAAGGCCATTTTGGCAATCCACCTACGGGGTTAGTAATAAGCCGGACTCCAGAGGGAGTACTTGGGAACGAGAGGACTTCCTTGCAAGGTAGGACTTAACACTTTTTATAAAAAAATATGTAATTTAGTTATAATTATTTCAATATTTAGGCTAGGGGTAATATATTTAAGGGAGCATGATAATTTTTTAATGCATTTTGTGGAACATTGATAGTTTTAATATAATAAAAAAAGGTTTCTGTGATGTTCAAAAAAAATGATATTTTGTTGTAGAAGTGCCCCTGAAGAGGTGCGAAGAAAAGACGCACGAAACATGTCGGGCCCAATAAATAAAGTAGTAAAAAAAATAAAAAAGGGAAGACTGCTTTAATGACCCCATGCCTACTTGGATAAAAAAGAATTTGGATATTTTGGGTCATCTATAAGAATAAATAATATATATATATATATATATATTATTTTTTATTTTTATTTTTTAGGAGATACAATACATACAAACAATTGTTACTATTATTCTAGAATACAATAAGTCAATTAACAATTGGGTGTCTCCTTCACCCTCGTTATTTAGGCTTGAAAACAACACAAGCCTAGTTGCTGGAAGACCTAAATCAATAATATGTCCTCATCAGTCTTCAGAGTACCTCATGACGAATATAAGAAGGCACAAAAATAATTAAATAAATAAAGTAAAATAATATACAAAAAAATAACACTAAAAAAAAAGCCTTACAAATCAGTATATCTGATAATATAACAATATATAATAGTATAAATTAATATAATTATTACAAATATAACCAAATAGATAAAAAAAAACAATAAATAAAATAAAGCAAAAAAACGATATTAATAAATAAAAAATAAAAATAAAGACTAACAATAACAAGGTCAATATAATAATAATAAGATAATACCACGTTTTGAACCCAAACACTTCACCCGCTAGACCAGAGCACTCGATGGAGATTTAACGTGGTGCAGTCTCATATAACAACCACAGACATACCCACACCCCAAATTAAAATATAAACAAGTAAAACACATAAATAAATTAACAAAAATAAAAACTTGGCGATCCTCAACGGCCCGCACCGGCGAGGAGTGTCCTCCATCGACTGAAGATGATGCAGGAGCCCTTTAATACCCGCAATGTAATGCTTCTCAGCGCCCCCATCAAGACACCAAGCTGCCTTAAACTCTTGGCAGAAGCACCGCTCCACACACCCCTCCAGCTCAATGTACAGGACGTTACCTCCACGCCGGTCACAGGCACGCCAAACATTCGTCCCACTGCCAAAATAATTCTGAATCATAAAAGATTCAGAATTTAAAATTATAACAGTTTTCTTGCCAATGTGCGACGTAGTGAAAAATAGAAGCCGAATTTAATTTCTTTCTAGTAACGCCTTGATCCATAGAATCAAGAATAAATTCAAAAACATCTCTTCATGAATTATTGGGGTGAAAATCGTGAAATATCGAATAGAAAAAGCGATTATGAACGGAGTAAGTGATGTGTACGTCAAGTGAAACACTATTTCATTGAGTAATGTACCAACTCCCTCTCTTACCCACAAATCTGTTTGCAGTCCACGTGCATCGCCCCCTCCCGGAGCCCTCGGCTCATGTATAAAAGACAAATCATCCCAGGAAGCGATCTATAACATCCTTCCTACATACATTACTCTTGAGAAATTACTTCTAGGGAAAAACAAGATTATTATCCATAATCAACATATCCTACTAGTATTTCTTAAGTGGCACAACTCAAAATAAAACTCAACTGAAAATGTGTCACTCTTACCTATGTAGGGGCCTTAGGATTAAGATAGGAAGGATGACACGACTGCCCTCTGGTGTACCGTGTAGCTCTGAAGCTAGGTTCATACAGTTTTGATGATTGATAAAGATATATCTGCCATATCTTTCATAGTCATAACTATGACAGTGTGAATAAAACCTATTTTTGAGTTGTGTCACATTAGAACTACTAGTGCGATATAGTATTTGCCCATGTTATCAATTGATTAGTCTCAAGCAAGCCCGAGAACTATTCATACATTTTTATGTTTGAGAAAATACAAAAAAATCATGAGAGAATCAAACACAACTTTTCCTAAAGGTTTCCCTTAATTTTCGTGTACATTTGTTTTTATTTTTTGCAATGTTTAAATAATGTAATTTAAATGAGAATTTCCGGCCGGATTATCTATAGGTGACCGTCCTTCTCTAGCCAGGATAGGGCTGATGCCTTTTCTTTTTTCTAAAGAAAAGCCACCACGCCTAGTGGGAATCGAAGCCACTACCCTTCGCACGGAGTGGTAAGTGCTTACGCTTTAACATTCACGGCCACCGGGCCTCCTTGTAAATATATATATATATATATATATATATATATATATATATATATATATATATATATATATAAAACCTTATTTTAGAACCACTCTAGGTCATCAAAAAAAATTGTTCCACAGCTCCGTGCATTCTCACCAGTGCATTTTGAACCTTCGCTACGTTTTAAGGGCTACTCTATAACAAAAAAAAAAATCAGTCCCGTAACAGGCCACGAGGGCCTCGAGGGGCAGATACTGTAGAGGTATCTGATTCTTGACCATACGGCACACTAGGGAGATAGTGTGGTCAGTACTATGCTCCAGCCGCCTGATTTTCCCCTTGCCGCTTCGACTACTATAGTCATTAGCACCAAGGTACCCATTATTAAATTAATTAAAGGCTGGGTTGGCCTAGGGACGGTCAGGGAGGCCGAATTCAATCTATGAACAAAGACACTAGAAGAAAAATATATACTCTATAACATCTACTATATATTTGTCAAATACCACTCACTGACTCACTGACCTATCATCGCCCAGCCCAAACCAGTCGACAGAAAAATTTGAAATTTTGCATGGACACTCCCTATAGACCGTAGACGCTCGCTAAGAAAGGATTTTTTGATACTTGAATTTTTAAGTATTTTTAGAGGGGTTTAAAGTTTTAGTTGGTTAGAGCAGGCAAGCCTAGGTAGCATGCGTTGCTAGGACGATAAAGAACAGCTGTTACCGTAATAATATTTTATAGCATTGTTTTGAATTGAGGTTAATTTCAACTATGATGGTAGACCTTGAATTACTAGAAATTAACTGTTATTTTGTCCCTCATAGAGTTTCCGGTGATGACCCATCCGAGGTAAAAATATCCCGAACCACTTGACACAAAAATTTGAAATTTTGCACGGACAATCCGTTTAGAATGTAAAGACTCGCTAAGAAGGGTTTTTAGCACTTTCCTCCGAAGGAAAGTAGCTATTTTGATATTAAGTTTGTTTAAGTATTTTTAGGGGGGGGGGGGGTTGAATTATTAGGAAGTTCCTCATCGGCTCAAAAAAGGTCCGATTTTCATGACATTTGGTACAAAAATCGTTCTTCTCATTTGAAACATCAAGTTCATTAACCAGCTGAATCAGTTTACTGGAACATGGATTTTGGAGCAACATATGCGCGAAAAAATCGAAAATCTTACATTTTCAAGTCCATAAGCTAGCAGGTAGGTACTCGTTATATAGGTTCCTTAACGTAGGACAACGAATGAAACCATTTTTAAAGCGATTTTTGTAACTTTTTACGGGATAAATTGATAGAAATACTTTTCCAAACTATAGTTCTGTTTGGGTGTTCAGAAACGCTGATTGGTTCACTTGAAACTTGTACCAGGTATTTGACATTCATCTAATCTAAGATATTTAAACTTTGGTATCGTTTGGGGGTAAGAAGTATATGGGGAAAAAAATTGTATTAATGGTGATACATAGTTTTCAGATCTCAGTATATTTTCTAAAATATCTCGAAAACGGTTGGGAAATCGTAGTGACTGGAAGGGGGCTATTCGAAAGGTTAATAAATTCTCTACAAAAAATATTCTGTTGTAATGTTCGGTGGGGGGTGTCAATCGAAGAGATAAGTGCTTAAAACTTCGAAGTTGTTAGTTTTATTCTTTGCAACGTGTATTTGTTCTGTTTACCTAACTTTTTAAGAGGTTGTTGTGTTTTTTTTGTGTTTGAAACAACCTTGGTTACCTCCACATGGAGTTTTCCGGGTAACTTTAAAGTCCGTGCAATAATAATCTGTACAAAATTATGTAGTAGCGTTAATTTTGATCATACCTTATTTAACGCAATATAAAAACTACTTATCGACCGTGGTGAAGCACGCGTAGTCAGCTAGTGCTATATAATTTGTAAAAAGAACTCCTCATTATTATTTTTTCGATAAAGTAAAACCCGTGGTAGGGTGGATAGTTTATCCGATTCCGGAGTTGCGGGTTCCAGCCACGTCTCAAATATCGAATTTTTTTTCTATTCTATGGGCCCGTGCAAAAATTCACTGATCCATGATGGGTGTTTAGGAAGGGTTGAACCCCGTAGATAAACCAAAATACTTTTGGTAGAAAAGACTATGGACCAAAATATAATTTTCATCCAAGCGGCCGAATTTGTGGAAATATACAATAGGAAATCCAGCAGAATCGGGCCAGTAGATGTTGGTTTACTTGAAAGACTATATTTTTTTATGTTTTCTTTAATAATTCTGTCAGTTTTTAATAAGAGATACAAAAAGTTTATATTTATTCTAGTTGCCTTATTGAGGAATCTGTTATTGGCGCTATCATTTCACAGTTTGGATTGCACAGTTGCCAAAATTTAAATTGCAGTTGTTATATGATCATATTCTGAACTAGCAGAACATTTACTTCCTGCAAAAGGGGTACCGCCAGGAATTAGGAATAAAAACGCCCGTGAAAACGGAACATATTAGTCTTCCTGTGCTTTTTTTTTTTTTTTTTTTTTTTTTTTTTTTTTTTTTTTTTTTTTTTTTTTTTTTTTTTTTTTTACGGCGCACCTACATCTTGGCCATTAGCACCGGGCTATCTATAGGTTGCCGCCCTTTTATAATGCCAACAGCACGTGGTCGGTCACCCATTCAGGTACTGACCACGCCCGACCTTGCTTAACTTCGGTGATCTATGGGAACCGGTGTATTCAACGTGGCTATGGCCGTTGGCTCTTCCTGTGCTATGGGCGTTTTTAATCCGAATTCCTGGCGATAACCCTTTTACAGGAAATGAATGTTCTGCTAGCTCAGAATAATCAAATAACAACTGCATTTTAAATTTTGGCAACTCAGCAATCTGAACTGATATACAATAGCAGCATTTCTGTATGACATGGAACCCCTCTCTGCATATGTCAAATGGCAAGCAGCTTCACAGCTACGTACATCCCCCGGGGGTACGCCCATCGCTTGTTCCTTATATCATCTGTGTATATATATATATATATATATATATATATATATATATATATATATATATATATATATATATATATATGTGTGCTTGCTACGATCTCCACAATACTTATAGAACATTACTTCATTAGCTGCCCCGTCCAGTTGAAGATGGTCCCACCTTTCTGGAGGCATGAGTCGTTTATTCGTCGGAAAAAATGGTTATCCGCTAGAAGAGAAGTCGTACGCCTGCGGAAAATGAGATTCCAGATCCTGTTTCAAACAACTACTGCTCTAGAGTTTTGTACTCTCTTGAAACAGACGTTTGTACCTTTTGGGAAGCCATGGACCAGTAGCGAAAAGTAAACAGGTGAAGTTCAAACGTTTGACTGTGGTGAACGGCGGGAGGAAATATTTAGATGTTTGACTAGACACTTGTTTCGACGTGTATAAAAGGGCGTTAGTGTCGGGGATTGCCTTCACCCCTTGGCTATTCTAATGCAAATACATTATATTAATATGTTCGGCCCCCGCTTCGGCTGAATTAAACGAGGTCAATGTATCAACAGGGGTGAATCGGCGATGACTCATTCTCCCCAATCAGAAACCTACCCCTGTTCACTGATATCTCGCCTAGGAGTCTTCGCTTTCCAAGCTCTTATGAAAATAGCAAGACATTTTGTACCGAATCTCTGAAAGCAAGAGGTCTGTCCCATACGAGCATCGAAAATTCACAAATCTACCTGTAAATGTAAATAAATTCACAGGAAAAATTATAAACATTCACAAAAAAATGTGGATATTTCCTGTCCGAACTCACCCCAGATGACGGTATCAAATTTTGTGGCAAATATAAATGAACCAAAAATTACAAATGGTATTGGTAAACTAATAATTTGGGTACGGAGCAACACCTCTCCAGTCCAAGAAACTACCGATTTATCTCGTTAATGCACTCGCTCAATCGTTTGTTATGGACCATAACTTATGGTAAGGCTACATACGATGTTTCGTGGCGAACAAACCCAAACTGTCGCTGCTATCACTCTACCAGGCATATGCATATACATATTTAATTTTAACGGTGGTTAATTTTAGTCTTTGAGGTAGGAACAATAAATATTTTAATACATTTGTGAAACGCCTTATTTCAGGAAACATCATTGTATAAAGTCAATTTTCTCATAATTTGCAGGAATGAAGAAAAACGAGAAATGGCGGAAGGAACGCTCCCCGTTTCTCGAATTCCGCTGGTTCCTAAGAAACAGGTAATTAGAACAAAAAAACACAATCCCTTGCTCATTATTGATATCCAATTATATTGACAAAATCGTTTTAATGCTAAAAGCATTTTAAAATACGCGTTCCATTTCACTCTGAATTCGCCTAAAGCCAGAATAATAAATTAGGCTGAATGCCGCCTCATTATAAGAAGTCCAATTCGCAGGAACTGCCTCATCTTAGCGCGTTTCCCTGTTGAAAAGATTAATATAGAAAAATATTTTGTGAAAGATATTTTTGAATACCTACTCCAATGACATTCTGAACAAAAGCAGAAATTACTTTGTCCACCCCAACGACTTCCACTCACTCTTAAGAAAAGTCCTTGTCTTACTAAAATTCATTTTATTTCTAAAGAGACAAAAAACTGTTCCGGGCAATGGTAACCTTGTAGGTTTTTGCCCTTAAACACAAACAAACAATCAACAACAAGAACTGCGCAAAAGGAGCCAACACATTCTCATTTGAAACGCCGATTTCTTAAAAATCTCGAAACTGCTCTTGTACGTTTTAGCATAAATATGCTTTATCGATATTAATCAAGCAAAAAAGGATGTATCCAATACCTACGCCGATTTCTTAAAAATCTCGAAACTGCTCTTGTGTGTTTTAGCATAAATATGCTTTATCGATATTAATCAAGCAAAAAAGGATGTATCCAATACCTACGCCGATTTCTTAAAAATCTCGAAACTGCTCTTGTGTGTTTTAGCATAAATATGCTTTATCGATATTAATCAAGCAAAAAAGGATGTATCCAATACCTACGCCGATTTCTTAAAAATCTCGAAACTGCTCTTGTGTGTTTTAGCATAAATATGCTTTATCGATATTAATCAAGCAAAAAAGGATGTATCCAATACCTACGCCGATTTCTTAAAAATCTCGAAACTGCTCTTGTGTGTTTTAGCATAAATATGCTTTATCGATATTAATCAAGCAAAAAAGGATGTATCCAATACCTACGCCGATTTCTTAAAAATCTCGAAACTGCTCTTGTGTGTTTTAGCATAAATATGCTTTATCGATATTAATCAAGCAAAAAAGGATGTATCCAATACCTACGCCGATTTTTACGGCGCGCCCGTAAACGCAGAAAGATGTATGCCAACACGAATGCTTCATCAACGTCCATGATCAAACTGCGAGCTGGTGGCCGTAGTGGTAGCTCATGTGCGACCACCATGGTGGCGCCACCGGTGGCACATCCATGGTGGCCCAGTGTGCAAAGGGCCTGAGAGAGGACGGAAACGCGCTAAACATGAGCTGTGTTACATAGATTAGTAACCTCCATGACAAGAGAGATGGACACTTCTGCCCTTGACCGTCCCGTGATCTGCTTAGAAATGAATAGCCTTCACTAGTTTACTGACACCTTCTTGTAATTAAGTTGGCATTCAGCCAGAATTTTCTCTCTTACTTAGACCATTCAAATAATAAATATTTGGACTAAAGTTTTGAAATGTTATTTGTATTATGTTAATTCTTTTTACTTATTTATTTCTTAAATTAAAAAGCTCTTCAACAATGGCGATCTGCCATAAAATAAGTTATAATAAAAAGAAAATGTTTAACATTCCTTAGTGGTTGAGAACCACCATCTCATTCCCTTGTCAACCACTAAGGATGGCTGAAGTAAGTGTAAAGAAAACGGAGAGGAATCCGGCGAAATATTTGCAGCATGGAGAGGAGCAACACCGCTGGATAAACGAATACACGATACGTATATATATTTGTCTATTCGCTCTCTCGCATGCTCATAAATCGTTCGATTTTAATAAAATTTGGTACCAAAATACCTTGTCTATGTTCTTTAACCAGCAGAAACTGTCTACCACAACACTATTTTATGGAAATTTGCGCGTATAAATGTAGCGCTTACGGCTTTTCGCTTGCAGTCCCGCAGATACACTTTTATAGGTTCTCTAACGTAAGGAAACTAATTCTCAAGGTGATATTTGTAATCTTTTTCGAGAAAAGTGGATAAAAATAGTTTTTTCAAACTAATTTTCGGTTTATGTTCTTAAAATCGTTTGATTCAATAAAAATAGTCTCTACATATTTCAAATTCATCTAAACTAAAATATTTTTTTTTTTTTAATTTATAGTTCAGGAAGTATTCCAAAAAAAACATTTTATTAATAGACATGAAAAGTTTTGGGATCTTCTTATATTTTTTTAAATGTCTCGAAAACGGTTTGAAAATCGTGGTTATTGGAAGGTAACCACATAGAAGCTAAAGGAATTCTCTACAAAAAAGATTGTGAAGAATTATTTGGTGGGCCGATGTCATTCGGAAAAAACAATAATCAAAACTTCGAAAGTGTCAGTTTTCTTCTTCTGAACGTTTTTTTTTTTTTTTTTTTTCTTCTTCTTCTTTTTAATTGTTTTTTTTTTAATTGAATTTAACAGTAAAATGAGTATTTTAGTAAAATAAGGTAAGAAAATGAGAAACGAATTGATAATAGTGTTTTCCTAAAGCGAACTTTGATAAGGATAGGGGTGCCACTGACACCATAATTTTCTTGAGTTTTTATTTTTTATATTTCACGAAAAATTAAAACATACCAACAACTGCTTCTATTATTTTACTAATCGCACTTCTTCTTCTACGAAAGAAACCCAGCTTCCATCCACGACCGCCGTACGGAAGTACTGACTAGGAACGTCGATAGAATTAATTTTAAAATAATTGAAGCTAAAATAATACTAAGGTTTCCCGAACCCATAACCATAAAAGGAAGTACTTACATAATCTCTTCCACATGTCCTTTTCTAATAATATTGTCCCGAGGCAATAGATTATTTAGGGATTGGTTCGCTGTTAGATAGTAGAGTATGACGTCAAAGAAGGCCTGTTAGAGACGATCCAAAGAGGAATGAGTGCTCGACCAAAGACAGTGACCCGGCTGCCAAACAGTAAATATAAACAGAAGCAGTAAAAATAGAAGCTGGACTAGCCGCCGCCTCTCCAGCCGGCCTCTTCGCTTCCTAGAGATCATCGCAAAACCAAATATCTAGAAACAATAATTATATTCAAGACTACCAACTATATCAACATACATTAGATAATTAACAGCATGGGAAAGTCCTCAGAAAGACGCTGAATTTGACGCTTTAGGTTTTCAATTCCGTTCAGTAGATCCCAAGATACGCAATTTCTACGTCCAATAACGTAGGCAATATACCAAAGACAGTGTATTTAAACATTCACCGGAAATGCAATTGTTAAATGACTTTAAACTATTACTGAAGCAAATCTTATGCCAATTAACCAATCTTAAATCTGTAAAACGTTTTTCAGAGCTTGAGTGCCTTAATTTTTCAAATAAAAAATTTATTGGGTTTTGCAACAATTTGAAAAACGTTAATTTCTTCGCTGATACCTCAATTGAAACATTATTATGCCTAAGCCATTGAACGTTTTTAATCCAACTTAGGTGGGTAGTTTTATTATATAATCAGAATTTTCTTTCTAGAATATAAAGGTTCTAAACACATTTTATGTCGCCGAACCCCACACACATTCCTTCGCAATCGCTTCATTAACACATACTTACGGTAGGTTGAGTCATATTTTGTCGTAGAGTTTCATTTAATGGAGGTGTTGTAGAATAGTAACAACGCGTGGCCTTTTTTCACATAATACTTATGAGATGTCGTGTGGAATCATGTGGTAAGTGTCAAATGGTAAGAAGTTTATTGCATGTCTGACATATTGGACTGAACTGGTAATTACAGACAGTTAATAAGAAACAAACAAAACAAATGCCAATACTTATAATTAACCAACTATATCAACACACATAAATTTTTATTTGTCCAAAATGGCTTCAGTCAAAAACGACCCGCTTGTCGTTTCAAAAATGAAGTTGACGAGTTGATTCAAACATCAACTTTTCATTCATTGTAAGCCCCCGCGTATAGCCATTGAGAGAATAGACCCACTATGAAGGCAAAATGGCAAATTATAATAGAATGACGGACGACCGAGCTGGCTGGCTTGATGCCAAGATGAGACTACGTGCCCAGGCATCTCTTGCATACCTACCCGTCACTATGCCACTGTCTCTATGGTATCAATGGGCCCAAGTATCGGTAGCAACTTCATAATGGCTGCTAGAAGAATTGGTTGGGTGTAAAAAAAAAAAAGAAGTTTTGACTTTTCATTTTGTTTAGGCAAGTGAGGTGCGTTACCTGGGACTCCTACTAGACTAAACTCACATGAAACTCAAACACACACTAAAAATACAAGAGCTGAACAGGAGATACGGACTCCTACGACGATTACTTGGACCTTCTTCAGAGCTTACAACACAAAACAAACTCACTATATATAAAACTATTATCAGACCTATTTGGACATACGGAATTGAATTATGAGGAACAGCAAAACACTCAAACATACAATGCAAAGCCCTTCGTAGAATAGTCAACGCATCCTTTTAAGTCTTCAACAAAACCCTACATAACGACCTAAATATTCCTTTCGTCAGAAATCTCGCAAAATCCCGATTCCTAACGTTATATTCCAATTTGTCATCCAACCCAATCCCTTTCCACTCAGACCCATCCTAAAGACCTTCCCAGGAGGCTTAAGAGAATTTGGCTCCGTGACCAGCAACCCTAATAGCGGTTAAAAAAACAGTTAAAATAAAAAAACAATTTAGCATAGCATAGCAAGTGTGAATAATGATTGGCTCCTTCCAAATAATATTCATCAGCACGTAATACTTAAGCGAGCAAAATTAATTATTGTACAGATTTTAAGTAAACATTAATCTAAAAAAAAAAAAAAAAAAAAAAAAAAAACGAGAAAAACATATTTTAGACAAGAGTTTGTAAAGTCTAGTACATGGATTCTAACAATGGATTTTAATGTTGTTTTTCCTCAAAGATTAGTTTAGTTTTTTTTTACATTCTGAAATTCACCATGTATAAACAAGATATTCTTCATGGTCGAAGTGAGGCTTAAACCGCGTTAAATAAATGTTGTTTTTGGGGATGAAGCATCAAGCTCCAGAATCTTCATCCTGGAGATTGTGATCTCGAAGCCAAGTAAGGTCGCGGTATCCCTTCTGTTGCTCGATATGCAGAAAGCTAAAATAACCATCGGATTCTGATTCTCTTCCGATAATTCTATAAAAACTATTAGTTAGAGTACGGTATTATTTATTGTTAGAAAATATATCGTCTCAAACTGTCGAATATGAAAAAGCTCGCTTTTCAGATTCCAGACTTTGCTCTTGGATTGTCTCAACTCTAACCCCTATAGACTAACTCACGGACATCTTATGCAAAAACCAGACAGACCAAACTGCAGACATTGTAACGAGGACCTTACAGTAAAACACATACTTATAGACTGTAGACAGAGAGACAACTTGCAAATACCACACGACTTGGTTGACATACTATAACACCAGGTAGACCTCACATCAACACAATACTCAAACATTTAAAAACACTCAACATATACTCAAAAATTTAATAAAATATCTAAAATTTATAGTAAAGTATAGTTGAGCTTTAGTGTTTTGTTTTTTTTTTAAATGAAATTTCCAATTGCCCTCCATCTACATTAAAAGTAAAAAATCGAATTTAGATCATTTTAATTTAAAGTACTTATACATATTCCTTATAATATATATATACGTATGTATATTTATTTATTTTCTATTCCTTTATTTACTATTATTTTGTTGTTTTCAGTTTCATTTATTTTGTTATACTCTATAATTATTTATTTCATTTTATTTATTTATTTCTCTTTTTCTTTTGGACTCAGAGAGATTTTCATAGTGATAAAACTGTAAGGAGACCATCGCCAAACGTTACGGGTCTCTGAAAACAAATAAATAAATAAATAACCCCTATAGAATAGTCTTTAATGTTTATAAGTAAAATCAAAAGGCGGGACTTTCTCCTTTTATAGAGAGGAGAAACGCGCTCAATGAAAACTAGAAAATAAAATACGCAGACACAATAAGAAAATGTCCTCTGTACATATTTATAAATATATGTAATTCTACTCCACATATTTCTGACCAATTAATTACCTATATTTATTTTTTTGAATATATATGGTGCAGGTATTTTCTACTTAAGGTCATTTGCTAAAATACTTGCGAACTTTTGTACCGTTGCTTCTCATCCACTAACTATCGGTCGTAATGTTTTTTCCCCATTTTATGCAATTTTTTCGAGTCCATAAATTAAAGGAGTAATGCAATTATGATTTACACCCTGCACCTATCATTTTTTATGAAAACCTATTTTTAATTAATGTGTCTGCGTATTTAATAACTTTATTTTTAACTTAACAGTTAGGTCATAGTCTATTTGTTTATAAATTTGTTTGTCGTTTAAAATGTTATTCATTTTGTCATTGTAATCCTTTCTATTTATTATCACTGTTTTCTTAGATTTGTCAGCCCTAATTATCAAAATGTCCTTATTGTCTTTTTGGGAGTTTTTCATAATTCGTAATTTTCTCTGCTGGTCCAACTTTTTCCTTAAAAGTTTTGCGAGTTTTTGTACCGGTGCTTCGCATCCACTAACTATTGGTCGTAATATTTTTTTATATTTTATGTGTCCATAAATTAAAGGAGTAATTCTTTTTATATTTTTATTTTATTTTATTTTTTTTTTAAGAAATTAATTCTGCTTTACACCAGATATTTGTACATCTCTGTTTTTTAAACATTAAAATTATTAATAAAAAACACTCACCCAATCACAGTCCATTTTCTACTTTCTGCTTATATATATATATATATATATATATATATATATATCATGTATATTCAATTCCACGATTTCTGACCTTTATTTACGTATATTTATTTATTTTTTATAAATACGGCACAGGTCAAAATAATAGTACTCCATGTTCTATGTACTATTTTATTGTTGGGGCGTGCCAACAATAAAATAGTACATATACCCAATATTGATGAAATCTGCCAAAAAAATACTTAAAACCAAAAATTAAGTTTGGGGAAATCCACTTGGATTAAAGCCATAACAATGGGTTTACTGGCGATTTCTCTCTTGTCATAAGCCCTTGGCGATTTCGGTTCATTATTAGTAGGTTTTCATCTACAATTTTTTAAAAGGTTTTTTGACCCGTCTAGTAGTATATATCAATTTTCAAGGAGGTTCTGTGATCGTTTTCGAGAAGTACGATAATAGATCAGTAAATTTTGATTACATATTGAGAAGAGCAAGTTTTACAGAAAATATTTGTTCAACAGGCATCAACAGTTTCGGACTATCTGTAATTTTTTTTTTTTTTTAAATATCTAGAAAACGTTTGCTAAAACTTGTGAAGTTGAAAATGACCATAACGTTCTTAGAAAATAGAAAAACATATTTCGATAAAACTCTCTAAGTCGGATTACAAGATGCTTGAAGTTTCGGAAGTGCTGGTTGTGCTGTGGTTCAAGCTTACCAAATTCAAAAAGATGTAAATATTGTTTGGGAACAAGCTATGATGAGTCGGTCATTAATTCTGTTTGAGTTTATTTATTATTCTGAGTTTATTTATTTTTATTTGCTTTTTTGGTAATGTATCTCTTTCTAAAAATTTAATATTTAACATTTTAATTTACACTGAATATTCAAGATAAATGGTGGTTGTTTTGTAATGACGATAATCTTTATTTATTTGGTTAGATTTAAGACCTGTCAACCTTTGAGGTCATTAATGCCAGAATCTTTATTTTTTTCTCTTACATAGAATATTCCTCTATTTACAAATATGTTAATTGATTACTTATAATATAAAATGTTTTTATTGAAACCTAAATAAGGGTCTTAATTGCTGTGTAATTATTTAACATAATTTTCACCACTTTTTATAAAATTTAGATATATGTTATTAAAGACACATATTATTTCAGATGTACCTGTGGAGTGTGAGAAGATTTAATGATCCTGAAGATAAAAAATGTCTTTTTGTCGAAGTTGATAACACGCGATAACACACGCGGCGCGAACTCACAGGGCTATAGAACAGGGGGACAGGAGGTTGCCGGCACGGCGGGCGGCGACGGAATGAGCTGAGTACACTAGTACCACCACAAACCGTCAGGGGCGCCAACTTAAGGCTCCTCAAACTTAGCGCCCTGACAATAGTGTCGCACAGTGTTGCCCATTGCGGTTATTTGTAATCGAAGATTCTTTCGGTTGGTAAACCTGGGCCTATAGATGTAAACTTCATGTCTCGTATAAATTGGTCAACTATCTGTGAAAATAAATTACGCAACGTTAATGAGTGGCTTCATTTTTATTTATTTTTTTTTTTTTTTTTAACAGATATCATTCAGTCTTCTTCGTGATATATACACAAATTTGAATCACCGTTATTTTCGAGATGGATCAACTTCATAAGCGGGTTTCCACTCTATGGAGGGAGGGAGGAACCGCACTAAAATGCATAAATCAAATGTTCGTTCCTAGCAAAAATGTTCTTAGTTCAATTGTCACTAGGGGTGTAGGTTATTCCTTCGAGAAAAAGAAAAGGCATCTTCCCGAGAAGGAGAGTAACCCGTGGATAACCCACCTCAAATATTCATTACACTGGCACACACACAACAAAAAAGTGGGTTTAAGAGCATTTGAAGGTCAAATCGTTAAAGAAGTAATGACTAGGGCTTCCATGGTCTTGAGGGTCGCTGAATTCGAACCCAAGGTCTGTTTCACCCCACCGGCGCAAAATTGAGATCATTTCAAGGACAAATATGTTTATTTTGCAAACAATGAATCTACAGACAAAATTCTTTTTTTGCAAAATAGATATATTTGTTCTTGAAATGAACTTGATTTTCCGCTGATGTGGTAAAACAGACCTCGGATTCGAATTCAGCGACCCTCAAAACCCAATAGTTTTGAATTGCCAATTTTTCAATATTGCAATTCTTAACCGTCTTCATGTGTTCTGAAATTCTTTTACATACCAATCCTCCTGTTCGTCCAATATATTCTTTTCCGCAGGAGCATGGGATACTATAGACTCCTGGTGATCTTAGCTTCAAATTATCCTTGTGGTTATTTATTATTTGACTTATCTTACAGTCAGTGGTGTAGACTGTCTTGATGTCACGTTTCTTCAGAGTTTTCGCAATTTCTTCTGTAGTTCCTTTCACGTAGGGGATGATCACCTTTTTCTCGTTTTTAGTTCTTCCTTTACTCTCTTTTCCGTCGACTTCACATATCTTTTTGCTTTGGTGGTGTGTCTCTTTATTTCTTCGTCCGCGTACCCGTTTTTTCTTAGAGCTGATTTCAGGTGTCTTCTTTTCTGAGATGGTTTGGTTGGGAAATCCCTAACCAAGGTGTTCTTCTGGGCTGGGTGGTGATGAGAAGCTGCTTTTAAATATCTATCTGTGTGAGTAGGTTTTCTGTAAACTGAATGTTCTAGCCGATCTCCAATCTTCTCTATTTTTACATCAATGAACAGCAATACCCCTTCTTCTTCAATTTCCATAGTGAATTTTATGTTGTCATGAATCTTGTTTATGAGTTCGAAAAAATGTTCTAATGTCTTCTTTCCATGAGGCCAAATCACGAACGTGTCATCAACATATCTAAACCAATGCCTTGGTTTCCACTCCCCATTTGCTATAGCTGTCTTCTTAAACTCCTCCATGTATATTTCTCCTGCCACTGGGCTGAGTGGTGAACCCATGCTAAAACCTTCTATCTGCTTATAATATTTGTCATTGAAATAGAAGTAAGTTGACTTTAAACAGAATTCCGCCAACTTCATTTCTTCATCGTTCAAAAGCCTCTTCATTTGGGCTCATGGAAAGAAGACATTAGAACATTTTTTTGAACACATAAACAAGATTCATGACAACATAAAGTTCACTGGGGGGCTGGGAGAATTTCGGGGGTGAGGTCTTGGAGCATTTGGGGGGTGTGGAATACTAACAATCTAGAACATGGAATAGTTAGCCAATAAAAAAGCTATTACACCAAAAAAAAAATATTTTTTTGAACTAAGTGACACTTTTTTACCGATCAAATCAACATTTCGGGGGGGGGGGGTACGCCCATGCTTTGAAGCCCCTGCTGAAACATATCAACGAGTGTATTTTCATGTGCAATGGTCAGAATTAGGGTCTATTTCAGAAAAGGGATGCCAGTGATTTTGTTTAATAACTGTTATATATTCAAGAAAATACCCCCAAATGAACCCAAACCGAAAATTTTTGAGCTTGTGAGAGAGAGAACAGACAAATATATGTACAAATTTAAACCACCGTTATTTTCGTGATCTAGGTCCGGTGCCCGTGAGTGCTAAGGCGTATGGACTGAGTGCATAAAGTCGTGGGTTCGTTTCCCACTAGGGGTGGTGGCTTTTCTTTTGAAAAATGAGAAGGATCAGGCCTCTCCTGGCTATAATAAGTGGATGTAAAAATTCAAATAAATAATAATTTTCGTGATCTATGGGTTCTGAAACATGGCATTTTTTACTTGGTACTTCCAGATTGCATCATGAGGTCAACCTCTTAAGCGGGATTCGTCCCTATAGAGGGCAGGGCCGCCACATGGGGGGGGGGGGACTGCCGGGTACAGTTGTCCCGGGCCCGGGCCGGGTTCGCTAATTGGGAAAAAATGTACAGGTTATGGAGCTTGTAAAAAGCATAGGGTTTAGAAATATAGATGGGTGTAGCCTATATTAATTGGAATGGGATCTATATTTTTTTTAATGTACATAAACGACAAAAAAGTGCAGTCCCAGAATAAGTATATTTCATTAGGAGTCGTAATAAAACTACAAGTACCGAAAGTGACCTTTGCAGCACCGATTGACGGCTTTTATTCTCATTTCGCTCAAAACTCAAGATTAAAATCA
The DNA here is from genome assembly GCA_946811695.1 of Gonocerus acuteangulatus. NCBI lineage: Eukaryota > Metazoa > Arthropoda > Insecta > Hemiptera > Coreidae > Gonocerus > Gonocerus acuteangulatus. Next base: position 25,980,219 of record OX328125.1, read on the forward strand.
TTTTAAAATGTCTAAAGTCCTATAGCAAAGTACTAGAATTTCTCAGTCTGGCTCTGAGAAGTGGAGGCCCCTGCTCTGAGATGTGGCGGCCCTGATAAAGGGAGGGAGGAACCGCGCTAAAATGAAAGTAAACAATTAAGTTTAAATAAAGAATTTAAAATATATAAAGACAACAAAATAAATTTACTTTTAATTTAAATTTTATTTGAAAATTAACTACATAAAGTATTTTTAAATTATATCAATCAATACTAGAATAATAAATGCTTCATTAAAAATTGAAAATCATTATTTTATGACCAATGAGATTTAATGTGATTATTTTCTATTCTGAAGCTGCTCCTACGTATACCCACACTTGCATTCACACTAGCTTTGCTGATTCATACATACAGTTGTGTGATATTTTGTCATACAGTTGTGTGATATTTTGTCATACAGTTGTGTGATATTTTGTCATACAGTTGTGTGATATTTTGTCATACAGTTGAGTGATATTTTGTCATACAGTTGTGTGATATTTTGTCATACAGTTGAGCGATATTTTGTCATACAGTTGTGTGATATTTTGTCATACAGTTGAGTGATATTTTGTCATACAGTTGTGTGATATTTTGTCATACAGTTGAGTGATATTTTGTCATACAGTTGTGTGATATTTTGTCATACAGTTGAGTGATATTTTGTCATACAGTTGTGTGATATTTTGTCATACAGTTGAGTGATATTTTGTCATACAGTTGAGTGATATTTTGTCATACAGTTGAGTGATATTTGGTCATACAGTTGAGTGATATTTTGTCATACAGTTGAGTGATATTTTGTCATACAGTTGAGTGATATTTTGTCATACAGTTGAGTGATATTTTGTCATACAGTTGTGTGATATTTTGTCATACTGTTGTCTGATATTTTGTCATTCAGTTTTATTTTACGTGGGTGTTGTAAAATAGTAACAATGTCTATTACAAGGCTCCTTGTTTTGCATTGTGTATGAAAGAGTCTCTGACTGCTAGTTTTCTGTTCTATGTTTAACATAATAGACTATTTTGTTTTGTTATGCAATGAAAATATAAAATTAAAACAATATCTATCTTCACTGCTCTTGTTGAAAGAACGTTTTGAGGAATTTAATAGAGAAAAGAATATAAACAACAAAATACATGCTTTAAAAATTCTTTTAATAAAAAAGCAATACATGTATAAAGAAATATTTTGCGAAAATTTATACAATTAAGGCTCATTAAATAAAATATTAACTAGTTTTTTTTTTCAGAAATAAAATATTTATAAAATTTATATTTACAATAGATAAAATTGTCTAAACATTTTTCTATATATTATGAATAAAATCAGTCTTAAAAATTTAATTACATACTTAAACCTAAACACTTATTCTATATACTATAAATCGACAGGGGCCAAAGAAAGGGGCAGTTAAATTTGATTGCATTAATATACTAATGCTTCAGGCTTTAATGGAGACTTTTCAGAAATCATTTTAGAAAACACTACTTTACTTCAGGAATTCAACTTATCAAGAAGTATAAATGCTTCTTGATGCGGTAGAAACTAAATCAATACAGTGGATGTGAAAAATTTAATATTACATACCTTTCTTTGTCCTTCTACAGTAACTTGGGAAATTAACTACATTTATCTCATCTAGAATATGCAAATTAATTGATTATAAACAATAAAGTCATTAAATAAAATAATTATATTGAAATTAACAAATTAAGTTTGTATATCAGTGAGAGCAGATTGGTTGTGGTGCAAACACTCAAAAACAAATTTCTCTCCCACCCACTAATGTAATTACCTGTGAAAATATTTGGTCAATTAATAAAAATCGTTGAAGTAATTAGTCACTTTATTAAGCCTTTCTCTACCCTGACTGCTCCAGCAGTCGAGGAGCGGCTGGCCCCTGTCTACCGTTGACTTGTGAACAAGTCGGAGGAAAGACAGGTCACACGAATCAGACTTGTCCAGCAGTCGAGAGCTCCTAATATCTTTCAAGTTCTTTATCTCCTCATTTCACAACTTTAGAGCTATCTAGCGTTACCATATCGTACTTCTAGTACATGTCACTAAAGTTTATTAGAATTACGTTTTGGCATGATTTTGTTGAGTTATAAAATCTTCGGTTTATTGTTAGAAAGATCCGTGAATTTTGAGCTGTATTGCTCAATTAAATCAAATTTACAGCTATGCTTTTTTTTTAGTAGCAAACGAAAGAAGCATCATATTTTGTAAGCTTGAACTCAATATTTTATTTATATTCTAAAGATTTAGGCGGCTGAAGATTTGAAGTACTATATGAAACAATGTAAGGTAAATATTTATTTTATTTTAACTTACTGCCTCTACTCGAAAAGAGTCATTGGCAGGTCAATGAATTATTTACACTTGTAATTTTATAATTTTACAAAAGGCAATTATTTTTTGTGTTTTGTCGAGGTTGTCCATTAGTGCCTCTTTCAGGGTCTTCGGTATTACTTGGGCTTCTCTTTCCTTATGGAAAACAGGACAGTGGAGGAGGATATGTTCGACGGTTATGAAAGGTAAATATTGTTTCTTATAGTACTTCAAATTTGAAATACTATAAATTTGAAGTACTATAAGATAAATATTGTTTCTTATAGTACTTCAAATTTATTTTCTTCAATTATTTTACTACTTCAAGAAAAAAAAAACATTGTCACAGTAAAGTTGGGAATGGAATGTGGAATTGGTTTCCGCATAAAATAGAAATAGAAATATAGAGCATACCTTAAATGTTGTAAATAAATTGTTTCAAGTAATACCCGTCTGTGAGATGAACATGAAGATGTGCACTGTTAGTAACATGCGTCTCCTAGACGCTGTACTTTTTAATTAGAGGCTTGCTAGTAACAGAAAATACCATTGATCCGCTTAAAATTTTACGAGCGTGTTTCACATTATGTAAAGAGAGCATACACTGGGGGTTTAATTTTACAAATGATTCTAATCACCAAAATGGGGGAAAATACTATACCTAGGCGTCTCTCAGACGTATGTTACCAGTTGAGGGTTAAATTCTTAGTTCTGGAGCTTAACAACAGGAAGGCAAACCTTCTGCTACAAGGGCAAAGTCAGGATGTAGAAGGAGGTTTGCCGTCCTACGTTTAGAACTAGGACTTAGTGCTTCTAAAAATGCATTAACAGAGTTAATAAAATGACTAATTAGTTAAAATATTTTTAATGATTTATCTTCTGCCTATATTATACAAATAAAAATAATTGAAAACCACTGAAATTATGTAACAAATAGTTGCCCAATTTCACTTTAAAAAGTGCTTTATGCTCCTAATCTAAATGATCTAGGTAAACAATATGTAAGTCCATTATTGGGTTGATGGGAGAAGAAGTAATATTATTAGAAGAAATAACATCTTCTCAGCAACAATGTTTTCAATTCAACAAAATTTAGAGCTTTTTTAGCATATTTTCCATTATCATCTGTAATATAACAATAAAAAAGTTTAAATAAAAAAACTCAGGCAGGCACAGCCTCCTCTGAACACAGTCCAAGCAAGTAATCACAATTTCCTATAATTATTACTATTTTTATACAAATTATTTGAAGGGTGAGGAAAGTGTAGAAAGGATGTGAAATTTGTTTATAATTATTGTAAAAAAATGCTAAATTGTTTTGCCTTAAATTGAGAAATGGCATGAAGGACAAATAGAGCAAGCCATTCATTATTTTCAGATACAATCAATAGATGAATGACTTTTAATTGCTCCAACTCTTGAAATCATACCAGAATTACATTTTAATAACAATTAAAATTGTGTCTTTAAATGGTTTAATCCCCTAAAACGGCGGTAGTCGTAATTGGCAATGGACTGGGATGTAAAATGCGCAATTCTGGGTTCAAATCCCAGTCTGGCAAATTAAATTTAAACAAAATAAGAATTTCAAAACTAAACAACTAACAAGTCAAAGCAATGACATTGTTTGTTTCTTTCTCTTAGAACAGAACTATTTTTAATTAATAAATCAATTATAAAAGTATATAAAACTTCAAACTTGTTTCCCTTTAAAACAAGTTAAAAATAAAACAGCAAAAATATCAAAGTTTCAAAATAACTTGAGCAACAAAGAAGAAGCTTCTTCATTAAAATAATTCTTAATTAGCTTAAAGGTCAAGTTCAAAAAGTTGGAAGAACCAATTACTTACAAACTCTTTAACACATTAGTGCCGTGTGTTACCATATGGTAACACTGGAGTTGCTTTGTTTACGTGTGAATACCCCAAAACCGAGAGGTGTTCACATTTATTCAAAAACTTTCAATTTTTTAAAAATAGAAGCTCCGTTGCTAATGGGTTACCAAAACAGAAAATGTTGTGAGTCCTCTTATTGAAGCTTCTGTCTAACACCAACCCCTCCATGTGACATGGACTGCTTACATTTTGAAAGACAACATTGGGATAAGTGCAGAAATGATGATAAATGTTTATCGATGTTCTGATTATTATATCCCAAAATTACAAAACAACAGGGAGTACATGTGAAATATTCTATATTTGATAAATTAAAATGTCTAAATTCATCTAAATGATAACTCCATTCTAAAGTACTAAAGAAAAATGCTTTGCAGATTAAACAAATCCCAAGAAATAGTGAAGAATCACTGTTTCTTTCTCTATGCTTTTTAAGCCGAAGCACTGTATCCATGAATGTTCTATCATCTTCGAGTATAACCTTCAATTTGAGGCTGTTATTATTTTCTAAAGACTTATTGACAATTCCTGAGTAAGCATCAAATAAATGTATCAATGATTTTGAGGCACTTTCATGGGACTGTTGGTGATATCTCATCACTTCGTCTATTTTTGAAGCTGGTACGATAGCCGAGAAAAGACAATCTTTACATATGTCAACAGTTGAGTAATTTTTTCCGTTTAGAATAAGTTTATCATAATAATAATGTTCCTGAAGCTGAGCGTAAGAATCAACAGTTGTATCACAAACCCAGCAATAATAAGCCTTCTTCACCAATTTGGACAAAACACAACCATTTAATGCCTGAAATCCATAAGGTATTGTGTCTTCAGTATTCTTTAATGGTGGTGAATCCTCATCAATAAGACTAAGGCTCTTCGCTTTTTCCGATGATGAAATACTTGAATTGTCAAAAATTGTTTGCTTGTAACATACTGAATTAGTTTTCAACTGATTAGATTTCAAGAGTGATGAATTTTCATAGTTCAATTCCAAATCAGAGAAAAAATAGAATTGCAAAAAGTTGTCTTCAAAGATCATTTCTGTTTCCTGGTACTTCGTTGAATTTAAGTTGTCAAGATTCTTCGAGACAAATGTTTCCTTTGATTGATCCTTGATTGTTACAAGCTTCTGATCCTTTTCATCAATTTTGTCATTTGGTAGGGTTTTTTTGACATCATTTCTTTTGTTGCCAAACTTTTTGTTAGCATTAATATAATTATATTTATTTTTTGGAGGGGAAATGGAATCATTTATACTACTTGAAGAAATATCCGAAACACTTAAAGAACTTTGATCCACATTACATTTGTCTAAATCACAACACGGTTTGGTTAAAGTATCATCATGTCCTTGTTTCAAAATATATTCAATTTCTATTATTTTACAATCAACAGGTTCATTATCAACATTATCTTTTTCTTTAGAAGAAGGCTTCCCTTCCCCTTTGCTTAAGCTTTTATTGTCAAAACTAACTCTTTTAACTGGGGAGTGTGTAACTTGCAAACATTTTTCTTTCTTGATAATTCGATTTTTATCGGGAACACATTCAGGAAAAAAGTTATTCTTCATATCAGGCGTACAAGAAACTGGAATGCCATCCTTATCCGTTTTGTAATTAGTAAATACAGGAGATATGTCCAATTCAATTTTCCTTGTATAATTAATGATAGCTGAAATTAAATCTTGTGCAGCTTCTATCACAGAATCAGAAGGCTCCTGATCAGGCAAAATCTCATTAAGAAGGTATTTCATAAAATTGCACAAATTAATAAACAGCTCACAATTCTTAGACATAGTGTTCGATGAACTCAACTTATACCGCCAAAGTAATTCACACTAACTTCTCGACATCACATTCTTGCATTTAAAACATGGATTTATCTCCACCTGAAAAAAATAAAATAAGAAAATTAAATATTTGCTATAGAAAGCCATTTATCATTACCTTTCAAAAGATATTATAGAGGACAAAAACTTCCCTGAAAGCAGGACAAAACTATTATTAAACCATAGAGACACTACTGAATAGGCCCTTAAAAGGCCTAGGTTATGTAGCTGGTAGTCCACATGAATAAAAAAAAGTCTGACTCGCAGGAATTGTGTAATCTTAGCGTGGTTATCACTATTTTCGATATATTTAAGAAAATATACAAAGACCCCAAACCTTTTTTGGTCTATTAATAATTTTTTGTTTCAAATACTTCCTTAACTCTAAATGTAGACAAAATTTAAATATCTTAGTTTAGATAAATTTCAAACAAGTAGAAAATATTTCAAACGAATCCAACTTGGTTCTAAGTAGCAAAACCGAAAATTAGTTTGAAAAACTATTTTCATCTACTTTTCTTGAAAACAGTTACAGATATCCACTCGAAAATGGTTTCATTCGTTTTCTCTTCGTTTAGAGAACCTATAAAAAGAGTGCCTGCATACATATTAACTCAAAAAAGGAAATGCTACAAATTTTTTTGCGCTAATTTTGCTCCAAAAACCATGTTCCAGGGGATGGATTCTGCTGGTTTGAAATTAGAAGAAAGATTTTTGAACCAAATTTCATAAAAATCAGACCATTTTTTAGTCAGTGAGAAGGTGAACAGACAAATATATATACATATTTGAACCACTGCTGCTTTTGTGATCTGAAACGTGACATTTTCTGCTCAGCACTTCCGGATTGCATCATAAGGTCTACCTCATAAGCGGGGTTCCTCCCTGAGGGGGGGGGGGAGGAAAGATGCTAAAAAAAGACCAGGCCCTTCGGCTTGACCACGCCGGAGGCTTCCCCCAGTGTGCCGCCCATTTCTTTCTTCTTTGTGCCTAGTGCCAAAATTAAAACACATGGAACTTGCTTTAGCTGCTCATAGTTGAAACACAGCTGAGAAATCTTGACTCCTGAGTTGCAATTTGGCAAGAACAGTTGCTTCTTTGGAATTCTGACAGCTTTGAAGTTTCAAAGACTTTCCAGAAAATCCAATCACTTAAGGATGTGAAGCTTGGACTTAGACAATAAAAAATAAATGACATCTGAGACTCTGGGAAAGAAAAGTCCTTCGGCAGATTTTCAGACCAGTCAGGATGGGAGGAATATGGAAAATCCAACTAAACCAGGATCTGAAAGACCTCTATGGGAAAGCTGACATCTTGGTACTTCAGGGTGTCTACTACTTTTGTATAAGCCAATTTCATGACTTTTTTGTGACACTTTCATGACTTGAAATGCAAATTTCATACCTACTAAAAATAAAATAATTTCACTTAATAATAAAAAGACTTGACATGTAGCTTAAAATTATTTGTAACCTTACACAGATTACTGGATTGCCATGATATTTATAAACTTACAAATTAACATACATCTAAATTAATTAATAAAACTGTATAAAATGTAAATCATAAGTTAAAGAGGATAGTTTACGTTAACTTTAAAAGTTAAGAAACGATGATACTAATATTTTTAGAATTTCTGTAGCAGCCTAATTAACATTGAACAATCAGAATTCAGAATTTATAAAAATATTACTAACTAAATATTTATTATCAATGTACATAATTTAGTAAATTAAAGTGTACACAATCTCATATAACGTAAAACGTTAGACTCCGGTAAAACTGAAATTTTGTGACATGGTTTCAAAATTCATGACTTTTCTGTGCCCTATTTTCAATTTTGTGAAATTTTCAAGGTTTTCGTGACGTTTTTGTGCAGTAGACATCCTGTATTTATAAAACTTCACCAATTAAGTTCTTTGGGACACATCAACAGGATGAGCTCAGAGAATATTCAAAATCTTGCTCTATGGCAAACCAGGTAGTGTCAGAAGAAGAGGAAGACCTCGACTCCGACAGTTAGATGACGTCGGCATGATATTAAGGGCAGCTGGGGACGATGTGTGGGCAATCAAGATGAATGAAGAAAACAGTTGGTGGAAGCCCAGGTTCTTCACAGACTGTTGCCCACCAGTAAGTTGTTTAGATTCTCAATTATTTTTAGCTCAAAAACATGTACAGCTTTCATCAAACCATGACAACTTGAGCAGCTCACCCAACATCAACACATCCCAGGTAGTATTCAATTCTTTTGAAAGTACATTTGTATTAGCACATTCTGAAGGTATGAAAGTAATGATGTTGTACTCGTGACAGACGTTTTGACAAATTTCTTAACATAATCAATCCTAACTACTTGATACCAAAAATTTCCTTTGTTAAAATTTGTGTGCATGCGAGCATAGTGGTAACACAAAAGCAGCCAAAATTTTGGGTAAATTCCCTAGGCAAAGAATTGTATGAGTTCAATAGCCGGTCAAATCAGCCAGTTGCTTGAAACTCAACAATACAGACCAAAATATAAAATGCATACTATGGGAGTAGTTTTGGTTTTCTTTTGAAATTTATTATAAATCTAGGCAAATTCAGTGCGGTCCTTTATGTGTAGGTGTTTTTTTTTTGTTTTTTTTAAGGCGCACCGACATCTGGGCCATTAGCGCTGACATCCATGGTGGAGTGAGGAATTTTCTAAATGAGCTGTGAGATGAGAAAATTCCTGCCGCCGGTGGGACTTGAACCCACCATCTCCCGCATGAGGATCTAAGGCATTAGCCACTAGACCATGGGGAGACCCTGTGTAGGTGTTTATTCCAGAATCAAATTCATAATTGCCTGTACCAACAGTTATTTTTGACAAAACTTAGTGTGTATATCTGCAGTAGATTCAAGAAAAATAAAATATATAACAAAAGTTATCTTAATACATATTAATACTATATTTTTTGTTTAGTTTTTTTTTTAACTTTTTCTTGAAACTTTTGATTTGTTTATCGTAACTATAAATTTAAAATGATACGAGTAATCTCTTTCTTTTTTAGTTACAAATTTGAATTATTCAGTGTGTGCACAAGTAAATTATAATACTTTTCAGTCCAAATATGAATTTAATTGAAGAAATTCATTTCTTTTGAAGTAATCAAATCAAAAATAAAATTGATGAGAAACATATTTCATTTTCTACGGATTTCCTTGCGAAAAATTCATTCTAGTTTAACCCTAGATAACAACCCTTAGTTGTTCCGATGAATAGTGCTCGAATTTGTAATTGTCCTGCGATGAGCGATCACTGTACGAGACAAACCTACCAGGCATTCCATCACTAGTCTAACAACAAGTAGCTGGAAGCAGAAGATCCTGTCAGAAAGAAGCCGAACCTTCAGCTGCAGGACAGAAGACAAAAGGGCAGGTGTAATATCAAACCAATAAGATAAGGAGGTAAAACATTGCAATATTATAAAAATAGACAATGAAGAAATAAATGGTGAAAAAGGGTACCCCTAGAAGGCTAAACCAAAAACTAGAATGGTAAGATCCCTGCCTGAAATGTAATTCATAAAAGTCACGACCCAGCCGGAAGCACAGCCCAAGCTATAAAACCACAGGGCTGTTTTGACTGTATTTTCTCTGCAGATATTACAGGGACTATTGGGGAACATAGGTTGTGTAAGAGCCAAATAACAAACAAACTAATATTATACAAACGACATTATTATGAAAGAACTAAAGGCTTTATGGAGGATATATGCAATGTCAGGAGGACTTATAGATAATTATTTCCATGTGAATATTTCATGGGATGCATCAACGAGGAGTGATAGATATGTAGCAGTTATATCACGTCCCGGTTCACATTCCTTGTAAATTCCCTTCACTTTAACGATAAAACGTCAGTATCTGTTGTCTAATAAGAGTGTAACAATATTATGGCTTTAATAATGCCCTACTCATGAAATGCAGGAAATAGTACATGTAAATTACATTTTGCTATAAATAATGAGATTTTGCAACTATATGCCACAAAACGACAGAGAGGTTGCAAAATGTAAACCCAACTGGAGGGCTGTTATCCAGGATTGGAGCAATAATAGAGTATAAAGCTTACCAAATGCAAGTCCAGTATCTAAATTTAGTATTCAGTTAAGAGTAAGTAGCAATTTTATTGTTATAAACTGAGTTACATCAAACCAAAGAGGCCTCATAAACATCATTCCTTGTTTGTGCATTGATTTTCCCCCATAATAATTTATTAGAGGGTGCTAACAAATGATAAATTTTTAATATTTTGTAAAGATTAAAATATTTATCTTAAAGATTGTAAGTATTTATTAGAGGATAAAAGTGTTAGAAAAGGGTAATATCTTTAGTATCTGCCATTTTTTTTATATACCCGTCAGTTAGTAGGTAAAATAAATAAACAAATATATAATTTTATAAATCATTTATTAAGGTTGTTTATGAATAATACGTGTTAATAATTCATTTATTTTTAACAGCAGCTCCGTTACCAATGAGCACCTAGATTTTTGGCAACCATTTCCAAAAGCCTTGAATGACTTGCATATAAAGACAATTTCTCGGATAAGTCTAACCATGAGACTCCAATTGCATCATCTCCTGCAGTCAAACTTAATGAGCCAACAAAATGTCCATCTTCATCATGAAAGTTGTATGCGGTGGTTTCTATCCATGCATTGTCAGTATTTCTAATGTCATCAACGTAACCGCTATAAATTGGAATTCCAGATTCGAAGAATGTTTGCATTTCTTCTTCGATTTTCTTTTTCTTATCTGAATTCATCTCCAATGAATTAAGAGCTTCCTCAAGAAATTCTCTTTTAAGAGTAGAAGTGACAACTTCCCCTGGATCGACCATACCGCCAGGAATTGCCCATTCATTGCAATCTCTTCTCTTTATTGCGACAAATTGAAGCACTGGTTTGTGACTAATTTCATCTTTAACTATTTCACCATCAATTCTTTTCCATCTTGTAATAATTGGGTCGGCTGCATGATTTGGACCCCATCGCCCAAGTACACCTCTACCTCGAAGGCCTGTTCTCCCTACAGGATTTAAAGGATATCCATCTAACACTTTATACTCTCCAAGAAAACTTTTTCGGTTCACTTTTCCATCGATCTCATGCCATAAAGGTTTAAAATTCTCTGAGGAAAAATCTGGATCGGCCCAACTTTGATTCAAAATGTGACTAGATGTAAAATATGGAGGATTGTACTCTTCCCATATTATATCCCAAGAGACTTTTTCATCAGGGACAGTTTGCCTCAGGATTGTGTCCTGTGTTCGTGGGTACACAGATGTCCTACATTTGTAATGACTTAACATACTCAGAAGCGCAGAGGTCACCTAAAATATAAACGATACATAAGCAGTTGAAATTAACATACTAAACTTCATTTGGAAGGAACATTACTAGGCTGTTCGTATGTGGGAGGTGCTTCAATATTTTATTTCAAAGAAATAGAGAGTAGCACTCAGAGAGCTTAAATTTTAAATAATTGTTTTTAGAACTGTGCAGTAAAAATTTCCTTATAAGCATCATCGTGCTGTTACTTGGAAGCTTTTTCTTCAATGAAGGGAGGAGGACTAAGAAGAAACCTTTTAAAATTTTGAATATAGTCTGTTTGAGGGGTTTGGCCCTCAGGATGTGTTCTGTATACAACCATGTCAGCATTGTTAGGTGTGTCCTTCGAATATCAGTGGATTTTTATAGTTTGAGAACTGGAAATTGGCCTGGAGACAATATTTAATTTTCAGTATTTATAACTCACTAACTTCTTTTTTTACATAAGCATTTATTTATTTTTTGAGGAAAGCTTCCTAATAACAATAATTGATTTACCGATTTATTAAATTATCTTAGGGGGACACTAGCTTGGCTAGAAATTATATCTGGGAGGCAATACGATTCATTAATTTGCTTCAGGAAGAATTAAATTGTCGTTATATTATATTTATACTTCTCTTGTAAAATATATTGTTTAAAAGGAAATCATGATTCCTGATCAAGTTCCTAAGTTGGAGAAATCACCTACCATAAAAAATTTCAACATTAAACGACCCTCGTCAGTACCACAAAAGAGCCCACCTATCACAGAAACAGAAACATACACACCCACTAAACACAGACTTAACCTACATCTGAAAATCAGATAAAATTGGACGGAAGCTGGAGAGAATAGGAATTAAATGTGTTTTCAGGCCCCCCCCCAGGAAAACTTGACCAACATCTGGGAGAAAAGCACATAACAATCAACTCACTTGTGACTTTGACTTGGTCTACCAACTCACTTGTGACTGTGATGGAGTCTACCCCCTCACAAACATCAAAAACTATTCAATCAGGAAAAGGAAAGTGCTCTCGACCAGAGAATAGTGAGAAAGCCAAAGAAATCACATTAAAAAAATGAGAAAAAGGAAAAGAACGCAGGACTGAACAGGACAGGAAAGAGACCCAAGGAGAGGGGACACCACCAGTGCTAGGAGTGGGGAGATCCACATGACCGCAAGGAATGGAGCACCCCTCCCCTAGGAAAAGGAAGACCCCCGTCACCATACCAAAAAAGGCTGCCATGCAGGAGCTGCATAACAAAGCTCATTCCAGGAGGTTAGTGTACACTGTATTACTGAATAATTTACTTAAAATAATCTATATAAATTAAAGAAAAAAACGAATAGTGTTGCTCTTTTCTATTGTTAATGAACAGTAGAAACCGGATACAGGGCCCATGTTCAGTGAGCACTGAACATGGCCCCTGAAGTAATCATTGGGTTTTATTAATTTTTTAGTGTCCTACACACTGCTTAGAATATTAGTAATTAAAAAATACAATTTGGTACACTACTTACAACACATGTGTATTTTTGAGGCACTGTTTATGTGACCTTTCTCCATTAGAAAAATGTACGGCTAATAGCCAATGCTTGTTTCATTCAATGAACTATTCAAAATTTTCTGAAACGCTAATAATTCTGGTATTTTTGACAAAACGTGTATTTATGAAACCCTGTATCTCCTGATCCCATTGAGATCCCATGATAAAATTTTGCCATGTGTATTTAGACATTACAAACCATTTTTGGTAATTTTTTGAAATTTTTAAAATTGCCACTTTTTGAGAAATTTAAATTTTAAGATTTAAATTGAAAATTTTCAACTTTTTTTATAATGCAACCACTACTTTGTGGCATATCATATTAAAGCCCCATTCAATAGCTTTAAACTGAAACCACTCCCAGGTTTATATCATCACTGGTTGCGAGCCTATAGGCATCTAAAGGTACCAAAATATGACACTTTTTCATAAAAATTGAAATCTTTAAAAATTAATAACATAAAAAATAATTGTGCTACATAGCTGAAATTTGGTATTTTTTCATAAGTCTATGATATGTTACTGTATACCAAAAATCATGAAAATCTGAGACATCAAGTCCGAAAAGTGTGTTGATTTGACATGGAATGACCCTGCTCCTAGTGGTGGAAGTAACAACCATTGCCCGAGCTGGTTTGGCGGCTTAATTCAATTTAAACATAATACAGGGTAAACCCGACTTCTAATGAACCGATTTAGTTTATTTTTTAAAAAAGATCTTCCTCTTTAAATACCCATGAGGTACACAAAGTTTTGTTACAATATAGTAATAATTTCAGCCGGTACGAGCAAATTAGTAATTTGGGTCCTGAGTAAAACCCCTTCCAGGTGGACCGATTTTGGTGGTTAACAAACTTGTTCAATTGTTTTTAATGGAAATGCTGTGTATCCATTTGGATACATTTTGGAATTACTTAATATACTGTATTTTAGAAATTTATTTCAAGGCTCTGTTAAATTTATAAATTCAAAATATAACTACAAATTTTTAGAAAATATACTATGTTATTCTTTTACATATAAAAAATGTATAACTGTAAATATTCAACTGATTTATTAGAAAATAGAGATCGTCGACCATGGAGATTACCAAGATGGATGTATTGGGGGTTTGTTCATGATAGCAAAATATAACTACATTTTTTAATAAATTGTTTCTATTCGTCTCAATGTATCGGGTTGATTTATCAGGCTAAAAAACAAAATGAACAGAATACGTGTAGAAATAGGTAATAATAACATTAGAGTCTAGACAATAAATATAAATATTGCCCAGTGAAGATTTTAAAATTACAACAAGAGAATGATCTTGTGTTAATACTAGGTCTTAATAAATTAACCTTAACATTGCTTATCACCAATGTCTAATTAAGCCAAAACATTGCCACAAACACAAGCTCATTTTTTATCAATAACTGTAATTTTTTATTAAAAAAACATTGTTTTTATTAAAAACAATGATTATGACTGAACTCTGCCTATCTCCATTTTGAAGAAATAATAAGTGTCACAACTAAAACACAAAGTATTATAAGATTGTGACCCTTTGTTCTCAATTATGTATTTTAAAAATGGCAGAATGTCATGTATTTAAAAAACAAAACTTATCTTTTCATTAATATTCCTATATTTTGTGTTCAACATGTTTCACATCACTAGATGCATCTTCAGGAGCAATTTAATTATGTACATTTCAATTGAGCGTCAACATACGAAGATATTCCACAGGCAGGGCCACATCTAAACTGAAGTTAGAGTTTTTTAAATATATGACCTGCCAGTTTTATAATACATTGTAACATATAAAGGCTCTTTGATGACGAAAAGGGTAATACATCTTACTCTCCAATATCTTGACAGGGGAGAACTTTTATTAGGATCAAATGTCAGGTAAGACAAAGAGTCCTCTCCTGTTCACAGTACCCATCAGCACATGCCCGGAAAGCCTTGATCTTTGGGAGATAGTACCAAAGAAAGTACAATGTAATAATAATATTACTGACTTCAGAAAATCAAATTTTGTACCTTTATATATTTATTATAATAAAACATCATTTTTATACAACTTACTAAGTTATATTTGTATAAGACATAAATTAAACCTCAAATGAATAACTAGTTTCAGTTAACAAAAAACAATCAACTGAATTAAATTTTTGTAAATTATTAACAAAAATATCCATTGTTTATCTGAGGAAAATTGGAGTTGAACATATTATTTATCAAACCATTTCCTCCAGACATGATAAGAGAATGAAAAACGCAACTTATTTCTTAAAATTTGTAAAAATCTTGATGAATGCTATTTTCTAAACCATAGTGACCCTATGGTAGTCGTTTATTTTCAGGTGGTTCAAAAATTCTTTAAAAATTGTATTTTCAATATGTTTAAAAATAAATTCATCACGAAAAAGAAAGGTGTCCAGATCTTTCAAAGTAATAAACATTTTCATAGTAAATAGGATGCAAAACAGATCAAACACCTCCACTTTTTTATTCCTTTTATTCAACAGAACGTTTTTGAGGTCACAAGCTCATCCTCAGTATACAGTCAGAAGAAGGCCCGAGTGAACCTCGCTGAGCTATAGCAGGACACTGAGGATGAGGTTGTGACCTCGAAAATGTTCTGTTGAATAAAAGGAATAAAAAAGTGGAGGTGTTTGACCGCTTTTGCATCCTATTTACTATGATGAACCTTCACCAGCCAACCAACCACAATTGTATGAAACATTTTCATATTTATGCACGCCTTACTTACTTGATGCAGACATATTCAATCCTGTTTAAATGAAATACAAATAATCAACATAATGAAGACAAAAAAATGATAAATTTGTTTTATATCAAATGCAAGGAAGTATTAGTTAAATTGAAGGAAATCTTTGTTTTCAGCAAATACAAAGTAATAAGAGATAAGAGATAGACAAACTACAATCCAACTTCAACAAAGAAGACTGACACAATATGACTGTTTTACAAAAGATTATATTTTAATTAAATACCCTTAAAGAATGGAAATATAATAATATAAAAGTCAAGTTTTCATATTTACGAACCCGAAAATTGTTGCTAACTAAAAAGGAAGAACAGAAACTAAACATAACCTTCGTCTGAGGATGTGTAACCTTTCTTTGACGTAACCGATGTATGTTTTGCTGTAACCGCTGTTGAAGTTGATTGTCTAGTGAGCCAGTAGTCCTTAGTAGTTTCATGTTTTAATATTATAGCCCTAGTATTTTGGAAGTTATGCATAAGTCGATGGACCGAGTGAAACGCATGAAAAATTGCCTTTCTATAATTTCTTCTTAGCAGAATTCCTTAGCTTAAAAATTTAAGGTAAGATTTTTTTAAACTGGCTTATCTTACTTATTTAGTTCAAACATTTTTCAATAAATAGAAGATTTGACTACTTATTTAAATAAAGAATTTTTAAGCCTTTGTGACCCCATTGACTGTAAGGACACTGAGCAAGGTTGTTTGTTCCAGATGGATGTAATTAATAAGTTTTGCTCCACTGTATCCAGTACAGTTTCTCAACTATCAGGGGTACTTCCTGGGAATCCTGTCACCAGAGAATATGAGGCTACAAGTCATATAGCCAGCGCTGGACCTGGTAATTAATAATGTTAGACAGACATTCCTAACTTGTTGGCTAATTATTATCTTTCATTATACTAAATATTTGTTTAGGCCTTCTCTGGAAAATATACAGCGGATATAAAAAATCAACTAAGCAGCCAGCATCGATATTTGTTTTTGAGAAGCGACAAGTGGTTCCACAAGACCGTGACATTTTACTAGAAACATTGAAGAAGGGCATAGGGCAACTGACCAAACTAAGGCATCCACAGATTTTAGTCGTTCAACATCCACTTGAAGAGTCTAGGTGAGCAAATCTAAATCAAGCTGCTTGTTAAAATTTGTAAGAATTTATTTTTACATTTTATTCAATTTTGTAGAGATTGTCTTGCCTTTGCAACGGAACCAGTTTTTGCTAGTCTTGCAAATATTTTAGGAAAGAAAGAAAATATGCCTGCAAATAATGATTCTATAACAACATACAAGCTTTATGATGTAGAGATAAAATATGGTCTCCTTCAGGTAAGGCTTTATCCATTAAATTTCCTGCCTTGAGTAAAATTAATAATTAGTGTAAACAATTTTAGTCCCTTTCCTTTCCTTTTTTTATTGATCAACACTCATTTGTTCGTCTGGTATGTATAATCTAATAATCCACTAAGGCAGATCCTGATGACTCAGAAAACTATTAGCATAAAAAACCTGAAATAAACGTATTTTCAAAATGGAGATAGTCGGGGCTCGGTCATAATAGCTTAATATAACTTTTTTTTTGTTTAATGAAATTTTATATTTTCTGAACTTCAGGGCTATGAGAAGAAGACTTATCCAATTGGAAGTTACATCAGTGGGAACACTGGTAATTTCCACAGTTAATGATCTATTTTGGGTAAAACTGAAGGAGAGCGTCCTCAGCACCGATTTTTTTAAAATTTTGCATTATGACGTATTTTGATGCACTAAACACGAATCCGTTAAAAAAAAAAAAAAGTTGCTCTCAACTAGGAAAGAAATTACTAAGCAATAAAGTTCACTGTTATGGAGGTTATAAAAGTTGCTGTAAACAGCTTATTAATAAACATGCATATTAAGAAGAATGTCTAGGACGACTTTTGGGCAGACGTGCTATGCGTTTACGCTCGCTCAAGAAGATATCAAAACCCTAGTCAATCCAACTCGCTGTTATGGATAGAATTCCGATGTTATGGAGGTTATAAATAGTTTATCAACATTTCAAATGAGAGTTTCCTAATGTTAGATGTATGCGCATGCGCATGTTTACAAATACGCTGTTTATGTCAACTTTAACCTCAATAACAGTGAACTTTAGTGCTTAATAACTTCTTACCTAGTTGAGAGCAACTTTTTTTTTTTTTTTAACGGATTCGTGTTTAGTGCATCAAAATACGATATAGTGCAAAATTTGAAAAAATCGGTGCTGAGGACGCTCTCCTTCAGTTTTACCCTATTTTGTACTAAATGTATTGTTAGTTAACAAGGATGTAAGATCATATTAAGATAAGTTGTAAAATGTTTCGTTTTGTTTTTTTTCTAAAGAAAAACCTGAAACATTACTATTTATAAATTGTTTGCAGTCTTTCCTAATCTGATGAAAGCAAAAGTATCTCACTTAAATATCTTCTTTCCTTTGTGCCTGTATAAGGACATATTTATGTATGTTTGCATAATGAAACATTCACCTAGAGGCTGAATGAAACAGATAGAAGAATGATAATTGGGTCTCTCCTTGGTCTAGTGGATAATGCCGTAGATTGTCATGCGGGAGATGATGGGTTCGAATCCCACCGGCAGCAGGACTTTTCTCATCTCACGGCTCGTTGAGAAAATTCCCAGCTCCTCCATGGATGTCGGCACTAATGGGCTAAATATCGGTGAGCTGTAATAAAAGAAAGAAAGATAATCTTACTAAGTTGAATGCCAGTCACTGAAAATGTTTTAGTTATTTGACATGCACCATTAAAGAAATAAACAAAACTGGTGTGTTTTGATGTTATGTTAAATTTTCTTGTATTATTTCATATTACTCTTTAATAAATTGTGTTTTTATGCAAAAATCATAAAGAAAGCAAAAACAAATTCTTGAGTGTTGAGCAATAAATAATTAATTTTGTATTTTATTAAGTATTAACTAATGAAATAATTATTGATATAAATGTTTCATTTATCCCTTATTGAAATGAGTTTCATAATTAATGTTCTTTTTGGAGCCACTTTATTTATTTTTTTTTTTTTTAATTAAATAATTTTAAAAATGGGGTTATATCCCCCTAAATTCTGTGCATTACTTAATAAAACTAAATGAAATATCTAGATTGGCGAGGGCTTGAGTTTTCTCCACCGAGATGCAAAGATGTTACACCACAACCTTTGTCCTTCAAGTATTGTCATCAATACGCAAGGAGCATGGAAGATTTTCGGTTTTGATTTCTCTGTTCAAAACAGTTCTTCAGATTCAACAGTAAGTAAAGTATTGTTGTAAAAAATAATGTAACAGCCCTTAACCTTCCTCTATCGAATAGAGTATTTTGTTTTTTGAATATCTAAAAAATTTAATTTTTTTTTTTTTTTTTGTTAAAATGTGTCCGAACTCACCCCTATGTGTGGGCTGGGTTCGAGCCGCCTTTAATTTCTGTTAAAATCTAAATTTAAACTATGGTCATGCAATTTCCTGCACTATGCACTATTGTCCAAAAATCACCCCAGATGGCAGTAGCAATTTCAATTACATAAATGTTGACCTAACACTTTCATAAGTAAAATACATTTAAGTAAAGATGGAATGGTTGGCTTTTCTAATCTTCATGATAAAATACATTTAGTAACACGCAGTTTAAGCACACTCCAGACTAAACATCAGTATACAAATTACTGTTGGCCTATTACTTTTCACACTTCCAACTGCTTCAACTGTTGTTTTTTAGCATTTCTGTCGTGCGTCCAACATAAGACCAACCCTTTATTCCTCTCCTGAACTATTGGTTATTCTCTCAAACATTCCTTGAAAAATTATGTTCAATAATGCTTTGACTAACCAAATCAGAATTATCCAGTTGAAATTGAGAAGTATTTATTTTATTTTACCCTACATCTGCATTTGGGCAATTAGTGCTGTTTTTGAGAGATATTACCTGAAAAACCTATTTGATTCTGGTAACATATGTTAAAAGCATTTTGTTGCAAATGAAAAATGCTATATTTTCTAACAAAAGGGTCATTAGAAGTGAAGGTTCTCGGGATCAAATAATTGAATATGTTCAGTTTGGCCGTAATTCTTTCAGATAATATCACTAAATAACATCAAGGAATGATTAGAGAATTAATTAAACCTTTGCGCTCGAAGGCTCTGGAGCGCAACTATTTAAAATTTCTCTTGAAACTCAAGGGCTCCGGAGTGAAGCAACTTACAACTTGTTGCT
The DNA here is from genome assembly GCA_946811695.1 of Gonocerus acuteangulatus. Taxonomy (NCBI): domain Eukaryota; kingdom Metazoa; phylum Arthropoda; class Insecta; order Hemiptera; family Coreidae; genus Gonocerus; species Gonocerus acuteangulatus. The sequence continues at coordinate 26,000,213 of OX328125.1, forward strand.
TTGTTGTTGGGGAAAAATGTCGAGTGCAAAGGATTAATATAAGAGACATTAGGAGTGGGGGCTTACTCCAGATCGAATGACTTATTTGCACATAATTGCAGTATTTTTTGATTTCTTGAAATAAAACTCACTATAGTATATCATTCACAATTAATGATAAATTTATTTTGTGAAAATAATAAAAATTGGTCCATTAGGAGTAAAGGTTTACCTCAACCCCACTCCGAACTAAAATATAAATATATACCTGTAGGTCATAATTGTTGATTTCTTTACGACAAAAATTGATATATAACAGTTGAGACTAACGAGAAAAATGTATTCTGAAACAGGCAAAATTAGATCCATGGAAGTAGGTATCAACCTGAATTTTTTTTGTAAAAATAATTCAGTCAGATGGAAAGAAATTTAACCCTATCGAGGCGGCAGGAGTCGTATGACAGAGGGTACCTGGTGACGGGACCCTCCCGATACCTGGCTGTCCCTCCTGACGGCTACTAGCTAGCTTCCTTCAACTCACGCTCGACAATTATCTTGTTTTTTTTTTTAGATTTGTGTTCTCGTATTAGTAATATATATATTCTTTAATTAGTGCAGAACCCTTTCCACATAACACCTTTGTACTATTGATAGAAAACTTATATCCCTGGAAACTACGATGATTCCTCAGCAAATTACATTGTTTACGCTTTGGAAAAAGCTCACCGTCTTCGTCGAAATCCTAGAATGTTCTTCAATATTACTTCCTGGAGCTGAGGAAGAGCTGGGCTGCGAGGTTTCATCTTCCGAGAACTCTCAAACACGTCTAATAAGAAATCTCACTAATAGTCTAAAAGAACTGCAGAAGCCTACCACCTTTATTTTTTTTTTTTTTTAATTTAATTTTCGAGCTTCGCAACGACATAGAACAAAAGAAAAGAAGCGACCGTCCTTATACGATAAAGAGTGAGGTGGCTGCTGGAGAAGCCCACCGTCAGCCAGTCTCTGCTCTGTACTGGCTGCTAGAGAAGCCCACCTTCCAGAAAGGGTTAAGTAGCAAAACGTTGTTCTATTGTAGTGATTCCCTTTCTTAGGTACAAACGTTTTTTAATATCCTCTCTTAAATTTTGTATTTGTTGCTTTCTTCCCATCGCGCCCCACATCATGATGGACATTATAGCGTCCTCCCTCCAATAATAGATATTATTCAATTATTATTATATTATTCAATCTTAGTGGTTATTTTATTTATTTATTTATTTTCATAAAATTTGTCAATCGCTTCTTGTTTACTACAAAATTCCTGGACAGTTTTCCAGAAATATTTGTGTGAATAAAAAATTCTTTTATTGAGAGGAGATAGTTGACCGTTGGTGATGCGAAGGTAGAAATTGTCAGGGTTCGGTCGTTGTGTCTTAAATTATTTCGCATCCATGAGGCATAGTTCTCCGTCTTCTCATCGCTCTGATGAAGGCTTGAATTTCAAGCCAAAACGTCAGCAAACAATAAAACTTTTTTTCACATAAAAAATGTAGTTCAATTAAGACACAACGACCGAACCCTGACATTTTTGTACCTTCACATAAATTCTTTTATACTCTTTATTTCACACTGGAATATACATAACAGAATATAAAGGATATTGCAGGAATGTATTAACTAGACAAAATTTCTGTTTAAGACTTTTTTTTATAAAATTTTATTTTGTAAATTTATTGTTTTATTTTTTGAGTGATGTTGATTAACGGATTTGATTAAACTAACTTTTTTGTTTAGCCGATGTGGAAGTATGTAGATCACAGGAGATATGGTCATGACCTAGCCCAACCAGAACTTGACTATCTGGCTCCAGAATGTGGACTGACTGAAACACAATCTGCTGCTAGTGACATGTTTTCTATGGGCGTACTTATATATGCTATTTACAATTCCGGAACACCTCCTTACTCTAATTCTGACTGGGCAACATACACTTCAAACATGTCAAAGGTATACTAAACCAAAATCACACTCATTTACATTGTGTTTTATAATTATTTTTCCAATATTTAAGTGTTTTTAAATTGGTTAGATGATTGGTTTAAATATGTTGTCAACAAATGAGCATAGATGTCACAAAATGGAACAAGTAGATAAACTTTCATTTCAGAGATAATATAGTGAGAGAAAAAATTGCTGTAAATAGACATTTATAGATAAATATCTTTTAATAAATTGTATATATTTAAAATTGTTTGAGACTTTTTAGTATTAGGGCGACAATAGATAGTAAAACCTGGTTATGACATCGTCCTGATAAGGTATTCCGGATGATTATTCTTCAACTGACCCTTTTCTCAATATTCTTATCTTCGTGGACGGCGGAAGGTCAACAAATAAAATCTTCAACACTCCGTATCACCAACTTTATTTCATCCCTACATGTTTCACACCCTTATTGGTGCCTCTTCAGGGGAAAAAAATTACAAAAATAAAACTTACAGCCTACACCTGAGGAGGATAACCTTCCACCACTACGGCCGGTATTCCGGATGTGCTTATGAGAAATAAAAAAAAAAAAAATCAGTCCCATAACAGGCCACGAGTGCCTAGAGGAGAGGTTTCTGATGACCCTGAGCCTCCAATGCTGAAATGCGAAGAATATTGAATATAGAGGGGTTCCTCCAATGGAATATATGTGTGTGTGTGTGTGTGTGTGTCTGTGTATGTATATATAATAATAATAATAATTTATATTTATATATGTATATATATATATATATATATATATATATATATATATATATATATATATATATATATATTAAGACCCAACTTTACTCTAACTTCAATATAAGAAGTTGAACTGGTAATTGATTTAGACAGAGATCCATTTATAAAAAGGTCATAACCTTTTTGGTGCTATTCCCATAGTACATTTAAACTGTCTAATTTGTTGAGTACACATGCCAGCCACCACTGGTCATCATATTCACAGGCAATAAAACCCCCCCATGTTTTTTTCATTGAAGGGTACTGGATCTGTATCTAAACTAGTTACCAGTTCAACTTAACTTTTATTGATGTTCGAGTAAAGTTGAGTCTTAATTCTTTTCTTAGATAAAGGAAGGAAATTGTGCAATTTCTGGGTTCCGGTAATTGTGCAACATCTATCCAATCTCCCCTTTAATTTTAGTTTTGCCTGAACAAAATTCAAATTTTATCAGGGATGCTTATTGCTGAAGTTACAATACAAAAATCCCTCGCTCACCGAATTTTTATCAACTACGCAGTTACAATTATAAAGTCAAAAGTATGTTATAAAATGATTCCATTGTCATCCAATAGTGGAACTAACAGCATATGAAGTCTGTGAACTGAAGATTGAATTATATTTTTTTTCAAAATTTTAAAAGTACAGTTTTTCAAAAACTGTTATGTACAATTTTTCAATTTTTTAAAAGTAAAATTTGTAATGGTTGGTCTTGTTGTATATCAAATGAAAGTCCATTTAATTAGATAAAAAATGAGACTATGCTGACTGTTCTAGCTAGAATAGAACTCAATCTACCAAGGAATTGACAATTCCTGGTTAGCCAAAAAATGCCATTTTTGAATATTTTGAAAATTAATAGTAAAAAAACAGAAACAGATAAAAATAAACAAAAAAAATGTTCCATTCAAGGGGTTGTTAGGGCTATTAGGATTCAAAATTTCAAAAAAATCTAAGAGGGTCAGGTTGAAACAGGACTTTCATGGTGGTTGAGTTGACATGGAATGACCCGGTTAAGAAATCATGATAAGTGGAAAGTGACTATTCAAAGGCCCAATATTTCCTCCAAAAAATATCATGTGTAAATTTTAATAAGAACAAATGAGTTGGAGAAAATGGCTCATAACTGTAGATGCAAAGACATTTAATAAATTAATAAAAAATAGTGAACATTTATCTTAAAGCTTAACAGTTGATAGCATATTCCCAAAGCAGTGAGCCTAAATAAAATAAATTTTTAGCTTACTATTGTAATTTATATTTAAACATTTATTTCCAGTTAAAATCAATTTCTCCACCGAGGTTACACGTCATTCCAGATGGGCTAAGGAATCATGTAAAATTGATGTTAAATACTACACCAGAACTTCGCCCAGATGAACATGAATTTATTAAGGTATCTTTTCATGTGTAATGTGTAATTTTTGTATGTGCTTGTATATATCTTTCTTAAATTCTATATCCATTCTGAGCCTTATCTAAACAAAATATAGTCTACTCTTCTATCTTCTCAATTTCTCTCTGCTAGAATTTGGTCATTAACCCTTAGCGGTCCTTTGCCGACTTGGGACCGGCAACAAGAAGTTGTGAATATAGTATTGTCAATTTATCCATTGCCTGTCCTAACGGTCCTTTGCCGAACTACGGCAGCTATCATAGTTAACGCTATAGGTCCTATGGCGGTGTGCTACCGGCATCCAATTTCTGCCCCTCTAGTCCCTTGCCTTGGGCTTCTTGTTATATTTTTATTATGACCCTCTATTCTAGAAAATCAGCTGATTTAATTCCAAAGAGGAAGGAATAGTCTCGAAAAGAGATAGGCGCTCTTTAAAGATTCTTGATGTTTGTGCTAGTTATCCCAGCAATTTTGGCTGTAGATTTGCCCTCAGCTTTCCTATTCTTCTGCCTTTTAATTGCACTGATATTTAATTATTGTATTTTGAAATTTGGGGGGCAAAGAGATTTTAAAGATTTTGTGAGAATTGTATGAAAAGGAATCCTGCTCTTTAAATTGGGGAATGTTTTGAGAATTATAATTCCCTCAAAAAGTATAGATAACTTTCGACGTATTTATAAACATAATTTTGGACTCTTTTTGCTTAAGCATATTTTTTGAAGTCAGTTAAGAGCTTCATTTTATACTTTATTTTTAATAAACAGCATATACACATAATTACATAACTTACTTTTTCTTTGTTAATAAAAATAGAATTTAAAACAAAAATATGTATTTTTGTTATTTTTATGACCACTAAAACAAAATGTGCGAATCCATAGAATACTGTACAGACCATCAGAGCTTGAGTTAAACAAAACGACAAAAACTAAAGGTGGGTTGTTTATGCCGTGCTCAGCTCGGCATAGAACCATATGGACAATTCATGAAATAAAGAGGCAAACTGCTAAGGGTTAATCTAACATGCTGTACGTGTCACACATATTGTGTGCCAAATTTTCTTTCAGTAATATCTGATAAAAGACTATTTTATAATAACAGGATTTGGATGTTTTAAATGAAGGAATGGAAATCTGATTGAGTACAGCTTGCAATAATTCATTTTTAATATAAAATATAAATATAAAACTCCCCTTTTTTTTTGTTAAAATTTATCTCAGATATACTTTTATTACAGTCCGAGTTCTTCGAAGATGTTGGTGTTAAAGCATTGAACTATTTAGATTCTCTTTTCCAATGGGACAATAAACAGAAAGCTCACTTTTATAAAGGCTTGCCTCAGATTCTAGACAAGCTTCCTCACAGAGTGTGCCTTTATAGGTAAGATTGATTTATTTTAGTTAAATAAAACTTAAGACACTTAATTTAATCGAATAATATTTTGTTCAGACTTTTCATATATGAAATATCAGCCCAGGATGGATGTAAGAAATAGGCCAATTTTTTCAAAAATAACATTTTTTACAGCTCAGTGAGCAAAAAGGTAATTTGGAGTTTTGCTCTGGACTCCTTAACCCTTTAAATGCTTAACGGGTGATGTTATTCGCCCAGAGTTTCTGCTAACACGCAGAACAACTTCAGCCTCCACTGCTGAATACTTTATGATTTCTAAACTTGTTTTTAGCACTGGCAGAGTTATTTTTTTTTTTTTTTATAGTCTATTTACAATATACATTGACTTTTTTTAATACAGTAAATACTTACTACGTTTTCCTCTCTTATTGCTTTATTCGATATATGACAGTTTCTCTAAGAGGTGATTTTTAAGGCAAGACTGTGCTCACAGAGTGGCACCACATCCCTTGAGGTAGGATCATAAAAGCTCTTCATAACTAAAGAATTTGCCAAAACTGTATTGAACTGCTATCTGTTATAGGCTATAAGTACTATTAGTTTCCCTAGAGAACCAAGGTTGAACTTCTGTAGCAGTTAACGATAAAGAGCCAACATCTCTTTAGTAGTAGTCTGAATTAGGTGCTCGACAGCTTTTGACTTGACCAGCCGTCGACCTCAGCTAAAGCATTGTAACCCTATTTAAAAGAATCCTTCATATTTGCTTTTATTTCTCAAACAAAAAATTAAAAGAATTATTCATAAGCTAATTAATTTATTTGACTAATAAATTCATTTATTTTTCTGTTCTTTTGGACTATTCCATTTTTCATAAAGTTTCATCATTTAAACGACTATATCTTCTTATCCTATATCCGACCTTTCCTCTATGTTAGTTGTGAACAAATCAGTACATGAGCAATTTTTTTTTTTTTTAAATATACTCTTACTTTTTTCAGGGTTATTCCTTGCCTAGTGAAGGAATTTGTCAATCCCATGATGGTACCTTTTGTACTTCCCAATGTTTTTGCTATTACTGAGAACTGCTCTAAAGAAGAATTTGCTGCACACATCCTTCCTCATCTTAAATCTGTCATGGTCCTCCAAGAACCAATACAGGTGAGCGTCTGTGTTAATCCTGAATTAATATAAGCAGTAATTCCTTAATTAATTTACTATCCAGAAAAGTAAGAGAGATTTATAGAAATAATTATTGTCCATATTTGTTCCTAGATATTTTCAAAATTTATATATTGTTTTTTTGGGGGGCTTGATAAACTGTATTTCTTTTAAGAATATTTTGAAAGTATAGTCTTTATGCATTGAACTAATTTATCCAAACTGATGCATTGGATTTGTGAAGTTCTAATCAACCGATTTTGTTAAATCTGTGAAGCTTAAACAAATTTTCTACAAAAAGTTTCACATATCAATTTTCAGCGAAAAACTCATTGCTTCAATTTTCAAAAGTGTTGGTTTCATTCAATTAAAGGCTTTTATCACTATAACTGGATTTTGATTTTTTTTTCTTTGTGTTTTAAAATGAATTTATCTGTATAACTAGTCATAATAAATTAGATAAAGAATTTTTTTTTTTTTGTGATTATATTTGTATTTTAATAGAGCATTCCTTTATAACTACTGGTTATCAAGAATCAAGTGGAGTGAGTTATCGTATTTCTACTTTCTGTGCATTATGGCTAATCTTTGATATATTAGTCAAGCAAATATTTAATTTGCATAACCCTTAACAAAGACAAACCAGATCTTTGGAAAACAAATATGTTCCTTGTGCTTATTAATTAAGCACTAATGCAATACACGTCACACATTTTTTTTGTTTCAAATATAGATAATTATATTAATATTATTTTATATGTAATAATACATTGGAGGAAAAATTAACACTGAAAAATTAGCCCCGTCTTACAAAAATTAAGAAGTCGTGTATCTTGTAGGCCAGTTAATGGTTATCTGTAAAAAACAGTTATAAATTTAAGGTTAGAGCAAAAATATATAAGTTTGAAAGAAAAATATTTAGAATTTCTCAGTTCCTATTTGTATAAATATAATCCACATAATTACCAAGTCTGTCATAATACAGTTTTATGGTTTTTGTTTACTTTTTTCTTTTTGATAGATTCTTCTCCTTCTTATGCAAAGAATGGAACTCCTTCTGAAAATGACTCCTTGTGAAGAAGTGAAATCTGATGTCCTCCCTCTGCTGTATAGAGCCTTAGAGTCAGATTCTCAAGAAATCCAAGTAAGATAATAGAGTGCAGTTACTTTTCACCTAAATGTTAGCTGAATGGGTGACCGACCACGTGCTGTTGACATTATAGAAAAGGGCGGCAACCTGTAGACAGCCCGGCGTTAATAGCCCTAATGTTGATACGCCGTTAAACACACAAAAAAAAAGTACTGGGCCGGCATGTCGTGTGGACTGATAGCCACTTTTGTGCCGAGGGCTTTCTTGCTTTGGGACCAAAAGCCACTGCTGTGACTGCTTTCACTCTTGTATCCGCTAGAGCTCATACAAATTTAGTTTGATCCTATTGAATAGGGGTTTCCCTCTGCTACCCGGTTCTTTTGCATAGTTCGGGTCCCTCTGAAGGGCCTTATTTGGGTTTTACCTGTTGATGGCTACATGAGATCATGTTCCATAGACAGTTTATACCAATGCCGAGATATTTATTTAAAAAAAATAATTGTTTAGCCTGTCATCTGGTCCTAAGCCCAAGACGAGAAAATTGTGACAAAAAACTTAGGTAAGAAATAATTTTAACGTATTAAGAGAAATTAGAAAAGATGAGGGGAGGACGCCTTGCTATTTAATCGGGTACTTACGTATTAGATGCAACGTAGGTTAAAGAACCGGCTCTCAGAGATCGGGATCATCACCGGGTTAGAGATCTGGATCAAGGCGTCAATTGAGTTTTTGGCGACAGGATTATCAACGATATGGGTTGACTAAGTTTCAATACAACCTTGAGCAGGCGAAAATGCGTAGCACTTATGTTAATGGCACAATTGCTCGCTTCCGCGAGTGTGTTTCCGCTCGCTACACTCTACACTCGCTCAAGGAAATATTGAAACTCTAGTCAATCCAACTCGTTGATAATATACATCAAGGATGGTTTTTCGGTGGATAATGGATTGAAATGCAATTTAACAGTGCTTCCTTTGTTTCGGTAAAATAAACAACAAACTAGGAAAACAAACAACAAACAAAGAAACACCAATCGCGTAATGTACAAGTGAATTGCATTCTAAATAGAAAGGGAACGAGACTGTTACTATAAACATAATGGCCAATAGAATTGCTCATAGGAATAGACCAATAGAAATGCGCTATCCATGATCCAGATCTCTGAACGAGACACACATCTTTAACCTGTGTTGAAGCTAATACGTAAGTACCTTTAATCCTTTTCAGCGGTATGAGTAGGTTTGGACAGGCCCCTAAGGTCATGCGGCACTCCGTCTCGTAAGGGTCAAAGTTTTTGAATTTCTTGTTTGACATTATGGTGCTTTATGGTGAGAAGAAAAAACCTGTAGGGGCATTTGCCCTTGGGCTGAAATTTCAATCTCTACTGCATGTGAAATTAAAAAAAAAAATCAAGTATCCAAAGATTTATTGATAAAAAATCGCCTTAGAATCCATTGCTTGTAGAAAATGGTGCCCTGGAGTCTGCACTTTTTTTTTTTTTTTCTTTTTTTTTTTTTTTTCTTTTTTTTTTTTTACGGCGCATCTACATCTAGGTCATTAGCGCCGACATCCAGGGTGCAGCAAGGAATTTTCTCAGCGAGCCGTGGGATGAGAAAATTCCTGCCAGAGGTTGGGAATCGAACCCACCATCTCCCGCTTATGAATCCAAGGCGCTAGCCATTAGACCACGGGAGACCCCCTGGAGTGTGCACTGTCCACTTTTTTTTTTGTAGTACAGGGGTGATATAGTGAGCTGTATTAGTGCGTAACATCCCTATTTATTATATTTGTAGGTATAGAAATACTTTTGTTTCTGTAAATAGTGCTCGAATCACCAGATATAATTACTACAAATTTTCATTTATACAATATCAAGTACTATTATAATTATTATTTATTTCAGGAATTATGCCTTTCTGTTCTCCCAACCTTTGCAAACTTGGTGGAATATCCTGCAATGAAGAATGCTCTCCTTCCTAGAATTAAGAGGCTATGCATATCTACATCTCACATTTCGGTAAAACTCATTTAAAAAAATTATTATAATGAAGAACATGTATAGCTGGGAATTGAACTCACTTCACATAGCAGTTGTTCAAAATTAAATTAGATAAATAATAACAGTTGTATTATTACAAGTCACAACAAAACATATACCAGTATTGAATTTCCCGTCAGAGCAGCACCCGCTCTTGTGGTGGGAACCTAGACATTTCCCCAGTACTTCAAAATTGAACTACTCAATTTTTTTCTGAAGAGGGAAAAAATCACTTATCAATTTTTAGCTAAAAATGTACAGCATATTTATATTTTTTATGTGTAGAGGGAGGCCCGGTGGCCATAAGTGTTAAGGCCAGAGCACTTAGTAGCCTAACTAGAAAGCGGTAGTAACCTGTTATTTATAAGTGGATGTTAAATTTCAAATTAATAAATATTATATTGAGTCTACAAATAGCAATTCTTTTAATTCCTCTATTTTACATAATTTGTATTATTATTACACATTACTTGTAGGAACATATATTTCTTCTTGATTATTTTAGGTCCGTGTAAATTGCCTTGTCTGCATTGGGAAACTTTTAGACCACTTAGATAAATGGCTTGTATTGGATGAAGTCCTTCCATTTCTGCCGCAAATACCATCACGAGAACCTGCAGTACTTATGGGAATACTTGGTAAGCCTAATTTACTTTTTATTGGATTCCAGATGAAATAATAATTTTTTTTTTTTTTTTTTTTTTTTTTTTTTTTTTTTTTTTTTTTTTTTTTAACGGCGCATCAACTATATGAAATAATAATGTCAATGTTTTTGAATGGATGTGTTTTATGTAGTTAGGAGTATTTTATAAATAATGTTTAGTAATCATTTTAGAATTTAATTAAAAATCACCTTTAATAATAATAATAAAAGGATGTTTTGCTACTACAGAAATATATTATTTTATAATAAATAAAAGTAGTAAAATACAAAGTACAATTTGTTAATTACTTAGTAACTGTCTATGTTTTATTGCATAAATACCTAACGTTTTGGCTCAACTTACTAACCCTAGAGTTTCTATAATTTATATCAGCAAATAATTAGTTTTTCTATTATTTTTATATTAAAAATTTAAAGAAAGAATATTTACTTAAGTTGTAAAATATAATTGAAATTCTTTTAGTTTTGTATGGTGTACATCACAATACGGGGAACCTTTCCAAAGCAAAACTGTGCTAGATGATTTTTTCTGTTTTAAGTTGACTAAAAAAATTAATAATTTAAAAATCTGTTTAGGCTTAGTGTGTGACACTGTGCAGGAACATACATTTATAAATTTTACTGATCACAAAAATGTGTGATCGAAAGATGATGCAACTTTGTGGCAGGCTTTGTCAAGTCACAGCACAAGCAGATGGGGGAGCTTCTTCATTGCCGTTCCTGTGAAACTACTTCTCGAGTAAAAATAATGAAAATGTGTATCAGGGTGGTTGAAAGAAATGGTTCACTTCTTATCGTTTGTGGAAGAATTGGCCCATTTCTTACGACCATCCTGATCTGAGTCTTCCATATTCCAGAATGCTTGCCATGAAAATTTGTTGTGTTCATGGTCTTTTTTTAAAACGATGTCAGAAAACCACTGTGCAGAATATTGTAAGCTATAAAGCTATAGTATACAGATATGGAAAGTCTGTGAATATTTAAGTACTTTTCTATTAAATGTATACAAATCAAATCGTATCTATCAAATGTGTGTATAGTTCATTTAATTAAGAAAAAAAAAATTTTTTTTTGTTGACATAGTCAATAAATAATAATTAATACGTTCTTCATTCTAATAATTTTTATTGGCTCTTCATGTTTCACATATTAATATATAGATTTTATACAGTGATATAAATAAAACTTACTTCATGCACTGAGACTTATTTAACTACCAAATATATTAAATAAAATGTTTCATCTCAAAACACTCCCTGTTTTAACTGTCCCACTGTCAAGGGCTCTATTTAAAGTTTATTAGTAGTCTGAAAGGTCCATTATTTAGCTGAATGAAAACGCCTTCCAGTTTTTATAGTTATTGTCTATATTTTCAGGTATATACAAACTTGTACTGAACCACAAGAAAATGAATATGTCCAAGGAAATGATGGCCCAAAAGGTGATCCCTTTCCTGATGCCATTGAGCGTAGAAAATTCACTTACATTAAACCAGTTCAACACACTAATCTCCGTAGTGAAAGAAATGGTTACAAGAGTGGAAACAGAGCACAGGGCAAAACTCGAACAGCTTACGGACCAGACACAGTAATCATATATAATTTTTTTTCTTTTTGTTAATAATTTCTGAGAAATTATAGCTATTAACCATCCTAGGACTGAGTCAGAGATGGGCATAATTTTATTTATAAATAAAAATACGAATTTATTCTTACTTCATATATTTGTGAATACGAATATAAATAAATTCGTTTTTCATATATTTGTGAATACGAATATAAATAAATTTGTATTCATAAGTGTGAATACGAATTTATTTTTATTCACATATATTAAATATAAAAATACAAATAAAATTTTATTCGCAAAGTTTTCTGCGAATACAAATAAATTCACAGAAAAAATTGTAAATAATCACAAAAAATGTGAATATTTACAAAAAATCAAGTGATTACAAAACAAATCACATTAAAATATATGAATACAAATTTACTTACATTATAATTTGTGAATAAAAATTTATTCACAATAAAATTCGCAGTGGGGTGTGCTTGCACCCCAACTTTAAATTTCAATTTTACATTCTAAACCATAATTAATTATTTTTTCTTTAATGTATTTAATATTTAGGTATATTATAAGTTAAAATAAAATAAAAAAGAATATAAAAATATTTTTTGTTTATTTATTAATAAATATGTACATTTTTATTTAATAATTGAGTCAGGGGCGAGGTTAGCTCAGTGGTAGAGCACTGGACTAATTATTTGGAGGACCTGAGTTCAAATCCCGAACAAGCACAGATTTTTTGTTCATGCGTTGAATTCGACCTCCCTGAACCTCCCTAAGCCAACCCAGCCTTTAATTAATTTAATAATGGGTACCTTGGGTGCTAATGACTCTGGCAGTCGAAGCAGCCAAGGGGAAAATCAGGCGGCTAGAGCATAGTACTGACCACACTGTCTCCCTAGTGTGCAGTACGGTCATAAATCAGATACCTCTATAGTATCTGCACCTCAGGGCCTTCGTGTCCTGTAACGGGGCGGATTTATTTTTTTATTTTTATTTTTTTTTAATAATTGAGTCAGCTGATCATAACAAATATAAAAGAGCAAAACTATTTATATTCTTCCGCAGTTTGGTGTAAATTAACCATTTTTCTGAAGAATATGCTCAGTTATGTTGCCCCATACGTGATAAACTTTGTATTTACCTACTTGCTAATTAAATTTATTTGTTGATTCTAAATAAAAAAAAATATGCATGCACCAAAACATTAGAAATTACACTATTTATTTTCTATATCGTCCTCACCATGTCAAGCTATCGAATATGAAAGTCTGAGCAAAATAGGAACGAACATATTCTATCCATTGACAAAGTAAAATCATATGGTCTTATTTGATACTTTATTTAAAGCATTAAAGGCTATTCTATAAAGAGGTTACAGTTGCGGCTAGCTGTTCGCCCGTATAGCAAAGTCTTGAATCTAAATCGTATAGCAAAGTCTTGAATCTAAAAATGAGATTTTGCATATTCAATAGCTCAACAGGGCAGGGACAATATGTTGAAAGAACATTTTTTTCTGAATTATATAAAATTGTATGTATTTTAATTTCAGAGCTTTGGAGAACAGCCTTTCTACTTCAGTATTAAAGCCACAGAATCCAGTTCCTGTAACAGAAGATCTTTTTAGTTTTAGTTCTCCAGCAAAAGCCATAAATAGTGTTGCCAAATTACCAACTCAGACATTTACCACTCTAACTCTCCAAGAAAAAGAAAGGTACAATCTAATTATTAATCTAAACTAATTGTTTGCCATTATTAAAAAAGTTTAATTATTGTGCCATATTGTCCTATTGATTGCCTTTCATTTCTTCCTCCAATTATTCTTCAAATGCCTTTCTATTTTGAAATGATGTAGTAAAGTTAATTTTGTTTGCAAACATTCATTCCTTTTCCTTAATTTTTGTTATAATTTAATTATTCCCATTTATTGGTTGACATTTTTAAATTTTTAACTTATTAAGGTTATGGCAGATTTTTTCACACATCTTCCTATATAATATTCATTCAAATACCCTCTAGTGACTGACAGGAATATTAGAAGTATGCTATGGTAACGCTTGATAGCTTAATGTCAAGAAATGAGAAGAGGAAGATTGCGTTAAGTGTTAAGATCTTAGATTTGTGTTTTGTTAAATTTAGAAAAAAAAAGTTGTTGTTGTTTTTATTGCATCTCCTCCATTTAAAAATAAATGTAATATTTAATTGATAAGTTTAATATATATTACGTATTTAATTGAATAATTCATTAAATTAACTGTAAATATTTATAATAATCCTTTTGTTTTTGTAAATACGTTTTATACAAAAAAAAAGAAAGAAGTTTTTAACTCCGCCAGTGTACGAAGTCACAGATGAAAAAGGAAGATGGGAAACCGTAGTTATTTTAATTCCACCGGGTTTGCCGTAGTTATGGAGTATATAATTCCCTTGCTTATTTTTTATAAAATAAAGGACAAATAATAAACAGAAACACCTTATTTTTTTTCTCGTACCTATACAGGGTGTTCAAAACTCGATTGACACCCCCCTTTTTTCCCACAATTTTTGAAATTTTAAAACGAAACTTGGTGGGTCTTAACGTGGTCTAATGAACTTTCATTGGGCCTAATGCACGACCTCTCAACTTTCTCCAGTTCTTCTCCAGAGGCCCTAACTCTGGAATCTCCAATGGAAAGGGGTTATTTTTATGACGGATTATTGTAGAGAATTAAATTTTATGTCGATTTTATATGGAGAGTTTTGGTTAAGATTCCGAGGCTGCAGTCTTTTTTTAAACACGAAAAGTAGTTTGGCCCCACTGAGCGGCGGCAGGAATTTTCTTAACTCCTTAAGTCAGGGCTAGTTGGGAAAATTCCTTGCTGCACCCTGGATGTCAGCACTAATGGCCTAGATGTCGTGGCACTTTAAAAAAAAAAAAAAAATCGTCTAACACAAAAATAATTACTACAAAATTCTAATCATTAGATGAGTTCTATTGCTTTAAATTTATTATTTTGATGTCTTTATAAAGAAATTTAATTTGATTTTTCTTCAAACGTTCTTAAATCCAAAACTAGGTGGAGCAAAAATAGTTTAGGAAATGTTTATTAAGTTTTACTGAAGCGTAGATCACGTTGATAATAAACATTTCTGAAAACTTCAAAAACAAAAGTGTGTTTTGCTCCATTCCTATTAACATGTTTGACATTTAAAGGTACTTTTTGGAAAGTAAATTTAATCCTCTACAACATTTATATCTTCTACTTTTTTCATTAGGGGCATACTTTCTACGTTATTAGCAGAAAAGTGACAAAAAACAAGTTAAAAAGTTAAGAGTTGATGGATGGATTCTGATGGTTAGTAAACCATCAGAATCCATCCATCAAAAAAAAAATTTGTTTGCAAAATTCGCACATCAAAAATCTTAAAGCTAATGGTTTTGCATTACTTGTGTTCCGAGTTGTGTATGCGTTTGTATGGTACGGCAGCATGAGAGAAAAAAATTCTAGATTTCAAATCAAAACCAAACTTTAGTGTTTACAAATTAGAAGTTAAAAGTAAAAAATGCACTGAATTACCTGTTGGATGTTTTTGTTCACTTATATAAAAAAGAAATTATGATTAGTCATTTTGTTTATATTTTATTAATATTTTTTCTTATTTTTTCAGAATTGTAAACCAATCAGAATCTGAAAAGAGGCTGCAATCTCTACCTGTTCTTGATCCTAAACCGGTTACTCCCAAAGCTCCCCAACCTGTCAAAAATCTTACTTGTAAGTATGAACACACAATTTCTTCATGATAAGCTTACTACTTTTCCAAGTTTGTCAGCTATTCAACACGACGGACTTAACATTTTTTTTTTTTTTTTTCAAATACATTTAGTTTTTTCTTTCTTCTTAATTATTGTATGTATCAGATTGGTGGAAGTTTTGCAAAGATATGCTTCATGCTACTTATTCCTCCTTTCCTCCATTTGTTGTGTCAACCTTTTGTTCAGAGTTGGGCACATTTATAGTTATGATTACACTTATAATCACAGCCAACAGCCATAGCCATGTTGAATGGACCGGTTCCCGTAGATCACCGAAGTTAAGCAACGTCGGGCGTGCTCAGTACCTGAATGGGTGACCGACCACGTGCTGTTGGTATTATAAAAGGATGGCAACCTGTAGATAGCCCGGCATTAATAGCCTAATAGTTGATACACCGTTAAACAGGAAAAACAATTATAATCATAGAACCTGGAGATATGATTAAGATCATAATCGTAATTACAAAAGTGATTACGATTACTCATCTAATTTAATCTTTTTATATTTTACACTCGTAATCGTAACATTTTTCTGTAATTACACTCGTAATCAAACATTTTTCTGTAATTACACTCGTAATCAAACATTTTTCTGTAATTACACTCGTAATCACAACATTTTTTCAGTAATTACAACTGTAATCACAGCTATTTCTGTGATTATGCCTGTATTTACAACTATTTTTCTGTGATTACAACTGTAATACTATTCTGTGATTATGATCGTAATCACAGAATAGTTATGATTACAGATGTAATTTACAGAGAAAAAAAAAGTGATTAAAGTTGTAATCGCAGAAAAATAGTTGTAAATAATCATAGAAACAGCTGAGATTTCAGTCATAATTATAGAAAAATGTTGTGATTACAGTCATAATTACAGGAAAATGTTGTGATTATGATTGTAATTATAACCAAAGTTGTGATGACAAGTGTAATCTTAATCACTCTTGTAATTACGATTATAATTGTAATCATATTTGTGCCTGCCAGGTGCTATCTAACAATCTAACATGCAAAAATATTGTTAAATGTTATTATTATATAGAAACAAAACTTAACAACACTAGTAAACATTTATCAAAAGCAAAACATATGAACGCTTTAAAAATGAAATAAAAACTATACTTTACCTTACAAATTTATGGCAATTTAAAAGCTTGTGTTTCCAAAAATCTGGATAAATATCTGTATATAACAAACAATGTATAAATAGAAAAATTACAATGTATGTTACTTGTTTAACATTTCTTAAAAAAGGCTGAATACAAAGAATTCCTGTGATTTAATTTATTTTCCTTTTTTTTTTCTTTTAGCAACTCTTTTTAGTAGCCCAAAATTCGAACTTGGCTCTGCAAAACCTTCCATTCAGAATGGCACTACACCGACGAACCGAAATAGCCAGCCCACGATGCCTCAACCCAGTGGAATGATGATGTTAAATCAACCAGTCCGACCTCAGCTGATGATGGGAAACCAACATAACGGCTCAGGCATGACTACGGATTGGTCCAAGTGGAGCTCGAACAGCTGGTCGACTCCCCTCCTACCTAATCAGCAACAATTACAGCAGAAGCCAAAGGCTCTCTCCCCTGCTGAAATTAATGATCTTCTAAGCTAATCTATGCATTTTGTTTTAACCAATCATATAAATTAAAAAAAATTAATTACATAATTTATTTTACTGTTTTTATAAAGGAATTAACTTATTGAAATATTTATTTGATTATATAATTTACAGATAGTTAGTCTGCAATAATTATGAATATGTATGTAAGAGTGAGTATTATATATATGTATATATATATATATATATATATATATATATATATATATATATATATATATATATATATATATGTGTGTGTGTGTGTAACTCAATTGAATAGTCATTATTCTTGCACCTCTGCATAAGTTTGTCTTGCTTTATGCTTAATACAATTATACTTGTGTAACATATGTTTAGACAAATTTTAATTTCTTTGTCTACCTAAAATAAAAGTGTTACCATGAAGTACTGACGTCGACTGAATTTTGTCCTCTTATTGTTTAAATCTATTTATTTTTATGTTTAGTCAAACCGTAGCACTTGCTTATTTGAACTGTGATAGATTTTTGATTACATTTGATCATGTAAATATTTTCAATTTTTTTTTTTTATTGTTAAGATTTCTGACTCTGTTTGTTTACATTTATTAAAAATTCTTCTGTTTTTACTGAATCATTTCATGTTTTTCAAGACAAGTTGGTAACCAGTTAATGTGTTAGTATATTTATTTTGTATTTATGATCTGTACTTGTCATTTTTAATCAAATATGGTATTTATTGTTATAGAAAAAAATTGTTAGTTACCTGTTATCAAATTATTTATTAAGAATATTTTTTTTGGAAAAAATAGTATAATTATTTATTTGTTAGTAGATTTCATTTTGGTTACCAACCAATCAAGTAATTGTTGCTACTTATCTATTTCTTTATGTGCAAAATATCTTTCCTTTTATTATTATCATATTGACTGCTACAAAATATTAAATATATTTTCAACACAATGTATTTTAGTTTAATTTATTTTTATTATATTATCTTTTACAATTCAAATTATAGTAATTTTGAAATGGAAATTATTTTAGTGCATCCCAATCCTGCTCCTCAATCATAACGCACTGATTATACATTTTTGCATCTGTAAACGTGAATATAGCTTAATGTATGCTTTTTTGGTCGAAACAAATACAAAATATTGAATGTGAAAAAATGCATTTTTCATTTTCAATCTACAATGATTGCTGTTGTACTGACGTACGGCAAACTCTCGAATCTAAATTCACCCAGTGAAAGGGAAAGTATCCACTGCCAGAAGGTCAAATCTGCCGACTATTTAACTGTCCAAAAGCAAAGTAATGAATAAAAGTTCTCACTCTAGAAAGTGGTGATTTTCACATTCGATACTTTGCATTTGTGTCAACGATATCAACATACATTTAAGCAATACTGTTTTTGTAAAAAAATTCATCTATGTTAATAAAATTGATTCTCAGCAAAAAATAATTTAAATTTAACTATTAGTTAATGTTCACTAACCTGAATATTAGTTGTTTTTTTATTCAAACAAAATTTTAAAGGAAAATAAAATAGATATTCTTGTGGTAATCAACTGAAACTAATTAAATATTTTTGTGGTATAAAACACAATAATGAAGTATATGTGAGGATTAAAAATAAATGAAATTAATTTGCTTGTACTAAATATGATTTCTCTTACGCCTGTTAAAAAATATTTTGAACAAATATATATTTTTAAATCTGAAAACATTGATCAAATAAACTATTAAAACTGAAAATATTATAAACATATAATAATAATCTTTTCATTCAGAAGAAATTGTTCATTGTGAAGATTTGCACGATGGAGATAGTGAGGGTTTGGTCTTAATAATTAAATAAAAGAAATTTTTTATTTTTGCCAATATTTTGGCTTGATTTTGAATTCTTCATCGGGCCTAACACCAATTGGTAGAATAAGTATTAAAATAAGAAACTACCAGTGAATACACAGGGTGTCCCACATTGAGATGTCATAACTTTAGGAGTTTATTTTGCATATCATTTATAGTTCAGGGGCGCAAAAATGAGCTTTCTGAAAATGTAGAGGAGCTACTCAAACTCTTGTCTTTTTTAAAAAATGCTGGCTTTTTTAGAGAAAAGCTGAGTTTTTGGAATTTGTCATCAATGTATCGTAAATAACGACAACATTTTTAGAAACTAAATTAAATTTCAAATAAGAAACACCCATTCTTGAAATATTACTATGTAAATTAAGAGCTATATTAAAAGCCATATAGATGAGAACATTTAATATTAGTATTTTATTAAATTATTCAATATTTTCTTAATCAGCTATTTTTAGACTTAGAGGTTTGCCTCCGCCTCAAAAGTTGCATTATTTAATAAGCTTCAAAACGGTACCTCGTGGTTTTAAAAAAAAAAAAATCTATTTAAATCTATTTTTTTACTGATTTCTAAGTCAAAACCAATAAATGTGATTCAGCGTGAAAGAGCCATTCTGAATAAATTCTTTAATTTCACATGTTGATGGTGATGCCCCATTCTTTCCAAACTACATGGCGTTTATTACACAAGCCCATCTACCAAATAACAACTCACTCTGGTTTCAAATGGATGGTTGTCCAGCTGATAATGCACGAGTGGTGACGGACTGGCTGAAGAGTGAATTCCCTAACCGATCCCACACTAGGTAAACACCTGCTCTGATAAGGGTAGGGGGACACTTCGGAATCAAGGGAGAAAGAATTCAGAAGAACATATTGGAAATAATTACCATTATTGTAAAAATAATGAATACATTTGTAATATTAATTCTATTCGATTTTATAAAATTTCTGCTTATAAGTTAACTGGGTTATACAATACAATAATTTGAAATTGTATACAAAAAACTCTCTCCTGCAGATAAAAAGCGAAAAAAATACATTTAAATAAAAGGCACCCTCAAAAGTTGCTTTAAAATGTTACCTCGTTTCCCTAGAGAAAATCTATAGAAATCTATGGGTGAGAGAAAAGTGGTTATGACTGTAAACTAATAACTATTTGTCCAGTAGATTTTTAAAATGTCTACAAATATAAGCTTAACTTCTAACTGAATCAACAGCATAATTTCCAATATGTTCTTCTGAATTCCTTCACCCTTGATTCCGAAGTGTCCCCCCTACCCTTATCAGATCAAAAATTGTGTTTATGTAGCGTGGGAACGGATAGGGAATTCACTTTTCAGCCATTCCGTCACCACTCGTCTATTATCAGCTGGACAACCATCCATTTGAAACCAGAGTGAGTTAATATTTGGTAGATAGGCTTGTGTAATAAACGTCATGTAGTTTAGGATGTGACATCGCCATCATCGTGTGAAATAAAAGAATTCGTTCAAAATGGCTCCTTCAAGCTAAACCACATTTATTGGTTTTGACTTAGAAATCAGTAAAAAATAGATTTAAATAGATTTTTTTCTAAAACTACGAGGTACCATTTTGAAGCTTATTAAGTAATGCAACTTTTGAGGCGGATGCAAACTTCTAAGTCTAAAAATAGCTGATTGAGAAAATATTGAATAATTTAATAAAAAAACTAATATTAAACGTTCTCATCTATATGGCTTTTAATATAGCTCTTAATTTACATGGTAATATTTCAATAACGGGTGTTTCTTATTGGAAATTTAATTTAGATTCTAAAAATGTTGTCGTTATTTACGATACATTGATGACAAATTCCAAAAACTCAGTTTTTCTCTAAAAAAGCCAGCATTTTTTAAAAAAGACAAGAGTTTGAGTAGCTCCTCTACATTTTCAGATAGAATGCTCATTTTTGCGCCCCTGAACTAAAAATGATATGCAAAATAAACCCCTAAAGTTATGACATCTCAATGTGGGACACCCTGTATATTTAAAAAGTAACTATAAAATACAACGTGAGTATGAAGTAGTGTGAAGATCATGTCTTAATGCAATAGGAGTATAACATCAAGTAAACAGTTTAATTGAGTTAACAAAATTTCAATTAGATAAGTATCTTGAGAAAAATAAATAATTAACAGTCAAGAGATACGAAGACAAGGTATAGTTGGGATTCGGCTAGGAGAAAAACGTCAGACTTTCAGGAAGAAATCTGTATTTGGACGTTTCGGCTGCACATTGGCAGCCTTCTTCAGCACTACAGAATGCCTAGGGGGGGGGGGGAGGGAGGAAGACCTCGAGGACAACTTAGGTAACCATGGTTGAATGTATGGTGGAAACGTCCAAATACAGATTTCTTCCTGAAAGTCTGACGTTTTTCTCCTAGCCGAATCCCAACTATACCTTGTCTTCGTATCTCTGCAATGGCTAACTATCTCCATCTTCATAACAGTCAAGAGGATAGCTCAGGTTCCGAGGAATGCATGTGTCAGGCGATGGACTGGATTAGAGTGAGAGAGTAATGGATTTCCCTAAAGGGCGTTTTTAGGATATTGCAAATATTGGAGTAAGTGGAAGAGATTAATTCTTTTCCCACCATTCATTGACGGGATTGTTTTCAAGGTCGATATAAATGGATTCGGAAAGAATTCATTTCTCAAAGTTTCATTTGCTGGAGAGGGTAGAGAAATTGTAAAAATCAAAAATGTTGTGGTCTGGATACAGTGATATTTACATCCTTTTTTGTGATCAAAACCCACAAATCAACGTAAAAAACAGCAACCACTCAAATTATTCATGAGTCTTAAATCTCAAAACACTGATTTAATTCCACAGTTTTAGCACCAGAAGAAACCTCTGAGCAGAACTGTGACAATGCCTAAGACAATTTTATATCCTGGCAATATAATGACCCTAAGGCCGGTCACACACTATCAGGTACAATTGATCAGGTGTACCTGATAGTCTGTGGGGTAAATAACTAGCCTCTCAAGCGACCTGACACCTGATCAAAATTCGATCAGTTCAACCTGAAAGGGGAGTAGACTTGTGTGTTTGGCGTTTGTCAGGTGTACCTGATCAGGTCTCAGTTTTCAAAAACCCTGATTTGTCTTTTTAATTTTGATTTTTTTTTTTTTTTTTTTTTTTTTTTTTTTTTTTTTTTTTTTTTTTTTTGCCCTTGAGGCCTTTTTATTTATTTCTTTAGCAAATCAGTTTACAGTGAAAAATGTCGCAAAGAAATAATGAAGTTCTTGGTGATTTCATCGAAATTTATAAAAGAGAACCATGCTTGTGGAAAGTAAAAGATGATGATTATCACCATAAAGATGCTGCATATTGTAATAATCTGTTGGTTCATCTCTTTATTCATTCAAGAGATGGACATGGGTAAATTTATTTTTTCTCTGCAACCATTCCTTACACCATTGCTTGCGTTTTTTTCCGTTTGATTTTACACATGACAAAAATTACAGCAAATAAAGAGAGATAAAGTAGATATCTCCTTGAGAATCCATGTTGAAAACTGTCAAACTTGTCAGGTATACCTGAAGAGTGTGGGTGACAGGTACACCTGATCAGTTGTACCTGATAGTGTGTGGCTGGCCTGAGACAATTTTATATTTTGGCAATATAATGATCCTAAGACAATTTTATATTCTGGCAATATAATGAAACGCCAGACTGTAGCTGCATTATATGACCCGAAATGTCTCCTCCCCAATCTCCTGACATGAACCATAAAAACATTTATGGGATCATCTTGATCGAGAAATAAGGAAGCGTACAAAAAAAAAAAAAAAAAAAAAAAAAAAAAAAAAAAAAAAAAAAAAAAAAAAAAAAATGATTTGAAAATTGCCTTGCTAGAAGGATGGAACAGAATTGACGGCTCAGTTAAAAAATAATTAGTCAATTCAATGCAAAGATGACTTAGAAGTGTTATAGAAGCAAAGGGGCACCCACCTAAATAATGATCTCTGAAGGACATAGGAATGTAATGTTTATATTAAATTAAAAATAGATGTGTCCCAATTCTTTTTGTTATAATTTATTATTGTGTTCTTAATTTTTTAAAAACATTGAATGCGTTTTGTAATTCATAATTTATATTAAAACTAATTAGTGAGGGGGTCTCCCCGTGGTCTAGTAGCTAACGCCTTAGACTCAAATAAGGGAGACGGTGGGTTCGATCCCCACCGGCGGCAGGCATTTTCTCATCTCATGGCTCGCTGAGAAAATTCCTCGCTGCACCTTGGATGCCGGCGCTAATAGCCCCGATGTCGATGCGCCATACTAAAAAAAATTAGTAAGCATATAGTTATTTCTTACAATACCATTAATAAAACGTTTTTTGGGTTAAGGTCCTTATTTAAACCTTTCCACCAAACATTCTATCCAGCAGACACCTGAGCATGTTTTTGGGCAAAATCCGCGCGAAAAAACTATAGCCTTAAAGGCCTCGCCGGCTGGCGTTAATGACCCCAACGGTTGACACGCCTTAAACTCAACCAAAAAAAAAAGGCCTCGCCACATCTGCAACAGATTGTGGCTTATGCTGTTCTATGTTAACTAACCTCGTACGCTCAATGCGAGCCGACGAACTACCAACAGCGAAGCATGAATCTATACGTATTTATAATTATTCATTAAATGACCATTAGCTCAAATATATATAACTGGCGAATAAGGCGGAAGGTCAATAAAATATCGTCACACACTTTTACACTTTTATTTATCTTCCCTACATGTTTCGCACCCTTCCTGGTGCCTCTTCAGGGGAACACACTTAAACATTAAATTCAGCCTCAACCTGAGGAATGGAACCTTCCACTAGCAGGGCCTCGTCTAGACTGGTCATTGACTGAACGAATCCAATATGGTGTCAAATAGTCAGCTGATCGATAATCGATATGTCATAAATTTAAAATTGATTTTAATTTCCAGATGAAATATAGTCCTATAATACCATTTTCTTATTTTTTATCAAATAAATTAATGAAAATATTATTAAGATGTAGTATTTCATCAAAAGGATTATTTGTAGCAAATGGCTTTAATTGCTACAAATAATCCTTAATAATACATACAATAAACACATTTTTGATCAATTTAGTAAAAAGGTGAATCGTTTCCTTAAAGACCAGAATTCAGAACCAGCCCGTTATTCGTCCTTCAATTTTAATCCCGTAATATCAAACAAAATCAGACATATTTGTAAAGGGATCGGAAAGATCGCCTGGAAGTATGATAACAAAATTAAAAATAGTTTCAGTTACATTAAGGACCGAGTGAAATTAAAAAAAACTAAGTATAATATATACAAAATTGACTGTAATAGCTGCGGTAAAGCATACATAGGGGAATCGGAACAGCTACTTCGAAAACGTATTAAACAACATGCTCAAAATATTGACAATGGAGAAAACAAAACGGCGTTGGCTTAGCATGCTATAAAATATGGTCACGAATTTGATTTTGAAAACATCAGACTATTAGGGAAAGAAAGAAATAGAATGAAAAGAAAGATTAAAGAAAACATACACATCATTAAAAACGGGAAAAAAGTGGTAAATAAAAAAACGGAAATACTACATCTTAATAATATTTTCATTAATTTATTTGATAAAAAATAAGAAAATGGTATTATAGGACTATATTTCATCTGGAAATTAAAATCAATTTTAAATTTATGACACATCGATTATCGATCAGCTGACTATTTGACACCATATTGGATTCGTTCAGTCAATGACCAGTCTAGACGAGGCCCTGCTAGTGGAAGGTTCCATTCCTCAGGTTGAGGCTGAATTTAATGTTTAAGTGTGTTCCCCTGAAGAGGCACCAGGAAGGGTGCGAAACATGTAGGGAAGATAAATAAAAGTGTAAAAGTGTGTGACGATATTTTATTGACCTTCCGCCTTATTCGCCAGTTATATATATTTGAGCTAATGGTCATTTAATGAATAATTATAAATACGTATAGATTCATGCTTCGCTGTTGGTAGTTCGTCGGCTCGCATTGAGCGTACGAGGTTAGTTAACATAGAACAGCATAAGCCACAATCTGAAGCAGATGTGGCGAGGCCTTTTTTTTTTTGGTTGAGTTTAAGGCGTGTCAACCGTTGGGGTCATTAACGCCAGCCGGCGAGGCCTTTAAGGCTATAGTTTTTTCGCGCGGATTTTGCCCAAAAACATGCTCAGGTGTCTGCTGGATAGAATGTTTGGTGGAAAGGTTTAAATAAGGACCTTAACCCAAAAAACGTTTTATTAATGGTATTGTAAGAAATAACTATATGCTTACTAATTTTTTTTAGTATGGCGCATCGACATCGGGGCTATTAGCGCCGGCATCCAAGGTGCAGCGAGGAATTTTCTCAGCGAGCCATGAGATGAGAAAATGCCTGCCGCCGGTGGGGATCGAACCCACCGTCTCCCTTATGTGAGTCTAAGGCGTTAGCTACTAGACCACGGGGAGACCCCCTCACTAATTAGTTTTAATATAAATTATGAATTACAAAACGCATTCAATGTTTTTAAAAAATTAAGAACACAATAATAAATTATAACAAAAAGAATTGGGACACATCTATTTTTAATTTAATATAAACATTACATTCCTATGTCCTTCAGAGATCATTATTTAGGTGGGTGCCCCTTAGCTTCTATAACACTTCTAAGTCATCTTTGCATTGAATTGACTAATTATTTTTTAACTGAGCCGTCAATTCTGTTCCATCCTTCTAGCAAGGCAATTTTCAAATCATATTTTTTTTTTTTTTTTTTTTTTTTTTTTTTTTTTTTTTTTTTTACGCTTCCTTATTTCTCGATCAAGATGATCCCATAAATGTTTTTATGGTTCATGTCAGGAGATTGGGGAGGAGACATTTCGGGGCATATAATGCAGCTACAGTCTGGCGTTTCATTATATTGCCAGAATATAAAATTGTCTTAGGATCATTATATTGCCAAAATATAAAATTGGCTCAGGCCAGCCACACACTATCAGGTACAACTGATCAGGTGTACCTGTCACCCACACTCTTCAGGTATACCTGACAAGTTTGACAGTTTTCAACATGGATTCTCAAGGAGATATCTACTTTATCTCTCTTTATTTGCTGTAATTTTTGTCATGTGTAAAATCAAACGGAAAAAGCGCCACATATTTCACGCCACATATCTTTTTGTGTTTTTGTTCTAATATTTTAGGATTTTTAAAATGTCACAAAAGCGTTGTCGTTCATACAATTTAATAATTTTGTGTACGTTTTTCATTCAACAATTTTTATTGATGTGAAAACTCTCGGCTATACAATACGAGACAACAAATACCTGTCTCCACACAACGAATAGCTCGGGCTGAGGCGTCTTTGAGTACGACCGTTTTACCGACAACCTCATGGATCGGGTCACACAGTGCGACGCGAGAAGCTCATAGCGAACAACCCAGGTATCGAAATCCCGAGCATACGTCATGAGGCTTTCATGGGCATACATAGAAAATAATTTCGGAGGGGGCTGGGAAAATTTCGGGGGGGGGGGCTGAAACCGTTTTCGGTGTATGGAATACTAACAATTTAGATCTTGGAAGAGTTTTAGCCCACTAAAACGCTATTACACTCAAAATGGAATATTTTTTATGAACTAAATGATCTTATTTAATTTATTTTTAAGGATTTTATAATATTTTTACCGATCAACTCAAAATTTCGGGGGGGGGGGCTGCAGCCCCCCCCCTTATATACGCCCATGGAGGCTTCGAAGCAAGCAGCCTCGCACTGTCGATACTAGGATTTACGTTTTTGCGTTTCTAGGCTTCCAGGAACAAATTTTATAAGTAATTGGACATATGCAATCTAATGATAATATTTCCAAGGCCATATGAATGACCTTTGTCGAGAAAAATGAAAAAAAAACTATATTTTTCTTGAGAGTTTTGGCTATATTCCACGGGCGTATATAGAAAATAATTTGGGGGGATGGAAAAATTTCGAGGGGGGTACCATTTCCGGGGTATGGAATACCAACAATTTAGAACTTTGAATAGTTTTAGGTGACTAAAACGCTATTACAACTAAAATAAAATCATTTTTCTAAACTAACTGATCTTATTTAATTTATTTTTAAGGGTTTTATGATATATTTTTACGATCAAATCAAAATTTCGGGGGGGGGGGGGGGGCTGCAGCCCCCCTTATATACGCCCATGATATATTCTTATATATCTCGAAGCCAGGTGAGAAATCGTAATAAATGTAAAGAATCTATTCGAAAGCTTATTCAATTTCTTAGGAATATGGTTTTATGCATTTTTTCGTAGAGCTATCTCATTCGGAGAAATCGGTGCTTAAATAGAGTATTTTCCGCTAAGGATACCGCCAGTTTCCTGTTGTTGTGCCCAAATCTTGCTTCGCTTTGAGATTTCATTTTACCTCTTTACATGTACTGTTGTGTTTACATTTTTCACGAAAGATTAAAAGAAAACATTAAATGCCCCTTTTCTAAGCTTTGCAAATGACACTAGGGATAAGAACGGAAACTAGGGATAAGTCAGAAAGATGACGCAGTTACGGGGAGTCGGGCTTATCTCATACGCTGAGAGTGTCACT
Organism: Gonocerus acuteangulatus; assembly: GCA_946811695.1. Taxonomy (NCBI): domain Eukaryota; kingdom Metazoa; phylum Arthropoda; class Insecta; order Hemiptera; family Coreidae; genus Gonocerus; species Gonocerus acuteangulatus. The sequence continues at coordinate 26,028,082 of OX328125.1, forward strand.
TTGATACAGTCTACTACATTACTTTTAACATCTGTTTAGGGTAGTTTATCAGATCGGTCTCATAAAAGTGATTTATATAAGTTAACTAGCAGTTGTTATGAACTAATTTCAAACTGTTTAATTTAACTGGAAAAGAAACTTACTAAACCGGTGATCTCTTAGATTTTGCTTAGCGCTTGTTACTAATAGCATTAGTTATCTATAACAATAACTTCTTGTTATCATAGACTTCGACGCTTAAAGAAATTTGGCTACACTGGCCACTTTTCCTCTCTCCCTCCCTCCGTCGCCCGCCCCTCCTTTCGCGTTGAGCTGTTATTCACAGGGGCCCGAGAAAGTGGGCTAAGAAGTTATCAAGAATGTCAGTTCCTCTGTTTTTCAGTCCTCTTTGTTATTTTGATGCTTCTAGTTTTCTGACACGTACTGTCATTGTTGCAGAATTGCTAATAAATACAGACGAAGAGAACATGAGTCAGTTTTCGTAGACATTCTTGATTTTAAGCACTAAAAATGTGAGTAAATCTTTCTTTCAATAACATGTTTTCTAGGAATCAGTGCTATTAACGGTGTTTTTATTTGCTGTAATATTTCAAATGAGTTAATTTCTAAGAACATTTTTTGAAGTGGAAAAATATTTTTGTAAATAATTTATTGACAGATATTTTGCACCAATGTTAATCAATTGTTTTTGACTATTGTATATATTTTTTTAGAAACCTTTACTATAATTTTGATATTTTTTTTCTTATCAGGCTTAAATTATAACTTATTGGGATTAATCAATGCTAAAATAAAATTTAAAAATCTATTTGTACTGAAGTGAGTTATTTCTAGAAAAATCTGTAATAATACTCATTTCTGGTTACATATTGTTCATTTGATTCGTAGCAACTACAAATTTCAGGGACTCTTAACAAAAAAAAAAAAAAAATTGTATTGAAATTACCTTAATAAATCTCGTGTGGTTAGATAGTATTACCTAGTCCATGGTCATTCTATTATTAAAATACAACATTTCTATAATAATTGGTCATGGGAAGTAAAAACTGTTATTTTTCTTTACAATAAATAGTTTGAATGAAGTAGAATTATTGATTCAAATGTTATTTTGGTTATCCTTGACTATTGAATAATTTTAATTGGTATTTTAAAAATTTGATGCATCGTCAGGATATTGTTAGAATTTAAGGCATTGTAGAATAAGTATTGAAATCTCTTCAAACCTAAGAAAATTATTTCATGAAAACATAAAATTCCTTTGATATAAAATAGTCTTCATTTATCTTTGATGCGTGGTCATAAGGGCTTAAGTCATTTTTTGAGCATTTGGAGATTGAGATATTATTATAGCACAAAAACATACACTCAGTAAAAAAAGTTTCCATACACCCAATTATAATTTGATATATGCAAATAAAGGAATTCAAGAAATGTGCTATAATATTATTTGTATAGCATTTTTTATGTTTAACATATATAAGTTCATTTAAAGCAATAATAAGTTAGTAAATATTAAATTTATCATAATTTAAAAAAAGTATGTTAAAAAAGTTTCCATACATTAAAACAAAGCATTATTAAATATCCATAATTTTTTTTTAATAACTTGTGGGTCCTCCTTTTCGTTTTAGGATTTCAAGTAGTCTGGGCTTCATACTCCAAACCAGTTGTTTTGTTACTTGATTATTAATTTCATTTCATTCTGTCTGTAGTGCAGTTTTCAGCTCTTATTTCGTTCGGATGTTCTGATTTGTCACTTTTCGACCAAGTTCATCCCATAGTTGTTCAATGGGGTTAATGTCAAGTGAATGTGAGGTGTTATTAGTTGACTTGGAACATTATAGAGCAACCATTCCTTTACTTTTTTAGCTGTGAGTTTGGGGTCATTGTCTTATTGGAAAAAGTATCGGGTCTCAGACTCAGACTTGGGCAAAGTATCTTTGCCCAAGTCTGAGTTTTTCAGCCGATTTTTTTAAATTGCCTCTTATCCAAATAAACATTTTGGTTCATAATTCCATCAACAAACACTAAATTTCCTACATCAGATGAACTAACACACCCCTACACCATGACACTTCCACCTCCGTGTTTAAATGTTGGTTTTAAATTATTGCTCTTGAATGCTTCCTTTGGTTTTCTCCACAGTTTTGACCTTCCGTCTGACCAAAAAATTTTAAATTTTGACTCGTCAATAAATATCACCTTCTCCCAGAAATTGTCAGGTTTTTTTACAAATTCCTTGGTAAACAGTAGAAGCTTCTTCCGTTTACCTTACTTATGAAGGGCTTTCTTGTGGCAATCCGACACCTGAATCCTTCCTTTCTCAATGCATTTCTAGCAGTCTCTGGGTCGACTTGAATCCTATAGTCCCTATTTATTTCAGTGGTCAATGATGTGTGAGGATCTTTATTAATTTGAACAAGGATGAACCTCCTGTGGTGGCTCCAATTTCCTTGGTCTATCCTCCAGAGATTTTAAACCCCCATGCATGTTAAGCACATATTGTGCTGTTGCATGTAATTTATTTAATAATTGAGCAATTTTTCGAAGAGACAAGCCCTGATTCTGGCACCGAACTATTAGCTCTTATATCACGACAAACACGCATTATAAAAAAAAATCAGTCTCTCACAAGCACAAGTAAACCTAATACTGGACTAAGAATTAAGGGAAGAGATAACATTTATACACCTAAGACTTGAAAGAGGGTCACAGTACATAAAATAGGATTAATGTTTACAGTGTATGGAAACTTATTTGACATACATTTTTTAAATTATGATAAATTTAATATTTATTTACTTATTATTGCAATAATTGCACTTATATATGTTAAACATACAAAATGCTATACAAATAATACTATTGCACATTTCTCGAATTTCTTTATTTGCATACATTCCATTACTTTTGGGTGTATGGAAACTTTTTTGACTGAGTGGAGCTACTGGTTGGTATTAAGTCTTAAGCCAAAATTTAAAAATGGATAGCTATACAAATTGATATTATAGCCTTAAGTCAAGTTTATAACTTCCTTCCTGGTAATAAGGAACTTTCCTTTTGCTTTCCTGAAAAATTCATATTTTTGACTTAAGCCCTTATGACCGCGCATCAAAAATATTATAATAAACATTGTACCCTGTAGACTAGATGCATTAATGAATCTAATTTTAAAGATAAACAAATGACTGCATTATAATTATTAGAATTATTTGTATATATAACGATAAATAGTACCAAGTTAAAAGAACAGTCCGTCAAGCTAAGTTGGTTTATGGTACATTGCTGCATAAAGAGCTTAAATTAATTAGCTTTTTTTAAGAGTTGTGGCTTTGTTATCAATAGTTCTAGAGTTCTTGATGCATTAATAGTTCCTGCCTTTAAAGCAAAAAACAAAAAAAAAGAAGCTCAGTACAAACTGAGACACCAAGTCCACAAAGTGTCTGACTTGGTCCTGCAACATTTTCCTTATCAGTAATTGTCAGAATTCAAACAAATACATAGTTCTATTGGAGTTCTAAAGATAGTTAAAAAATATTAATTAATAAAAAAATGTCTGAGTTCTGGTCATTCTAAAACAGTTCTGGTATAGTTTCTGGCATGTACAATTCCTTTTTATTCAGATACAGAATATAATAAGAAATTAATAATTATGTTTCTTACTGTTTGATATTTTTCAAAATAAATTCAAATACTAAAAAGTCAACAAGGAAAATATATGTTCCAATTCAGAACATGTTCAAAATATATTAAATTATATACTTATTTTATTAATTCACATATATTTATAAATGTAGTATTTACTTTTATATATATGCTTGTTAGGACCGGTGCACACTGAAGAAACTGGTTTCATGAAACCTATTTTATTAAAGCGTGCACACAGAATAAACTGTTTTCCATCGGTTTCGTGATTGATTCAGACGACGATGCACTTGTGTTGTGGTGGTGGCTAAAAATAAAAATTCACAAGTTCTGGGTTCATCCGATGATTAGGGATTGGAAACACACCTGCTTTGTTGAAGCTCGCAAACTAAAACAGAGATCCTGATAAATTAATTAAGGATTTTTTTAGGATGTCAAAGCCAGTTTTTGATCGCGTATTAGAACTAGTAGATCCACAGATGAAACTGAAGCAATAGGAAGCCGATTTAACTAATTTAATGAAACCAGATTACATAAAATCGGTTTCATGAAACTGTGTGTGCACCAACCTATGGTTTTCTATCTATCGGTTTCATGAAACCAGTTTTTTCGGTGTGCACCGGGCCTTATTTATTTACATTCTATATAATTTAATCAATCACTTCAAATGCTCAAATGAGTTACTTAAGAATCGAAATTATTTACAGGATTGTTGGTGACACTTGAATCTCTATTTTTGTTGTTGGCAGTATGGGAACTGCTTGGGAAACCCTTTTTCATCTTTCCAGATTTATGAAATACCTTTTAATTGAAGTATTACCTAAAGAAGGACTAGACAGCCCTAAATATGTGTCAGAATCTTTGATAGAATTAATTGATGTTACACGTGAATGTTTGAATGTTATCAGAAATGGAAATGGTCCTAAAGTAAACCCTCCAATAAGTTCTTGTCAACCAGATTTAAAGGAAGCTGTGAATCCATCACTTGAATCCTCTAGAAATAATACAAAGGGCAGGGAAAACGATATAAAATATTGTACGCCCCGTAATGAACTACAGCATAACGATGGTGCTAGAAATAGCGTGCATTCATTTGATGATTCTGTACAATCCAAACAGAGAAATTCTTTTCCTAATAATACACAAAATGTAAATTCAGTAATCAAACATAACTCCACCGTAATATCTCAGAATTTCATTAGTTTAAATAATAATACCTTAACAGGTAATTGTTTCGGTTATTATTGCTTGCCTTGTGACAGCGTCTTCACTAGTGAGAATGAATGGAAAGGTCACTGTGACAATTGGGACCATCTCTCAAGAATAAAAAAAACAAAATGGTCTGAATTCCTCTGTGCTGATTGTAATCTTCTAATTCTTGGTAATATGATTATTGCTCCTACTTACATTGACTTTCATCGTCAGAAAAAGCATATGCCATCTTTCCATGCTTCATCTGAATTTATCAAAAACGAATTTCCAAACAGAAGAGAGTTTCATACTGAAGAACCAAATCCAGAAGATAGTAGCGATGAGTCATCAAATAGTGAATCCATACGGTCAGGATTTGCTGTTAGTTTATCCTCTAATTTTAAAGAAATTCAGAGTAAAATGATTATGGGTATTAAGAAAGAAGGGTTTTATTGCGACTTTTGTGGTGAGCAATTTTGTAATAATCAAAAATGGATGGAGCATTTACAGAAAAAGGAATTCTCTAAAAAAGAAACAATCAATGGGAAATTCACAACTTGTGACACTTGCTCATTAACAATTTTTGCTGATAAACATGTTTCAAATCAACTGATTGTGTATCATAATAACAGTCATGAATCTTATTTAAAAAATTCACAAAACTTTGCTACTAACTCAATCAAGACTACTAGGAACCAAGACGAGTTGCTCTTGTGTAACAGCCAAATCACAGCTGCTGAAAAATTTGACTCTATTTCAAGACCTAATTCAAAAACTGATAATACCATTATTAGTAAGGAAGATGAGTACAATTCAGAACAGTACTGTAGCTCAAGTAACATAAGTATCAATAAAGATGAGGCTGAAATAAATAACTCACAGCATTTTAGAAAAAAGAAACCTGATTATATTTTTAGTAACACCTTTCTTAATATCAACGATGGAATTCACTCAAAAAGCTTAGTCAGCGCATTCTATTGCAGGCCTTGTGATAAATACTGTCTACTTGAAGAGAGTGAAGAGCACTGTCTCACTGATAAACACGTTAGTTTTATTAATTCCAAAATGTTTAACAATTTTCAAGGGAAGTGTAGGTATTGCAAGTTTACTATTATTGGGACAGAAAGAACAGTTCATGAATATATGAGATTCCATGCGAAAGGCCATAAAAATGTACCGTCGTACTCCGTTGATCCTATAAACGAGCAGGAAACGTGTGAAGCATCAAATGATCATAAAGCCAGAATTAGAAGACGTTATGGTAGAACAAAGAAGGAAAACAAATCAAGCAGCACAATAGTTCAAACAAGTCCCAACACAACTTGTGGGGCAAATGAATACAATGCTGAGATTCCACTTCACATAGATGATTCATGCACACAGTTTAGTGAGCCAATTCATTTTCAATTAGAACAAAATAATTATAGAACTATTGAAACAAATGAGCACTATAGTTCGCCTGAATCATTCATGTCAAAACTAATAGAAATGTATACGTTTAGAGTGAATGAAAAATGTTCCCAAGATTTTGCAGGATTTTGTATACCTTGTAAGTCATTTGTAGAGAGTGCATTTGATTGGGTAGATCACTTAGGTTCTTCTGAACACTGTTCAATACAAAGTGCCAGCGACGAAGAACTAAACTTATGTGACATCAACTTGCGAATATTTGGGAATAAAACTCAAATTCAAAAACATTCTATTATCTAAAGTTTCTAATGCGAAAATTATTTTCTTAATTGGTATATATTTTATTCATTGAAGAAAAGTCAACTGAGAATAAGAATTTTAATGAATACAAAGAAATTCTGGTTTTATTTCTTCTAGCTATTAAGGATTAATATTAACCTTCGTTAATTTTGTTATAGGAATATTCTTTGATATTGGTCATCTATTGAGAGTTCAAGATTTAAAACCATTACTCCTGAAAAATTATTATAATTAGGCCTGGTAGCCGCGAGTGTTAGTGGGTGAATTCAGTTTTCACTAAGGGTGGGGCTTTTCTATCGAAAAAAGAAAAGTTACCAGCACTATCCTGGATAGAAAAGGGTGGTTACCTGTAGATAACCTGTCCCAAAAATCTGTGTTATGTATAATGTTAAAATAATGTTAAAATTTAAATAGATAAATTTATTATGATTGATATGAGCTTAGATTCAAACTTGATCTGTATTTTGTTTGTTAAATAACATAAATATAAACTGAAATCATGGAGAGGAACTAATTTAATGTACCATTTCATACCTAAGTCCTATAAATCTATTTAACTTTCCAGATCATGCAGACATATATGCATTTGTATGATGACATCGCCTTTCCGGAAGAACAGTGACGTAAATGCAAAAACTTCAATTTTACAGGAGAGTAGAAAAACTATTTGCATTTGTATAAAACGTATAATTGAAAAGAGTTTAAATGACAGAAAATAATGGTATAAGGAGTGTATGTAGAACATATACTTTCATTTGCCCAGGGATTAGGATTGCTATTAAGTGCAGTTACATCATTATTTCTCTAAAAATTGTTCGTTGTTCTAAAAGACAAATTTTTTGTTGAATTTTCCCTGGCTGTCCTCAGTGGAACTACAATAATGTCCAGGTTCACCTGATATTTCCTATGGATGTATTTGGATTTGACACATTTTTGCAGTTACGTCATTGTTCTTCCAGAACAGTGATATTACAAAACATTTTCGCTGAATATCCAACAACATGATGTTAATTTATTTGGACAGCTGATCAAATACACAATCCTAGCCTGGTTGGGAAGTAATAAAAGGAAATAACTAATTTAATTTTTAATTGCCCTAAAAATAAGATAAGAGGGTGAATCAAATATAAATGAGACCTATCTTTTTTTTTTTTAACACAAGAAAAAGTACACCTCATTTTTCTACATATTCTCCTGATTTGGAAACTCATTTTTCCCAGCGCATAGGTAATTTTCCAATCCTGTCCTCATAGAATGCAGTAGGTTGTGTCTCCAGACGATTGTGCACATGGGCTTCAACCACATTGTCACCGTCGAATCTCTGACCTCTAAAATAAGCGACCTTATATCACTTTATAAGATAGTGAGTAAGATACAGTGGGTTCCAAGTATTCCAAATTTTATTTTTGTTGGTGTTCAGTGATTATGAAATTTTCTTCTTTTTTTTTTTTTTTTGCAGAGATTTCCTGATGATGGCATTAAGCCGAAATATTGTTATCAATTAATAAAATATACATTTTTGCAACTGGGAGACCTGATTGGCCTTTTTTCATTTTTATGAAAACTAGATAATTAATATCGGAGATTTTCTAAGTTGCCAAAGTCAATATCTGTTATTTAAAGCCTTGAGATGGAAATGTATTTCAGTAGCTCACTTTTAATTTTCAACAAAAATACAAATCTTTTTCCAAGATGAAAATCAAAATAGCTGTTAAAATGTTATCTTCCTTTCAAGAATTTTCCCTTCCTACTAGCCTTCATTGCCAAGGTAATCCAGATTATTTCACTAAATAACTTACCAAAACACAATATACATTTAAACAAAATAAATATAGAAAGTCCAGTTCTTTATTATTATTTTACTCTTTTAAATCAATAAGCATGAATTAATTTGAGCCAGCTTTGGCGGACCACTCTCCAGGATAAGATTGTACATTTCATTTAAATATTCTACACCAAGGTCCGATACCACACCTGGTACCGTACCACACCTGGAACTGTATTATAGATCTTGATCATATTCTGGTTTGTTGCTAATTTTTAATTTCTCAATAATCTTTAAACTACTAAAAGCGAATATATTGGCCTGGGGATGGGTGGTCCCTGTGTACTATTATAATGGCTCGGAGAGGTGTGGGGCCACAGTGTAAAGGTCAAATGAGAGACATCTGTCAGTGATTTCAAGAACTAGTTCTAATTCTAGAATCCGATATATGGCGGATTAGATCTTTCGGATAGCGTGCCAGCTCCTGATGGGTTTTCGTCCCTTTACCTATAGTTCCTTGGCCCTTCCATTCTATTTTGTAGGGGATTTTTCACCCCATACAAAGGAATTACCTCAGTTATTGACTAGCAGCCTATCCCCTGTGTATTACTTGTGTTTTTAGTATTATTATTTAGTATGTATAAAAACCGAGTTGACAGCTTCAAAAATTTCAAAGAGAAACCACCACAAAACAGGCCAAAATTAGTAATATTAGAAGAGCAGAGATAGATCAGGAGAGAAGAGGTTCTGGGAAGAGAAGAAAAAAAGATTGGCCAGAAACCCTTAGGTTCTATGCGTTACACAGTTGCTCAAATTTGGAATAAAAAAAGTCGGTCACGCAGGAGCTGCATAACTAAGCACTTTCCTCAGAATTTGGGTAGTGTAGACTGCTTTCCAGAACAATTTGCTTAAAATATCCTACTTAAATAAAATAAAAACATGAATAGTTCTCTTTTAATTTTGTAAGGAGTAACTGATAAACTGGGGTCTCCCGTGGTCTAATGGCTAGCGCCTTGGATTCATAAGCGGGAGATGGTGGGTTCGATTCCCAACCTCCCGCAGGAATTTTATCATCCCACGGCTCGCTGGTGAAATTCCTCGCTACACCCTGGATGTCGGCGCTAATGACCTAGGTGTAGACGTGCCGTTAAAAAAAAAAAAAAAAAAAAAAAGTAACTGATAAATTATTAATTTGCTTCCAGAGTTATGTTTACACATGGTACCTACTACACTACGTAATAAATACAAAAAACCTCATATTATCGTATTTTGATCTAACGCAGGAACCGGATACAGTCCCTCTAGCGCTCCTTGCGGCGCCTTTGTGGACCTATGGCTGGCTTTTCTATTGAAAGATATTACAAAGTAAACCCCCCTTTCCGATTGACCGATTCAGCTCATTTTTATAACACTTCTTTCTCATGAGTTACCCTCGACGTATACCGCGTTTCGTTACAATACAGCAGAAATTACGACCAGTATGAGTATATTAGTAATTTGGGTCCAGAGTAAACCCCCCCTTCTAATGAACCGATTTAGTTTATTTTTAAATCACATATTTACCTGTAGATTACCACTACGAATACCGAGTTTCGTCGAAATATACCAAAAATCACGGTTGGTATTGTGGGTCTGGAGTAAACCCCCCCCCCTCCTAATGAACCGATTTAGTTTATTTTTACAACACATATTTACCTGTAGATTACCACTATGAATACCGAGTTTCGTCGAAATATACCTAAAATCACGGCTGGTAGTGGCGAATTGGTATTGTCGGTCCAGAGTAAACCCCCCCCCTCCTTATGAACCGATTTAGTTCATTTTTATATCTCACTTGTCTCTCTCTATTACCACTACGAATACAAAGTTTCGTTGAAATATAACAAATATTACGGCTGAAATGGTCAAATTAGTGTTTTGGGTTCGGGGTAAACCCCCCCTTCCGGTGGACCGATTTTGGTGGTTAACGAACTCGTTCAATCGTTTGCTAATTGAATGCTATATACCAAGTTTCGTGACGAAAAAACAAAAACTCTGGCCGCTATCGTGTTAACAGACACATATATATATATATATATATATATATATATATATATATATACATATATAGATATATATAAATTTTAACGGGGGTCATTTTCGGTGTCTACTAGGTAGGATCGATAAAGATTTGAAGAAATTTTTCAAAAATTCCGTCATGAGTCCAACCTCAATAGCTACCTTCCTTCGGAAGAAAGTGCTAAAAGTAGACAACTCAAAATAATTTATGATATTTAACAAACAGTACTGTTTCCAATTTCAATTATTATTAATCATTTATTCTAGCAAACAGTTTTAAAAGAAAGGTATAAAAGCAGCAAGCGTAATAAGGTACCTCGTCTCCTCTTGTGGCCAGGAGTGCCAACAGCGTAAGGGTTAAATAAGTAGTTTTTATGCATAACATTTCGCAATGAACTGATTGTGATGATTTTATTTTGCTGGTGATGGCGACGGTAGAGGTAAATTTTCAAGATAAAAATTGGAAATTTTATTTCAACCTTTATTTTATTAATTTAAAATACCTTTGTACATATATACAAATATAAAATAATGTAAAAAAAATATCTTAAATTTACACATTTTTTACATAAGTTAAAGAATATGATTCTTTCCTTAATAAAGTATAAACAATTGATAATCTTAAAGACATTATTAATTTTAAATATATCATTGATTTTTTCTTGTGTACTGAATCAATTACCATTGCTTATTTACAGAAAATTTGCTTTCTTTCTGGAAAATGAAATCATTATTTTAAATTTAAAAGCATGATAGACACATTTTTATATTTCATCCAGAAACAAAATTAGTAAATACTGGGAGCACTATGCTTTCTACCATTTCCTGCTACAAATAATATAGTTCTAATACATCTCAATATAAATAAACAAATTGTAAAGAATGCTGTAAACATAGTGAAATAAAAGCCGGATTGTAATAATTTAATAGGAAAAATCATTTCACATCTCTTGAGATTATTTAACCTTACTAAGTGCCATTCTTTTTGGAGCAAAACTTATTGCTTTTAAAAAAGACTAATGAAGAAAATCTGTTCTTTATTACATATTATTTAATAATGTACCAAAAATTTTTAAATTACTTAAATTTTGTAGTAATTTGATTATTAAAATATTAAATAATAGACAATAGAATGACGCTGAACCTCATTTCAGTAACAATAAATATCATGGCATAGAAGTCATAAGGTGAATTGGTAGAACATTTAAATTGAATATAACAATAAAGGATTAAAAATGAGGCAGACACACTTTTCCTGCAAACAATTCTGACATTACAGTAACCCACAGGGAGAGTACAAATAATATGTATGAAATGCCAACTTGATGGCTGTTAGGAAGCTGGTATGGCTGGCCTCCAATTTCATCAACATGGAAACCCATAGGAAATATGACAGCAGCCAAGCAAAAAAGTACCACTAAAAATTTAAAAAAAAATAACTTTAAATATATCTCTTAATTTAAAAATTATTCAGCTATAAAAGATGTGAGTCCTAGGGATGGGCGATAGTCGATAGTTCAGCACTACCGATAGGCCAATACTATCAGCTAAAAAATATCGATACTACGGATAGTTATTTGGTAGTGGCTTCCCATACTCCTTACATGCCTGTCCAATGAAGAATTTAATGTTATTGGATTGAATTATCTATTACTTCCAGGATTAGGTATATTTATAAGATTGCACTTTCCACTTTTTTTGGCTCAGTATGTTCTGTAGCTCAGAAACGATTTTTCCAGCGGCTAAAAATACACGTTCTAAGGCTACAGACGAGCCTGGAACACAAAGCTATTTTCTGGCATTATGTAGTTGGTTGTATTCACCAGACGGTTATTTTTCAGTATTTAATTCACCAGACGTGTCAGTATTTAATAGCACAGCCCTCCAGATGCTCAGAACTTCAATTCTAGAAAAAAAGTAACATAATATCGATAGTTCATGAACTATCGACTATCGCCCATCCCTAGTGAGTCCTGCTAATGGATATTTATAGCCGGCTCAGCTAGATGGAATAGTTCAAATCTGTTAATAGCGCTAAATTCTGATTGAAATATTCCCGACGAATCTGCTATTTGCATTACTCCTTCAATGAACAACACGCTCCATGGACTCAATAAGAACTGATTATGTCTACTTTAGGACCAGGGAAGGCTTTGAGAGGTCAGGCAAGTGAGACAGTTCGATTAGTTGGAGGGAATTGGCAGGGACTATATTGCCTATCAGTTTTCAACCGTTGCCTTGCTTGTGGAATCAGCAACATTATAGTTTAAATTGTTTTCAGCCTTAGCTAGTCTAAGTATTGATAAAGATTAAACACTATCTCCCTTGCCTGACCTCTCAAAGCCTTCCCTAATAAGTGGAGTGTAGAGAAATCGTGGTAAGTGGAGAACAATTCAAAAGCTTAATAAATTTCCTAGTAAAACAGTTCTGACATTATTTGTGATAAGGCAATTTTATTTGGGGAAATAGTTGCTTAAATCTTTGAAATTATTGGTTTTCGGTCCTTTGTACTGTTTTTTTTTTTTTTTTTTTTTTTTTTTTTTTTTTTTTTTTTTTTTTTTTTTACGGCGCATCAACAAATCTTGGCTATTAGCGCCGTACTTTTATTTTTGTCCGTTTTTATTTTAATTTTATTTTTTTAATTATGTTTAGCATTAAAATTGTATTCAAGTAAAACACATTGATCTCGATGCATTTTTGTAGAGCCTACCATAAGAATAAGGGTGATGGCGGATTGAGTAATTCCCGCTTCTGCGTAAGTTGGCTACTGTCAGTTTCATGTGCTTTGTGATGCCTAATATACCCATTTTCTTCGAGTGGGTATTGACATTTTTGATAAATTATTAATTATAAAGGAGTAAGTACAAAAATGTGCTGAGATTGTGTAGCTCCTGCGAGTCGGACTTTTTGTTATTAAAATGGTCGTAATGTGTATGGAAAGCCGAACCCACTCCTCATATTTCTCGGCATCCCATAGTTCTAAGGGAATGCACCTGAAATCACAGCGGGGTGGTTTATGATGACGCACATGCGGTGTCGATGTGTTAAAAGTTTATAGGATCAACTCATTGTTTTGTGATAAATGCCAGCATATGAGGTGATGACAATCAAAATGGGTTAAGTCCATTTTGTCATCAAATTAATTTATTTTCTAAAAACTATTTTTCCCCCTCATAGCAAGAACTTTTATTTTGGAAATTCATTAAGGTAATTCTGAGCAAAAACTGCCCAGACTCTGTTCTTCATGAAACTTTGTATACTTAGTTGGGTGAATTCTGGCTCTCCCAATTTGACATTCCTGCGCATGCTTATGTTTACAAATACTTCGTTTACACCAGCTTTAAACCTGTATAACAGTTAACTTTATTGCTTAATAAATACTGTTCTAGTCATTACCGCAAGTTTTTATTCTTAATTTGGTTAAAATAAATAAGTATACAAAGTTTCATGAAGATCGGAGTCTGGGCAGTTTTTGCTTAGAATTACTTTCATTAAATCTAAAAAAAATAAGGAAATGATTGTTAGTGTGGTCTCGTAAATAGTAATTTCCTAAAGGAATTATACTAGCTTAGATGTTTTTTGTGTCCACTGAATAGTTTTACGATTTAGACGCATCCTTTTTTGAAAGTCAATGCCTCATATGATGTAACTTAAATCTATTATAATAAAGTCACTTCAACCCCTTGGTTTCTCATCCCCCATATTTAAAATTAGAATTAAACATAAAAAAAAAAAAAAAAAAAAAAAAAAAAAACACATACTTGCAGTAAAGCCAACCCATCGTGCATATGGTACAACATTTCTGTCCCAATGTGAAGATATCAGCAAAATAATAGTTGTAGTGATACATATACAGCCTATAAAAATGCATATGAGAGCTAACAACCATTCAGGTTGAAGACTGGGGGTAAAACAGATTTGTGGGCGATTGTAAACAGTCATGCATGTCCACATGAGTCCAAGTCTAGTATCTCCTAAAAATCAAAAAAAAAAATTAATGATGATAACCAATTAGATATCTCACTACCTCTAAACCACAACCTGAATTTGTAACACGCTAAATAAAATAAAACTATTTCATTAGGTACTAATATTCATTCTCTATATAAGACTCAAATTTTCAAACCTTCACTTTTATTATTTGACAAGTATTTCTAATACAAAATATTTAAAGTAGTTTAAAATAGAATGAAATGCTTTATATTCTATATAAAAATCAACAGTAGGAATTTTCCAAATAATATATTGGAATATAATAAACATGCAGTAATGTTATACAAGACCTCTGAAAGAAGAAAACCGACTGCCTTGAAGTTTGTCACACAATTCCTTCTAAACTCACAATTATTTCTTCCTATTAAGGAAAGATCTTAAAATCCTAATTTTTAACCGTACTAGTAATAATTATTGATATATTTCATAAATATGCAATAATTAAAGAATTCAATATTAAAATTGCAACAAATAAATGAGAGTTCATGAAGAAAAAGTACCTCCAACATCAGTTGTAATCCAATCAGGCATTGCTAAACTAACTATAGCGAATATGTCAGCAGCCAGGAAGAGAGTGCCTGAAATAACAGTTAATTTATCCATGACAAAATCGAAAATTAAAACTTAAGATGAGTTATCAATAAAAATGCATTTCTAACAACCGAGTGACAGAACTATTATCTCTCTGTCAATCTAACTCGAGTTTCGGTAGGTATAATTTATTTTAAGGCTTGTCTAAAAACAAAGCAATACGTCTCCAAAGAAATACAGAGCTTTTCGTCTTTGAACTTTACCTTGTGACGTACACAACAGTAAAAATGTCAATTTTAATGTGTTCAATCCAACTCTTATTTTAGCTTATGCCGAAGGAATTGAGGTTGCACTCACGGAAGAAATATTGACTGCTTTCTTCTGTCCAGTCTAATAGTGGAAAAAATGGACCTATTTAATATCTAAGTCTTATGAATGTGTTTATATGTATATCTTTGCAATAGCTTTTGCATTTTTTTTCTTTCGTAACAAAAGTAAGGATGTGTTCGATAACCAGCAAATTCTATACATTAGGATGGATCTTACTCTGAGCTCTGGTAGTAGCTTATTGACCGTGAATTTGGATCGAAACTCAGTACATCATATATGTACTGAGAAAAATAGTCACTAGGAGAATCTCCTGTACAGTGTTTCACATCACGGAATGTAAGCCGTTAAACGACAAGTATTAAGCAAGTTCATTTTTAATTATTTATATTTAAGATAATTAATTTTATTTTTCATTTGTTAACCTTTTTTATACGATATTGGATTGATTTATCCATAGTATACTATGGATATATATATATATATATATATATATATATATATATATATATATATATATATATAGATGTCTTGCACATCTAGTCCTCTTTTACAGAAGCAGACTCAAATATATAAAAAATTATGTAATAATTGAGGTAATAATAATATCATCCATGTAATCAATGTGTCATAAATAAATAACGTTCACTTAGAAGGCTTAACAAATATACAAATGTATGGAAGCAGTAAGAGTTAAAGATTTCATATATAGAGACCAGCGATTACCTGCATGGGCGTATATAGAAAATAATTTGGGGGAGGGGGATTGAGGCCATTTCCGGGGTATGGAATACTAACTATTTAGAACTTGGAATATTTTTAACCAACTAAAACGATATTACGCCCAAAATAAAATATTCGTTATGAACTAAGTGATCTTATTTAATTTATTTTTAAGGGCTTATGAAACATTTTTACCGATCAACTCAAAATTTCGGGGGAGAAGCAGCTCCCTCAGCCCCCCCTTATGTACGCCCGTGATTACATGAAATTTGTAGGACTGAATTTCAGTAAAATACTGACCTATATTTTAATATTAATAAATATTAGTTTTACACCAATTTTCGGTAGCTTGGGTAGTTCGTCGATTTCTAATCTTACAGAAACTTTCTGTACGATTAGAAATCGTATTATTTTGAGTCTCTTTCTGTCAGAAAGATAGTAAAAAACAGAAACTGGATTTGTATTTGCTCTTGGCTTAAGAACGCAAATGAAGCCACATTGACAAAATTAAACTTTGATTTGTCCCGTTACTAAATAAACAATTTTTTTTTCGGCTCAGATTTCCAGTATATTACTAAGGTAGTGCTTTTATTTGTGTATTTTCAAATCACTATAAAGTATTGTAGTTATTTTTTCCTTTGAAGAGACCTCATCCGTGGGTTGTCAATACTAGCCTTCTTCCGAGAAAAATAGAAGAAAGACCCCCAATAGTTTGTCAAATAAATACAACAAAAGTAGCGCCCCTAACGTTCTTTTCTGAAAACCACATTAACAATGCCCGCTAGACTCAATAGTAATTTTATGTCTTTGCTGTAACCTACTTGCGCATTGTTTTCAATAGCTTTGTTTGTTTTTTTTGGCAAACTGTCAAACCCAGCTGATTTGCTTCATTCCCCATTCGCAATTCGTGCCTATAGGACATGGGAGCACTAGCGTTCTCGATGGATCTTTGAAGATAACTACTCCTTATACATTATACAGGGTTATTTAATTTCGACCAAGAATATGAAGGCTCTTCCTGTTTCACCTGCTCCAGAGCTATCTGAGTAATTATTCATACATTCATTATTATTTTCATTTATATACTTTTACTGGAGTATTTGTACACATATTATTGCTTAAAATGTTTACTTTGTTTAAATTATATGTTACTTTGTTCGATTCATTCAAAGGATTCTTTATTAACCCCCATTTGCATGCATTAAAATATTGTTTAACATAAATTTTGTTGACCTCCCCCGGACAAATAATTCCTTGATGTATTTTAAAAATCTGAATTAGAAACAGCAAATATTTTACTTCTTAATTCATATTTACAGTTTACTATTGTGTGTCCACTAAACATTTTTTTCTCAATTAAGTATAATATAATATGAAGTTTAATCCATATTTGGGGGTTTGGGTACCCGCCAGCAAGCTCTAATTAGGATATTGATGATGGAACTTTGATTCTGAAAGTGGCTTTGTATTTCCCAATTGCTTGCATTGGGAAATAAATTGGCTTAATCAGAGAGAGAGAAACAAGAAGATTAGCGAGATATTTACGAAATCACTTGTGAAAATATTCCATTAAAAAGTGATATAATATGTACATTTCACAACTAGTATTTATGTTCTATATACTTCTATCTAACGCTATTGTGGATAAAAAGTAAAATTCCTAAAATGAATAAAGGCAAACGATTTGGTTTGGTCAAAGTATTAAATAAAATATAGAGTTACATGATATTTGGTTGATGTCTGTATTTTTGTTACTTAGGATAACATAAAAGGCTTTTATTCAGAAGATTTATCCAATTCTTAAATAATGGGCTCTTTTATTTGCATCTGCAAACTAGCAATTGTACCTTCCGGTTTAATACATTGTATGCCTGAATTCAGGCCATCTATTGTTACAAACAATTTTGTAGTTCATACTTTCTCACTACATCAGGCAATTTTGAGTTTAGTACATTTATTTATTTATTTATTTTTTTAAATATTATTATAAGGATTTTTTTTTAGATTTTTAAGATATTGATTTTTTTTTTAGAATTATAATGTTCCTTGAGTTATCAAATTAAGCCAATAATTAGGCAGTCATTGCACCTAATAATATAAAGTCATGACTCATGAACTTGTATTGTTTCTGTGCAGAATAGTTTTTTAATGTAATTTCTATTAATAGTTCAGCTTTAAATATATATATATATATCTTTTCAACTTTCATTAAATAATGAACTGTAAAGTTCAGAAAGTATTCTTATTAGTGGATTTGATTATTTTACATTATTTTATGTAATAAACATTAACACAATATCCAAGTGTTTTTATAATCAATCAAATAAAAAAAGCAGACTCTCATTCCATGGATGAATGATTTAATGTTTTGACAATTTACTACCTCAGTGCTGCTATTTTAAAATTATAATATATATATATATATATATATATATATATATATATATATATATAAACTTGCTTTTTGAATAAGAGCTCTTTAAAAGATTATTGTTTGCGGCTGGAGAAGACACCTCTTATTTATTTATTTATTATTTAATAAGTTGTAGCGGATAGGCGAAGACACCTCTTAAACATTATTTTATAGAAACTTTTAAAATTTTCAAATAAATAATAATCTCATTAAAAAAGAATCAAGTCTTGTCTAATTACTGTACATTACAATGATAGATTTTGGAAGTAAGGAGTAGCGGTAATTTTTAATAAAAAGACAAATGAATATGCAGTACTGGTAATTGAAACTAGGGGGGGGGGGGGGGGAGGTTCTAGTTGTAATATAAAATTCCTGTTTTTTTGGGGTTGCTCCTTTATTACATCTGGAAGAGGAGCACAGGTAAAAGGGAAGACATGGACTTAGAGAGAGAGAAAATATTTTATTTTGGAGAAAAGTTTAATTACAGAAAAAAATTAAACTCCCTAATTAAGAACCAACCATTGATATTTTGCAAGAAAAAACAATGCATCGTTTAACAAAGAAATGACACTGTAATCAGTATGATAAAATTATTTTACAAATGCAGAACAAATAAAAAATACTATTAATTCTAGAAAATAAATATATTAGAAAGTAAAATGAAAAATAAAAGAAATAACAATGATATGAAACCATGATTGATTAGTAGTTGAATTTTGATGAAATAATTATATTTAGCCGGAATGTTCAGTGAGGTAATGAGAAGTGATTCAGTCATTTAGTAATTACTTTTGGCTGTATAATTCTAAATAGTTATGAATATTTTGCATAAAATTAATACACAGTCATTTTTTTGTGTGTCGGCTTAGAAAATTCAGGAATTTGGAAGAATCTTATTGGATCATTTGTCTTGCTCACTATAATAGTGTTATAGTGGCCAGCCTGATTAATATTATAGAATTAATCACGCTTACCATTATTCATAGTTTGCTGAAGACCTTACGTCAGGAAGCTAGAAATGGTTTTTAATACCAAATTCCTTTAGAATTCTTAGCCAGTAATTTATACTCCTGATAGTACTGTGAATTTATTACAATCCACCATGCATGATTAATGATGATAGATAAGATGAATGCATGATGATTGAAAGCATTATCTATTAATATGATTTGGTTCCTATAGTTCCACTGAAAACCAAAAAAAATTTTTTTAAATTATTCTTATTATCAGTTGTTTACTTCATCAAGATATGTTGAAAAATATTTGATATTGTAACATAGAGTTGATTTAAAGCATTTAGAAGGTAATTAGAAAAGTAAATATTTATTTTAATTATGTAAAAAAATGCGCCTTAATTTCCATTTTTTGATTTTATTTAGTTTTTAACTGATATTGGGAGGTTGTTGACCTCTTATTCAAGGACCTTATATTTTTTTTTTTTTTTAAATCTAGTTTAGAAAGTTGAATTGTATATCATAAAACCATCAGGAATCATTTATTATTATTTTACAAAATATATTATTGAAATTACTACTATGTTTTTTTAAATGATGCATTATTGCATTACTAATACTAAATATTACTAATAAAAAACATATTATTGATTTTTCAGACATTAATTTACACAAGGTGCTAATGACCTTGGCAGTAGAAGCACCTGTAATTAATAAATAAAAAAAAAATTAATTTACACATTTACAATCTATCATAAACCTTCAGATTTTTAACAATAAGAAGGTCTGACATTTTCTTTTTCTCCTAGCCGAATCCCAACCATACCTTATCTTCGTATCACTGCACGGCTATCTCCATCTCCAATAATTGTTTTATGACTTCTATCTATAACAATTATTTTATTTTAATTTTTAATAATTGTAGTAAAAAAAAAATTGTTGACTTAGAAAATAAATAAAATACATTTATGATCAATGATTATAGACCCATTCTAGGAATTGTATATACATATATAAATGTATAATTAAATATTTGTTTCTCAAATTTTTCTATGTTATATATATTTTGCTAAGAAAAAAAATTGGAATTATTTATGGTCACACTAAGTTAACTTTAAATAATTTCTCTTTAAAAAATATGTTATTTACGCTGTTCTGAATGGGTGACCGACCACGTGCTGTTGGCATTATATAAGGGTGTCACAGGACTTAGTGGGCTAAGTCGCTTAAAAAGCTTTAGTAGAAAATTAATCATCTTTGAAAATCCTGGACTCTTTTGTTTTCATGGTATAGTATTTTTCTTTATATGATGGCAAATGCAGAATTTGTAAGTGAAGTATACTTGAATTTATTCTTCTATATAATTTTTCAGGTTTTTCTGAATTAATTACATTTCAAGTTAATTTGCTAAGTTAACATAATTAATTTAATTTGCTTTTTAAGAGATTTCGAAAACAAAAATGAAATATTATTTCAGTTATGAGATATTTTAAAAATAGCTTATGATAATGCCCAGCTTCTTCGATGAAGAAACAGAATTTGTCAATATAATCTTTTCAACAAAATGTAAGTGGCAGACCTATAATTTATTTAAATTTGTACCGCCCCTAGTGGGTTCGGTTCCCATTAGGAGTGGTAGCTTCTCTTCCAAAAAAAAAAAAAAAAATAAAAGCCACCACTTTCATTCTGGCTAGAAAATAGCCTGTCCTAGATAACTTTTTAGATAACCCATCCTAAAAGTTGTTGTTTTTAAGTTCTTGTTAAATAAAATAAAATAAATAAATAAATTATATATATATATATATATATATATATATATATATATATATACATATATATATATATACTAGGTAGTTGGTAACAGGTTATTCAGTCTTCAATTATTTTATATTACATTTTTGTTGTGGAAACTTTTCGGCTATAAGCCATTTTCAATCCAATTATCTGTATGATTTTGCATTATTTTTTTATAAATTATAAAATCTTCAGGTTGTTTGCTTGTAAATTTGATATTGCTTAGTTTGAGGAGGAAATTTCATTTTTTTAAAAATTGTATGGTACAGATCTCTATTATTACATGGATGATATTATTATAATCTCAATTATTACATATTATTTCATATATTTGAGTATGCTTCTGTAAAGGTGGACTAGATGTGCAAGAAATCTATATATATAAACTATGTGATGGTGTGGTTGCCACCCTTTTCTAACGCCAACAGCACGTGGTCGGTCACCCATTCAGGTACTGACCACGCCCGACGTTGCTTAACTTCGGTGGTCTACGAGAACCCGTGTATTCAACGTGCCTATGGCCATTGGCGATGTGATTCCTTTTTTTGTTTTTCAAACAAAAAACCACCACCCCTAACACCTAGGGGAACCCACAGTCTTAGGCACGGATTGCTCATGGCTTAGCAATCAAGATGGATATAGGTTTTATTTTATTATGGATTAAGGACCCATTATAAAATTAAATCTATAATAACATTAAGGAAAACTGTTATAAAAAAATACCAATCAATTATAACTATCAGTTTTTTTAACATTTCAGGAACTATAAAAATGAAGATATTCAATTAGAAACAACCTTTGAGTACAAAAAACGATTGTTCTCCTTAAGGATCATGTACTTCACTGTTTTCTTGATGTCGTTAGGATTTTCAATAGTTATTACCGGAGTTTGGCCATACTTGCACAAAGTAAGTTGAAAAGAGTAATTATTGTGTATAAATTGCTAGTAAAGATCCCTGACTGTCCTTAGGCCAACCCAGCCTTTAATTAATTTATTAATGGCTACCCGGAAAGGGTAAAATCAGGTGGCCGGCCGGAGCATAGTACTGACCACAATATCTCCCTATTGGGGTCTCCCGTAATCAAGTGGCTAGCGCGCTAGATTCATAAGCGGGAGATGGTGGGTTCGATCCCCACGGGCGCCAGAAATTTTCTCAGGGCTCGCTGAGAAAATTCCTGGTTGCACCCTGGATTTCTGCGCTAATGGCCAAGAATTATGTCGATGCACCGTAAAAAAAAAAAAATAAAAATAAAACATCTCCCTATTGTTCATGAATCAGATACCTCTATAGTATCTGCCCCTCTGGGCCCTCGTATCCTGTTCGGGAATGATTTCAAAGTAATAAAGTATTTTTTAAGGTCACTCAAATAGTTTATGAGCATATCAATGAACATTGCTATGACACTCCTCTCAAACCTTTGAAGACCATGGATTAGTGTTGATTTTAGCATAAATATGCTTTAGCGGTTACTAAACTGGAAAAAAAGTGTCCGCTTTTTTTTTTTTATTTCTTACGGTGCATCGACTTCAGGGCCAATAGCATGGAAATCCAAGGTGCAGCGAGGAATTTTCTCAATAACCCATGAGTTAAGAAAGTTCCTGCCGCCAGTGGGAATCACCATCTCCCACTTGAGAGTCTAAGGTGTTAACCACTAGACCACAGGGAAACCTTCATCAATTCCAAATACTACTACTAAATAATTATTCAGTTCTAATTCTAATATTTTTAAAAGAATAAGTTAAAAATCAATCGCTAAATAAGAAGTAGTTAAAGAGAACACATATTTATTGGATTATAGATGATAATAAATATCGTCTATGATGCACTTAATAAGACATGTAAATTTTATTTTAAATATTAGACAATAAATTTTATTGTCTCATATATCATGTATGAATGACCATTAAACATTTAGACGTATTTATAAATAGGCTTTTGCTGTGTTTTTAATCTCTATTAACTTATTTTGAAATTTTGTCTATTATTTATGCCAGTCATCCAATATGCATTTTTCAATTAAATTAGTTATAGTTGAAATGGACAAATACAATTTATAGGTACTTGAAAGAAAATTGCTTTCCAAATCAATTAACATTTAATTGTTAAGTTTTAGATGTATCAACTAACTATTAAATGATATAAAAATTAAACAAAAAAGGATAATATAAATTAAATAAAAGTTTGAATCCTTATAACCCTGTTTAGCATGCAGTTTAAGGTATTTTTTTTTATTACAGAGATAGAGCCTTTGTTTTTATTCATTTTATTATTTTTTATTGAATTTATAATGTCTCATTTGATTATTCACATTTCACATTAAATCATTATTTGAAACCACACACTCTTTCAATTTTAGACTTAAATTCCAAAAAATATTACCAGTTTCTATTTACATATACTTTTCCAGAACTTGTTTTGCCATTGTTACTAGCCATTGTTGAAAATAATTTACTAGCCATAGTTGTAGACAACTAACAACTAATAGTTTTTAATTTACAGTGTTTTTTCAAATACTGTCATTTGTACCTAAACATTTCCCCTTCATTATTGCTTAGGTAAAATTATTATGAATATATACTGCACATTTTTAAAAACGATTGGGTAGATCTTGAGTTATCTTGTTCACAAGTTTTAAAAAAAAGAGGTATGTATAAAATATTTGTACAGTAGAAAAAATGTATCTACCCTAAGAAAACATCTAATTTGTGTAAATCTATAGATGGTGTAATACCTTAAGATAAACTTACGCCTCATAAATTTTGTGAAATTCATTTTTATTTGTATGATATTTTAGTTGGATGAAGATGCTGGAAAAGAATTCATGGGATATGTTGTAGCAGCCAATCCCTTTGCTCAAATGCTTTTCTCACCTCTTATTGGCCTTTGGGCCAACAGAATTGGATCTACAAAGATTCCATTCGTCGTGACATTATTGATATTTATATTTGCTAACTCAGCTTATGCTCTGCTGGAACTATTTTCATCCTACCGACGCTACTGGATGACTATTACACGCTTACTTGTTGGCATCAGCGCAGGTAAGGATAATGATATCAAACAAAGAAAAAGCTTCTATTGAAATACTTTAGATATTTTGTCATTGGAAATTTTGAAACTGAAAGGACAGTTTTGAATAGAAGCACAAAAACAAAATAAAGTCTACACATTTTAACTTACTTATTTTTTTTTATTTACTTTGAAAATGATGGGAATTCAGTAATCAATAAAAAATAAGTATATCGGCTCCATAATCTCTACATGTTATGTCTCTACACCCCTTATCTGATGCCTCAGAAAACCCTAATAACTGAAATTATTGGTTATGTTTTTAAAAAATTGACTCGCAGAAACTGTGTCATCTTAGCATTTTTCCGTCACGCTCTTATCCTTAGTGTCATTTAGAAAGCTTGAAATAGATATAATTAATATGTTGTGAAAAATTTAAACTCCTGCTCCAATGGTCTTGAAGAAAAATGAGATTTTACGCACCACAAAGCATTGAAAAATTACGTTAGTGGATTGCTCACTCAGACTCTTTGACTTCCGCTACAAATGCTCTATTAAAAAAAAATGCTTGTACTATCTATCCTTTTTTTCTTTTTTTTATTCTAAGAGCAATCACAAAAGTAACAAGCAATTAAAACTGAGGAAAACAGACATAAAGAACCGTTTGAAGAAACCAGATCAACACTTTTGAAGTTTTAAGCACTTATTTTTCCGCCGGAAATCATTCCATCAAAAATTACTTGAAACCATTTTCATAGGGACTCTAGTAAACTTTTGAATAGAATACCTTCCAAATACCACGATTTCCCAATCCTATTTAAAGTTTAACTAAGACTTTTTTATTTTGAAAGAATGACAGATTTTTTTAAATTTCATCTAATAGAAAAGATAAAATAATTTGATTTAAAAAAAGTGAAATAAATAATAATATAGTAAATTTCATATACTGGTTTATGAATTAAAGTGTGAGAATCAGATAAATTAATTTTACCTGGCAGCAAAATTATAGGAATGTGTGAAAATACATAAATATAGTTCAGTTTGTATGATTGATTGAAATTTTTAACAATGGTTATTGTTGTATATAAGTGTTAATATAACAACCTGAATTAAATTTTTGACTAAATGTCTGTATAATATTTTTGCCACATAGTATGATTTCAATTTGTTTTTAATTTTTTTAAAGAATTTAATGGACTGTGATTTGCTTTTATGTATTGTATGAAATAAACGGTTTTCATAAAATTAGCTTAATATTTTAATTCTCATATAAACGACTGTTTACATTTTTATTTAATTTTAGGAATCATATTTTAACAATCTTTAAGATTTAGCATCTCATATAAATAATTTTATATGAAGAGCGGTATAGTGTTGTTTTCTAAGAAAGCAGATCAGATAACCTTGTAGGACAAATTTTTATTTTACAGTAAAACAATGTAAACTAGTTCTCTGAAGGTTGACAACAGCAGTTATCAGAAGACTGCTATTTCAAGGCTGAAACAACTATAATTTTTTTTTTTAATCCTTGTTTATTTTACTTATGCATTTTTTTTTTCTAGCTTGCTTTTGGAAAATGAGGTATATTATATATTTGTTTTTATACCAAAGAGATTCTATTTAATTGCTAATATAAAATGTAATATTAATTATTAGCTTCAGTTTTCTGGCCTTGCAATTGAATGGCCAAGATTATTCATGAATATAATTTAATTTCTTATTAATTAGCTGGCTTTATTATAATTTTGATGTATAAATGGGTCAAACAATTCTATTTCTGCCGAATTGTCTATTGATAAAGTTTTAGCCTTGCGGCTACAATAGCACAATAGAGTCCGGATGCAGGGGAATGGAGCGTATCAGCTCACTAGGCAGACTGGCTAGAAATTTAGTTAAATCCCCAGTGTTGTAAAGCATCTTTGCTGGAGCCACTTTAGTGTTACCTTTGGGGCTAACACCAATAAAATTAAGTTGTGCAGGGGGCGCCACTCCGAATTAGTCAAAATAAAAGGCTGACTAAATATTCATGAATTTGGATCACCTTAGATACATCTGAAAGAGTTGGAAGAAACGTTGTGCTTGAAAATAAATTGATATTTATACTCCAAAATGTGTCTAATCCTTAACAGTCATACTATAAAAGCACAGGAAGTTTTACAAGATTGTTATTATTAGGAAGTAAATTTTATTTTTTAACATATTTTTCTCATGCTGTAACATATTATCTCCGCCTTTTGGAAAGGCTATTAATACTCCATTAAAAAAAAAAAACTTTCTTCCTCATTATCAAAGCATGCTCCTTGGCAGCTACAAGACTCCTCCAAATCCCCTTTCCTTAAGGAAGGGGATTTGGAGGCATTTATGTTATCCAATTTTGATAACATTTCGCCTAAAAATAAAATGAAAGATCAAGCTCATTACCCAGCAGAATCTGCCCACCATAACAGTTTTCTTATTGAAAAATTTGAATGCAAAAAATTGCAGAACTTTTCTGTTTTTGCATTAATAGACTTTTCTTCTTTTTTTTTTTTTTTTTTTTTTGTGTCGCACCGACATCCAGGCTATTAGCACCCGACATCCATGGTTTAATGTTAATCAAATTTAAATGCTTACTATATAGAAATCCCTCACACAGAGCCTCACATAATAATAGGTTTAAATAAATAAAACATTGAGAAAATAATATATTTTATTATTTTAACCATTTCCTTTTTAGCAAACATGGCAATTTGCCGTTCTTATGTGTCAGCTGCAACAAAATTAGAAGAAAGGACTGGAGCAGTTTCAATGCTTTCATTAGCCCAAGTCTTGGGTTTTATTGTGGGACCTGGTAAGTAATAAAATTAAAACTTTATTATTTTCAGTAATAATTACTTATCACTCTTTTTTGAAGTTATTGTTGCACTTCGTTATCTGTCTTTAAATTTCTCACAATTCACTGTGTTGATTAATCAAACATCATTAAAAATAAAATTTTCTCAATAAGAAAATAATGACATTCACAAGTTATTCATTAAACCAGCATGTTTTAATTTTAATTAATTCAAATTTTCATTTACTAATTGTTTTATGTCTATAATGTTTTCTTATATTTTTTTATAATGTTTATAAGATTTACAATGATAATTTATTCTGTGCAAGCATCTAAATAAAAATGAGCGGATCTTCAAAGTAGATATTACCCCAGATTTGTTCTATATCTGGTAATCCCACTTCAATAATTTCAGGTGAAAATACTTTTCGTTTAGAAAGAATGTTTAAAGCTCAATCAGTATCAATATGAATATATAAATATGAATTTTATAAACTTTCAACTAAATTTCAAGGAATAATATGGCTTTTATTTACATGAACTTCAATTACACTCGGAATGTCACACAGACTTTTAGATTTGAAGGTCACAGCCATCTTTCAGTATACTTAAAAAGTTATATTTCCCACCTTCAGATGAAATATTTTTTGACCTGCAGGTTGTACTAATCAAGAATTCAGATTTACTTGTAAGCGCAATACGCTGCAATTGGATTTACAACAGGACACATGAGGTCTCATAGGGCTGGTTTGTTCATTTGGATTATAAATGATATTGCTTTGTAGTAAAGTTTCATTCATACCTACCGGCTTTAGAATTATAACCACCATCAGGCATTTAGGACTCTTCATCGACAACATCGTTCATCTCTTAAGATGGTGTTGCTATAGAAAAAAGCGGTAACAATGAATAAAACATTTAGACAAGCAATATCTTTTATCATTCTTTTGATCAGCAGTTTTTCTGTTTCAGGGTAACTATCTCTCAAGTGGAAGTACATTCTACGTACCGAGCAGAGGGAACTTAGACATTTTGAACAATAAACGTCAATTTACTTAAAAAGGGAAAGGGAGATTTCTGATGAACAAGATTTACAAAGGCTTTAATCAAACAGGTACCAGTTCCCTCTCAGAGGTGCATGAATAGTTCTCGATCACCTTAATATAGTTAAGACCTCAACTAAACCTTAATTTCCGTATATTTTTGCAGAGTTTTTTCATCGTTAATAGAAAAAAAAAAATAGTTTAATCCCGTTCGCTTTTAGAAGGAATGAATAATAGCAAAGAACGTACACCACCAAATAAACCTTTATTCATCAATAAAAATCAACAAAATGTAGATATTGAATTGGAAACTAATTTGAATTAACTCTTCACTTAATAACATGCACTCAAGTACTTTAAAAAAATCATAGGAGTAGGGACAATTGTATAACATTTATTTATAATAACATAATGATTATCTAGATCGATAGTAAAATTTAAATATTTGTATTTTATGACTGCATGTCAACGCGGCAACAAGCTAATTTTAGAAAAATGTTATTTTTCAGCTTATTTATTTTTAACAGCAATAATATTATCAAAAGTTCATTCAATGTTGCTTCACTGCTGTCGAAGAGCTGGTAATGCACGTTTCATGAAGTGTTTTATGCACCTTGAAATTTTACTTTAGTGCATCTCTTGGGTAGATAAGACCCATGCGCAGTACCTGGTGTTCTACGGTAGTTCTACCCATCACATATTTACCTTCTTCTACCCGAAAGATGCATTATAGCAAAATTTCAAGTTGCATAAAACACTTCATGAAACGTGCGTTACCAGCTCTCCGACTATACAAGTAAATATCAACTGTTGAATTCTTGAGCTTCGGTGAGAAGAGTTTTACAGAGCATTTAAGCTTCTAAATTGATAAACCTGAACAAAATATGACAAACGACTTATTATCCCTAAAGTTGTATAATAAATTTAGTTCATTTTTACTAAAATTTTAGTTCTGAAGATAATTGTCATGTTTTAGACAACATTCATTTTATTACTGGCTAAGAATATTCTGGAATGAATTGACATATCTTTTGTGTTTTTGGAAAAACATCAAATTACAAGAAAATGAAAGCTTATTGTCCTAACAATTTGTTCACCTTGAAAAGTAAAGAGGTAGTAGAGGGTATCATTAGGTGTAGAGCTGTCATTAGTCATTATAAATAACAGAGGTTTTTAACTCAATAGCTAGGTTTTTAGTGTTTCAGATATTAAGAAAAAAAATGGTATTTTTATTGTGATTTATTTAGTTTTTACTAATAAATCCTGCAGCATGCCTTGAAATTAATGACTAATTTTTGCTCCTCAAAATTCTCTATATTAATCAAAATAATGTGATTAACATACCGTTACTTCACCAATTTTGTTTATATTTATATTTAATGAGATATTGTGGCTCTAAATGATGGCCCGAAGGTAACGTTGCAATGACAAAAACCATATGCTGTCTGTTATTACATTTTATTCCCCTGCAAGAACAAACAGAAATCATTTTGTTTTTAACTTGCCATTTTTGTTATTATTATTTCTAGGTAAATTCAAGTACTTTCTGTTGTAATTGATCGTCTTCTTTATAGTTTTCCTCAATTAGCTAATTTTTTATGATGTAATTATTTTTCTTTCCTAATTTTGCAAAAATATTTCTGCCCCATCCAAGACTGCCAATCCTTAACTACCTTCAATATACTCTAGACTCAGAATGCTGCTTTAAGTAAGAAAAGTGTTCCACCGGACCGACTGAAGGGAAAATTGAAATGTTTGGAATGCTATAAATTCATTTAAAATAAAAATATTTTTATTATATTAGCCATTTCTACCATTCTAAACTTATATCTCAACCAGTCATATCTAATCAGTTATATAGAAAAACTTTAATTTTTATTTTTCAAAATTTATATTGTGACCTTTTTTTTATCACTTGATTTAAAAAGTTCAAGATCAGTTATTTATAAAACAGAATTAAATCTGCTTTTTGGAGATTATTGTCACTCTGTTTCACACCTTATCTTGAGGAGCTTATAACTAAAACTATTTTGATCTAATTTTCAAAAATTGTATACAACCGATGGGGATAATCTTCCATCGGACTCAACATATGTCAAGAATGACACATCCAACATGTTGGGCCAGTGTATCAACTGACTATTTGTCGGTATTAAAGATCAAAAAAGTCAATTTCAGTTCAAAAGATAAAAATTTGAAAACAATTCAAATTAATATAATGTTCTGTTGCTAAATTCAACACAGTATGTGATATTCGATACGTCTGACACATCTTTAAATTTGAATGTTGTATAACAGCAAGTAACAAAGATTTAATAATTTACTATGCAAATCATTCATTTCTATATAAAATAATTGTTTTTTGTTATTTCCAGGATTGCAAGCTGGAGTTACACCTTTGGGTGCTGAAGGAGCGTCACTCATCGAAGGCAAACTTACAATGAACATGTACACTGCCACTGGCTGGATTAATGTTCTGCTTGGGTTAATCAATTTGGGCCTTTTTACTGTTTTCAAAGAAAAAACCATTGCTGCTAAAGAAGTCATGTTTTTGAGTGGTGCAAAATCAGGTATTCTTCTATAATATTTTAATTTAACATATTTCTTAAATTAAATTTAAAAAATACAATTTTATAATCAAACACATAAAATAATTCTCAAAATCTACTATACATTTTTCAAATACCACTCACTCACCTATCATCACCCAGCCCAAACCACTTGACAGAAAAATTTGAAATTTTGCGTGGAAAATTGACATTCCCTTTAGAATGTTAACAATCGCTAAGAAAGGATTTGTTTATATTCAAAATATTAAGTATTTTTAGAGGGGTTTGAATTTTTAGTTGGTTAGAGCAGGCAAGCCTAGGCAGCTTGCGTTGCTAGGACGATAACAGGTCAGCTGCTACCGTACTGTATATATTTCATAGTAATATTTTTAATATTCATTGTAATATTTTTAATATTCGTATTTAATAATAAATTGACGTTAAAATTTAAATAATAATATTTTTAATTGCGGTTAATTTAAACTACAATGGCAGTCCTTGATTTACTAGAAATAAATTGTCCCTCATAGAGTTTTCGCTTTGATGGACAAAATCACCATTTTAATTGAGGTTCATTTTAACTTCACCCCCACAGAGTTTTCCTAATGATGGTCCATCTAAGCTAGAATAAAACTACTTATCTGCCATGACAAAGCTCGGACATTCAGCTAGTCTTCAATATAAGAGTAGAAGGTGGTATCTAAACCTAGAAGAGGGAATAAAATGGTAATAAATCATTTTTTTTTTTTTTTTTTTTTTTTTTTTTTAGATAATACATTCATTTAATATTTGTTAAAAGTTGAATCGCCTAGCTGCTACAACTTATTAAATAATAAACAAATAAATATTAGATAATACTATATTGAGTATTGATTTTGGTAGCGATGTGCATTTTCTTCAAAACGTTTCGGTAGAGGGCAACATAAAATGGTCTGTTAGCTCATCTTTTCTTTAAATAAGTCCACATTTTTCGTATATTTGCTTTGCTTTTGTAAGAAAATTTGGTTTGGTATTCGTTCAGGTGTTATATTCTATCGTAGATGTTTATGTTCTTTAAATGTTTCAGTATTGTGTCAATATGGCGGGATAATACTATAAAAAATGTATTAAAGCATTTTATATTACAGAGTTCGGTATGCCTACCATCAGTAACTTAATTTTCAAATGTTTTACATTATGAAAATTAACATGCTAGGCTGAATTTTGAACCTAGTTCCTCTGCTATCAGTGCTGTGATATCTAGAAGAACAACAAATTGTAATTAGTATTAAAACTGTCAGTGCATAGGTTCATTTCATCTGCTCAAGCCTTGATCAGTATTTTTGTTGTGAATGTTCATAAACAAGCTTCATTTCAGACTTTTGAATTCAATGAGAAAATATGTATTATTTGTAATTTCCCCATGAGTATCTAATAAACTTAATTAAAAACATCAGAATTTGTATGAGTGAAAACATTTTGAAATACACTTAAACATTCCTAAATTAGAGACAATTAATTTTCAAAACCATATTCACACTTATAGAAACAATTATCGATAAAATTATTTTTACCATTGCCACCTTTATAATTAACTTTTCTTTCTGCATTGTTTTCAAAATTGAATTTCTTAATAATAACGGAATTCCAAAACTGAAAAATACAACATTACCATTCATTTTTTAGAGAAAGCAGCTTGGAAGAGTATAAAGCCTGATTACATTTCTGCTTGGACTCTTATTGTGGCTTTTTTCATATTAACTCTAAATTTTGTTCTTCTTGAAACGTAAGTGACGTTACTTAATAATATCTTTCTCCATTGTGTTGTATTTTTTTAAACTAAATTTTATGTGTCAGGTATGTTGAAAAATGGTATGTCTACCACTGATGTATTTTTTTTTTATTTTTTATTTTTTCTATACTGAGAACTCTTAAGATACCAAAACATTTAGCAAAGTTTCTGAACCAAGTTCTGCAGCTAAAATAAATTACTTGTTGGAGGGAAGTATGCTATTTTTCCAAGTGCCTGATCTTTCATCTCCCCAAGCTGAACACAACTAGAATATTTTATTTAGTTTGACCCCCTAGGGACTGATGTAAAAGTTCGAATTATCCAAAATTTGAATTACAAAAGTTTTTGAAAATAAAGGGCTAAAAAATCGAACTTCTTATTTTCACACGGTTCTCATTGCTCACTGAAATTAAGCAAGGTCAGGCGTGGTCAGTACCTGAATAGATGACCGACAATGTGCTGTTGGCATAATAAAAGGGTGGCAACC
The DNA here is from genome assembly GCA_946811695.1 of Gonocerus acuteangulatus. Classification (NCBI taxonomy): domain Eukaryota; kingdom Metazoa; phylum Arthropoda; class Insecta; order Hemiptera; family Coreidae; genus Gonocerus; species Gonocerus acuteangulatus. Next base: position 26,060,855 of record OX328125.1, read on the forward strand.
TGTAGATAGCCCGGTGTTAATAGCCAAAATATTGATATGCCGTTAAATAAAAATAAAAATTTAGTGAGAAAATGAAATTGTAATTATGTTCAATTATGTTTTTTGAAGACGCTGTTTAAATCACAGCGTGAATAAAGCACTTCATTTAATATTTTAAAAAAAAAACTAGGTATTTTGGTTTTTTTTTTCATTTACATTTTAACCTCCTTAAAAGTGAATGCCTTATTTATTATTCATTGTAAAATTGCCTTAATTTTACATTAAAGATAGTTGGCTTAAATAAAACAACACTTTTGGGTAATATGTTTTTGCACCTTTCCCCTGTGCCCAGTAGCTGGTGTTCCATGGTAAGTCTAGCCAACACATATTTACCTTCTTATCTATCTAAGAGGTACATTACAGAAAAATTTCAAGATCCATAAAACACTTCATCAAAAGTGTGTCAACAGCTCTCCGACTAATAAGTAGGATTAAAACAGGTCCTTATTTAGATCTGGGAGCTCTGGAGTTTTTTTAAGGTTTTCTTAATTCTTCCAATCTTATTTCTGTCAAAAACTTGATATTTTTTTAATTTATCGGACCATAATCAAGAGGAAATTTCTTCCTTGAATAGAGTCACTTCCTGTCCTTGAAAAATCTTTGCTAATAAAGAAATATTTTAGTGGAGTACCACCCTTTGGATCTAATTTATTTGATAATTTATACAAATAGTCTTAAAGAATATTCACTTAATTTTGATTTATAATGTTCCACAAAGGATTCAAGTCAGCTCATTTTAATAATAGTGTTTCTTTTTATTTTCTCAGGCTTGGTGTAACTCTTACAATGGATCAGTTTGCCTGGAGTGAAAAAGAGGCCTTGCAGTACCTTGGTATTCTCCTTTCTATAGGGGGTGTTCTTGCATGTATCACAACTGCATTTATCAAACCTATATGCAAATGGTAATAATAAAATAAATTGAATGTACAGCTCCATATTTATTATTTTATTCTCATTTTTCCCGAGCTGTAGAAGGCCAATTTTCGATTGGCTTCCCGAAATGATGCCCTTCAAAATCAATGGCCTAATTAAAATAAACATAATTATGTAATGGAGATCAATGTTAATATGGCAGTGCCCTATTTCATGTACTATTTTTCTGTTTCAGGTTTAATGAAGTTAATGTATTACTTTGGGGCGGATTTCTTCTAATGCTGATAGGAAGAGGAATATATATTCCTTGGGGCTCCTCGCCTCCTCTTATTGCTTATATGAATGAAAGTAGGTATAGTATATGGTGGAACATTAAATATTCTGAAGATTAACCTTATCGATGCAATGCGGGCTAGGGAGAGTAATGTCCTGGAAGGCAGGGTGCACCTGCTACCTACTCTCTCCACAGGCGGACGCACCTGTCTTTTTTTTCTACTTTTTTTTTCTTTTCATGTTCATCTTACAGATGTGTATTACTCAAAACGGTTTAGTCACTACAATTGAGGTACGCAGCAAACCTACAATAACCATTTAAAACCAAATTTACTTACTTTTCCTCCCTATATTTCTCTTTCTATTTCATTCCGAAACCAATCGCACATTCCATTTGCAACATTGCAGCTGACAATGAGTTTTCCCCACTTGAAATAGTAAAGGAATTGAAGAAAATAAATTTGAAGTACTTTGGCACTATAAGAAACAATAAAAGGGAACTTCTGCCTCAATTTATTCTATATAAAAGAAAGAACATTGGGTTCAAAGTTAAAAAAAAATTGATACTTTTTTCATTTATAACTAAACAATGCAAAGCTGTAAATTTTATTTCATCAAACAAAACAGCACAAAATTGACATATCTGTCCAGCAATAAACCGGAAATAATAATTTTCTATAACTCAAGAAAATCAGGCATTGATAATTTAGATGAAGTCATTGCAAATTATTCAGTGAAGAAAAGATCGAGATGATGGGTGATGCCAATATTTTACAATATGAATACGGCCAGTCTTGTAAATTCTGGCATTCTATTCTAGCTGTGACCGGTCACCTATAAAGACAGGTAAATTGGATAACATAAATTCACTAACAAACAGTTTGATTAAAAAAAAAAAAAACAGATGAGGTCGTTTCTCCTAGAGTGATCAATTAGTTTCTGATCCTTATTTACAATTTCTGTTTGTTTTTAGATGTAGCAATGAAATCTTTTTTTTTTTTTTTAATTATTATACTATGCTATTCCTTTATCATTTACAGTTTCACTACAAAAAAATTACCCCAAGAACATTTTTACCATGCACACGTCTCACAGACATATGTTACTTATAACACTCAAAGTTTGTATGTCACCAGATAAGGGTTAAACCAGAAATTATCCCCCATTCCTGTTAGAGCACTCTAAACTCGCTCAAGGATAAAGAGGTCTCGCAATCAAGAGATACAGCTGTGGCGGGAATACTCGGGCGTCGCCTCTGTGGCACAGCATTCTCAAGCGAGTATTCTCAGGCATTGCATCGAAAGGGTTAACACTTTTGCTACCAGCTTATTAAGTGTAAATTAGGGTTTGACATTTTTTATGTGTATAACTCACTGAAACATGGATATTGGGTTTTGCAATGTGTTTTAAAACATTTATTATTTGATATAATCGATCTCCTAGAACTATTACTCCTCCAAATAAAAAAGATTAACAAATAAATGAGGCTACATAATTTTAAATCAAAACTATATTTATTGTTTATGATTAGTATAGAACAAGAGAGTTAAAAAATACTATTTTTTACTAGAGAGTATATACAAACTATTTTTTCCCTAATCTGCTCTCGTTACTTGATATAAAAATTGTTGTTAATTTTTTTACTTGGAATGTTACATTTTAATAGTTTTTCTTCTATTTTGTTAGTTTCTGAGCTTTTGTTACTCATTTTAGGCTTGAATGACACAAGCAGTAAGTTAGGTTGTCCTGAAACTCAAGAATGGTGCCTGTACACTCCAGCTATGACAATTACTCAGTTTTTAATTGGCTTCCTTCTCACTTGCATTGGATATCCTCTTGGCATAACACTTATTCAAACCATTTTCTCCAAAGTGATAGGGCCTCGACCTCAGGTATCTATGTGTTGTAATTTTTTATTTTTGTTTGTGTTTTCCTTATGAAAGTAAATTTGAGAAATTTGCAACATAATTAATTGTAAACATCATGGTATAAGATACAGCTGAAACAAACATAGAAAAAGTTACACATTACACAGGTCAACAATTAATTAAAATAAAAAAAAAAACACTCAGAGTGGTATGGTCTTTATGGGGATTTTGGGATCGCTGATTACAATGAGCGGGTTGGTTAACCTTCATCACATCAGATTCAAGGTCAAATTGAAAAAAAAAATAGGAAAAATCTTAAAACATTCATGCGTATGTTTTTGACGTCCCTGAGTCTGAATCGATAGTTTGTTTGACGTTTACGCCTTTTCCTAGAGGTCATTTGAAGGTCAAATATGGAAAAAACGTAGAAAAAATCTGAAAAAAGTCATTCGTATGTTTTTGAGGTCCCTGTGTCCTAACCCGTAGTTTGTTTGACTCGCACTGCCTCCCAGAAAATGAATTTTCGAATGATTTTTGTCAGATATTGTCTTCGTTTTTTTCCTCTATTTTACCTTCTAATGATCTTGAAAGGACCTCTAGGAAAATACATAAAGGTGAAACAAACTATCGATTCAGACTCAGGGACGTCAAAAACATACGCATGAATGTTTTAAGATTTTTCCTACGTTTTTTTCAATTTGACCTTGAAATGACCTTGAAGCTGATGTTATGAAGGTTAACCAACCCGCTCATTGTAATCAGCGACCCCAAAATCCCCATAAGGACCATACCACTCCAAGTTTTGTTTTTTAGTTTTAGAGGCCCTAAGCTAATAGTGCTATATTTTGGCTGCTAATGCTGAGTCAGGCATAGAATAGGATTTTTTAAATTAATAATTATATGACCATTTACTTAAATTTATGGATTTGTGAAATATGCAGGTCAATGAAGCTTTACTTCACAATTAACATATATTTATTTATTCTCTTCTCTAAATGTTTCACACCTTTTTGGCGCCTCTTTGGGGGAGTATGTTATAAATAAAAAGGCTTAAATCCTCAACTTGAGGAGGAGAGCTTTCCCCAGTACAGACATGACAAGACGTGGAAGGTCCTCCTCGCCAAATTAAGGCTGAAAGCATTTTTATTTATATCTTATTCCTCTAAAGAGGTACTTCATATGTGTGAAAAGTGTAGGAAAAAGAATAAATAAATACATTTAAAGCTTAAAGGGGAAAATGTTGCCTATTTTCTATGAAAATAGAAAATACATCAACCCTATCTTTGTTAGGAAACGGTGGTAACCTATAGATAACCTGCCCTAAAATTCTGTCAATTATAAATGGATAAATTTATATAAATAAATAAATTTGTAGAGCTTAATACTACAATAATTAAAAAGTACTCACTTTTACTTAGGGTGTATGGATGGGTCTTATGACTGGTTCTGGCTGCTTTTCACGAGTGCTAGGACCTGTGATGGTGTCTTACCTCTATACAAGACTGGGGACAATTTGGACTTTTGGAATGACGACTGCAATGATGTTGTTTGCTATGATTTGGTTGGCCCTTGTTCAAAAGAAACTCCAGGCCGCATATCACCAAAACTTTAAATTAGGTAAGTACTTATAACACCTTCAATTGTTGATTGCCAAGAAAAGTGTTAAATTAAATTGTTAGAACAAAAAAACATTGCCTATTCCCATGACAACTTAAAATGACCATCGTTTAACCCATGACAACTTAAAATGACCATCGTTTAAAGGTTTTTGAATTAAACACTAAGATACAATAATTGTGATTCATCCCTCTTGCATAGGGAAACATTTTGAAATCAGATTGTTGTGAAGATTTAATATGTAAAGTTCTTTATATGTCATAGATACCAAAATGGGCTTTTAACGTTGAGTTTTGTAATATAAAATTATTATTATTATTATTTGGACTTTTTGTAAACACAAAGCTGATCATGAATAAAAACTGGATAAGAATACCACAATATTTAATACTTTCTTCCAACATATTGTTCATAACCGACATGCTATTAGCCATTTCTGCTCAAAATTTTTGCCTATCTATTTAATAATCAAATATAAAATAGCTGTCATTGGTACATAACATTATACTTATAATAAAAATAGTCTCAACTTTAGTTTTCGTGTTGTTTTTTATTTTATCCCAATTATTATTTGTATTCCCTGATTTACTTGTATATTTTTTTTTTTTTTTGTTTTTTTGTTTTTTACTAAGGTGCTTCGACAGCTAGAGGGTCATTAGCACCAACTTGTATATTATTATTTATTGTTTTTTGCTATGAGGTGATATAGGGTATATATACATATATATATATATATATATATATATATATATATATATATATATATATATATTGTTATAATATAAATAAAATGTTTTATTTTTAATAAATTTATTTACGTACGCCTCTACGTTGGGAGCCAATATAATAAAATTTTATAATATTTAATTTTAGAAACTCTTTATCTCAGGGGTCGGGTTCGAGTCCAGTAAAGTAAAACAAAGATAATTTTAAATAATAAAAAACAAAACAAAAGAAGAAAAACTCATAGATAAGTTACATCCAGGCATAGATAAACAAGTATTACCTGATATAAAGCCAGCTTGGTATTAACTGCATAGGACCGGATCTTCGTTACGACTGTATATTCATTTACAGACTGAGCCTAGGCTTCATGAAAACAGATGACCATCTGAGACTAGCTGTACACTGAACTGGAGCTGCATTAGGAATGGCGTTGTTTCTTGTAAACTGCACTATATGTGACTGCTTGTAACCGACTCTACTAGAGCTGCATCAGGAATGGCGTTGTTTCTTGGCAGGAGCGTCATACCGGTCTCCAATGCTACCTGTATCCACTGCTAGACCAATATAACAAATAATATTTGTTTATCTCAATGAACTTAACATATCAATGAGCTTTTTGATTTTCCGAAATTTTCTGTGTTAATTTTAGAACTTTTAAATATGTAATGTAAAATATCATTACAATATATATATATATATATATATATATATATATATATATATATATATATATATATATACATATACAGGGTGTCCTTTTTAGATAGCCCGGCTGAATTTCTCTTGAATGGATAACGTTATAATAAAACAAAAAAATACGTCTTTCATAATTTTTAGTCTAGTTTAAGATTTTGACCTTTTTTTGGAAAAACAAATTTTGGGGTACCCCAAACCCTATAAAACTTTGAAATTTCAAATAGGACCATATACCTTCTGATACATCATTTTAAAGGATTTTTTACACTGAAATCAATAATGAAATCAGATTTTAATTTGGTCAACTAATAACAAAGTTATGTCATAAAGGTCGAAAAAAAAAGACAATAAATTTTGTTAACTCTTTTTAATACTAAAAAAATTCCATCATACCTGCAGAGGTTGGTGAACCTACATCTCATGTTTAAACTGCCTGCCTTCTTTGAAGATGCAAAGATTCGCTCTTCTTAGGCACTCTTCGTTGGTGCTCAGTGCGATGGACTGAGGAGAGACCAATCGACAACCATTTTCCACTCTTTGGTGCAGTTCTTCAACTGATGTTGCAGGATTATGATTGGCATAAACGATATTTTTCAAATGTCCCCACAAGAAAAAGTCTAACAGAGTTAGATCGGGCGACCGAGGAGGCCAACAGATGGGGCAATGAGGTCCTATCCACCGGTCCCGGTAGTGCCGATTTAAGTAACGTCTCACTTGCAGAGAATTGTGTGCGGGACACCCATCAAGCTGCAGTATCATTCTTTGCCGATGCTGCAGAGGTACATCTTCTAGTAAAGCCCGCAATTGTTCTCTCAAGAAACTGAGCTCCATTTAAATTATTTCGGTAGAAATAAGGACCAATTAATTTATTTCCGAGAAGTCCGCACCAAACGTTGATGCTGTGAACCACCTGGTGATGACAAGCATAGGAGATTCTGGGATTTTCCTGTGCCCATGTTCGAAAATTCCAACGATTTAACATACCGTTTATGGTGATCTGTGATTCGTCAGTCCATAGGACATATGGAAGCATGTTTTCATTAACTACCGAACTCGACATTTGTGCAAGGAACTTTAGATGGTTGTCATAATCAGTGCCCGAGAGCCCCTGGACAAGATGAGAGCGATAAGGCTTGAAATTATAAGTCCGTAGTACATCTATAATTTTGTTCTTCGAAAAACCTAAAACCCTTCCGGTATTTCGGAGAGAATAATTAGGATTTTCCATAACATAGGTACAATAAAATATCCAGTTCCTCGTCGAAATTGCGCTGCCGATATCTTGGTCGATCAGAAACTGATCCAAATCTCTTCATATTGAGAGCAACACGAATAAATGTTTTGTGGCTCACTTGAGGACGAAATTTCTGGGAGTACAACACAGCTGCACGACGAGCGAGACCACCACTTTCAATAAAACAATTGTACATATCAACTTTTTCCTCTCGGGAAAACTGCACTCTTCGGTTCATTTTGACTAACTGATTAATACTGAATGTAGACGAGTAGGCATTGTTGTAATAGTTATCTATTTCCAGGAATTAAAATTCCCTTACTTAAGACCATTTGGATAAACAATATCAGGGAATGTAAACAGCTCTACCTTCACCGAACATACAGGGGCTTATTTCTGTTTCTTCTCTGCATCTTTAAAAGATCATTTATTACGAATTACACCTAATAAGTTAATTATTTATTAACAAATTATTTCCCATGTAACAAAAGAAATGCAAAGCAGTTTAAAGTAATTAATACCGAAACAATCAAAATGTATTTTGTTTCGAACTTTGTGCCATAAATTTGTTATTAATTGACCAAATTAAAATCTGATTGCGTCATTGATTCCAGTGTAAAAAATCCTTTAAAATGATGTATTGGAAGGTATAGGATCCCATTTGAAATTTCAAAGTTGTATAGGGTTTGGGATACCCCGAAATTTTGTTTTCCCAAGAACAGGTCAAAATCTTAAACTAGACTAAAAATTGTGAAATACGTATTTTTTGGTTTTATTAGAACGTTATCCGTTCAAGAGAAATTCAGCCGGGCCATCTAAAAAGGACACCCTGTGTATATATATATATATATATATATATATATATATATATATATATATATATATATTTATATATTCGATGGGGCGATGGCAATTCTAAAAATAAGTCAGTGTTAGTTTTGTTCTTTTGAACAGGTTTTTGTCTTTGTTTAACTCAATTTTTAATTGTTTGTTTTTTGTTTAAGTTGCATTTATCAGTAAAATTAGTATTCTAGTAAAAGAGGGCAAGAACATAAGAAACTTATTGGTAAAAGTGTTTTCCTAGAGCAAACGTTAAGAGGGCAGGGGAGTCATTTCCCCTTAGGATACTGTCAGTTTCCTGCTGTGGCGCCTTAAACTTTGTTGGAAATAAACGCCACCACCTCTAGAGGAAATTGAACCCACGACCTTAGTCATGGACTACTCGCGCCATAGCACTACATGGCCTCCACTAGTACACTATAACTGATAATATTTTCTTAAAAGCTAAAAATTAAACTATTTAGATTTTGCAACATATTTGTTTCAGAAACTGATGGAAGATTAAGGCATGAAGAGATAGAAATTCTTGAAACGAACCGGGATAGCTGACACTAGTACATCAGATCACTGAAGTGATTATTTCATATAATTTATTTATAATATGTCTTTTTCTGAGTTATTTGAATTGTATATTGATAGGATTTGCTCATATTAACATATGTGATATTTCAAGTTACTCTTACCTGACAATAATACGTCTGCACATGATCTCTCAGCTTTTAGTGGACATTATCATCTCTGGGCATACTGTCTGTTTGTGATATTTTAGGTAGTTGAAATAATATTATTAATTTTTAACTATTTTTTAATGTATAATTACATGTGAAATATTAGCTTTAATCTTCTACTGTATGACTATCCCTCACAAATATCTTTTTACTCTTTTTAGTGAAGAAGTATTTTAAATGTGCCGCCATACTCTACTTATATATTATTGTATTTTGCTAGATCAATTGAGGAAGTTCTCTGTTTTTTCAAGTATTTGTGATGATAAAAGTATGTTTTCACTTGAGATTAAAGACATCTCATGAGGGGATAAGGTGCTAAGGGTGTCTTCAGAGACAATTTGCTACATGTCTCGGGCAAAATAGTTTGATCTTCTCTCTTTGAACCTAAGCTCAGCTTTGATTTCCAACATATTATATTTGGAAAATTTTTAAAACACGATTGGGGTGGAACGACAAAGAAAGATATAAATTAATACGTGTATATTCAGAAAATGAGTTTGAAAATGAATAGTGAAAAAGTGGAACTACATATTAAAGAACTTAACTGGACAAAGCTTTCAGAATAAGCTGTACTTCAGTGATAGGGGCTTGTTCTGGCACTAGTAATTCTAGAGGAACAGGTCTTTCGGTATTGGAGTCATTGAAAGAGCTCTCTATAACTCGACCTGGAACAAAAGAACTAGGGACGGGGCCAGAGGGGAGGTAGGCCTTCCCCCACCAGCCCATGTCCATGGCGTCATAATAAATAAAATAATTAAAAAAAGGTAATTATGTGATATGGGTATTACACATCCATGTATTCATCATCATTTATATCCATATCAGAACTAAAACTGGAACTCCCATCGACGGAGATAATAAGTTTGTCTATTTCTTCATCAAGAATGTTATCTATAATCCAATATTCCTATTCGACATACAGGTATACTATATTTAAGATTAAACTTCTCTTTTTGTTTCCTTACATACTTGACTAGATTAAACACTATTTGCTGGCTTGCCGTTTGAGCAGCCGACCTGATGCCAAAAGTTGGGTCATAATCATAATTAAAGAAAATATAAGTAAACATGACTGGATGTGGTGTCTGAGGTTTGTCTCTCCAAGTTTCAGAGGGGAAATGAAGGGGTATGGGCGAGGGAGCTGGAAGCCGTGCATGCCCACTACCTAGTTCTTTTCTTTGCGATACGCCTATAGCTTTCTTCATTACTGAAATTCTGAGGTTAGAGAGTAGGTCATAAAATCTCAAGTGGATATATACCTTAATGTTTTGATAGGATGTGCTTTGTGTTTTCAGATTTCAACCAAATTGAACATATGCTTTTATATTTATTTTCTTTAAGAGTATAAATGTCGAATGTAATTAAGTAGTAAAAATGCTTTTGATACACTTGTCAAATATCACCTACTAGACCGAGTTTGCCAAACAGAGCAACTTTGCCAGTTTTTGAAGAAAAAAAAAAAAAAAATTGCTTGGTACCCTTCCACGTTCTTATTGGCTCCCTATCATTCAATGCGTTCTGTAGACTGTGAAAACAATAGAAAATCTATTGGTTAGTTCAAGAGGGTGCCAAATATAATTGTTTTTCATTATTTTCTTATATTTAATGGCATAAGGTTAAGCACCTGATTCAGAACTCAGAAGACAGACAGTTCATGGTAAAGATATGGTAAATGAGCTCACGTGCTGGCTAGATGCGGGATACTGGAGTGCCCCATGTGGTGAATACTTTCGTCACACGATGTTTGTCGGAAGATAATTCTCTTGTACTTTGCAGTCCACATTGTTCTGGGTGTTTCTCCAATAGAAACATTTTGGGATATATTATCAGAACACTCATCGTCATCAAAAGAAAACTCCGCTTCACTTTTGCTCCCACCAGTCAAAAGTTCTAACAATTCTTGTTCAGAATAAACGTTCTTAGAGATATTTTCACACACACACCATTTTGTTCACTTGAAAAGCACAAAATATATGTCAGAAATATACAGGGTAAATTCCCGGGAAAGAAAACATTGGTTTTCGGCAGTAAAAAAAGGGAGGGATCAAGTATATATGCATGTAGGCTGAGTAGTTGGAAGCTAAAGTGAAGTCCTATGCCCCCTATCGGCTTTGAAGGAGACTTCAGCTTCGATAAACAGCCTACAGATGGGGATAGTAGAAGAACTGATATAACAGCTCGTAGCAGCCAAGCACAAAAGAAACCGAACTGATATATCAGTCCATAGCACTCGGGGCACTGCTCCCTCTGGAATGATATATCAGTCTGTAGCAGCATAAGGGCTAATAAAGTAATTTAAGAAATCAAAGTTTATGCCATTTTTTATTGGCACTCCCATAGAAATATAAGAAAATAATGAACCAGGGAGGGTCAGAAGAAATATATAATTTTTTTAGAAACTGTTGGCATCCCCCTTGACAAATTTGACACTAATCAATATTGGCCCCTGGTAGGTTGCTCACATATTATATTATTTGTAACGTTTTTGCACTAAATACAAACACTTTTTTTATAATCTGACTTTTCACTAAGTTATTTTGTTTTATGGTTTGAGTACTTTAATGTATTTTCCAGTAAATTTCTTCAAAATTCCTTGCAAGATTCTATAGCTCCTTCTTTCTCTCCAGTGTTTCCTACAACTATTGTAAATCTGAGAAGTTTGGCATTGGCTGGGGAAAACGTAGCAATAAGAAGGAATAAGTTCAAACTATCTATTGTGCAATATTAATTGTCTTTAAAATATTTGTTGTGAATTAGTTTATTTTAAGTACACATACTTAATTAAGTATTTTAATTCAAAACCATTTTCAATTTTGCCAAGGCTAGCTATGTTTTAAGGCGATGTTATATCCTAGGATATTACACTAACTCAATTATATTAACTATATGACTATTATTCATCAAATATTTGTTATTTTTTAATAGAAAGAATCTCCAAATACTGTTATGATTATATGGAAATCATAAAATAATATTTAAGAAAATACACCAACTTGATGTTCAAACAATAAAAACATTTTTTTACTTATTTATTTCTCTTTTATTACTACTACCATTAGTGGTAAATAATAGTTGAATTTTAGTTTTATAATTACATCTATATTCTCTTATTACTATAGCCTGTCCAGATAGATGGAAAAGCTCAATTCCGCATGCGCAAAATTTTAAGGGAAATATTCCTTGGAAGTTCCGCCTTTTGCAAACTCTCATTTCAAGGGACAACACGATACCTGAAACATTATAAAAACTGATTATGCATTTAAGACTAGGGAAGGCTTTGAGAAGTCAGACAAAGGAAATAGTGTCTAATATTTATCAATATTCAGACAAAGCTAAGACTAAAAACGTTTTAAACCTCTTAGTGATAGGTTATAACAGGGAGAATTTTTACTGCCAATTTCTTGCATGGGGAATATAGGCCACGCCCTTTTTCCTCTAACTAAACCATCTATTTGAACATGCTTTAGCTTAAATTGTTTTTAGCCTTAGCTTCGTCTAATTATTGATAAATATTAAACACTATCCCCCTTGCATGACCTCTCAAAGCCTTCCCGGATCCTGAACAAGATATAATCAGTTTTTATTGAGGCAGAAACGTCGGAATATTTTCCTCAGAATTTCGCACATGTGGGATTTGAACTATTCCATTTAACTGAACAGGCTATAGAAAGCTATATACAGTGAAAATTGAATGACAGATATTGAAATAGTTGCAATGGGATTTCTTTGCACACACACACACACACACAAATATATTTAAACCCTTTAACCATGGTTGACTGCAGGATCAGTCGAAAGCTTCCAAGCCCTTACAGTCCATTTTTTGTTGCCATTTGTTTAAATATTCAGTTTGGTCTATGCTTGTATAGTGTGCAGTTGTAATTGTTAGAATTCTTGGAAACGGCTTGTAAAAATGTTTTCCCTGTTAGAAACGTTCACTGCTAGTGACTTCTCAGACGATTCAATTGATAAAACTGAGGACTCTTCGATTATTTATGATCTTAACAGAATATCAATGAAAATTACAGTTTGAATCAATCATAGAGAATTTAATATGCTTTTGAATGGTCACCTTCCACTTACCATGATTTTCCAAACGTTTTCGAGATATTTATAAAAATAAACAAAGATCCCAAAACTTTTCATGTCTATTAATAATTTTTTTTTTTTTTTTTAATACTTCCTTAACTCCAAATGAAATCAAAATTTAAACATCTTAGTTTAGATGAATTTCAAACACGTAGAAAATTCTGCATGATGTGCTATCTTCCCTCATACGCTTGCCAATCTCTCTTCATCTCAAACTCACAACTGTTCAACTCTTTCATCTCTCTCAGCATCTTATTGTTATATATTTAGAATTATTAATATATAATGTCAAAGGTTCTTTATATTGGACATTTTATACTAAAATAAAAGAAATTTTATATCATGGAAAAGAAAATCACTTAGATAAGAAATTACAATATAATTGTTTATTTAGACCGATGACGCAAAACCAGATTTGACAAGAGACTGAAAGATATAAAGAACAGAAATAGGGTTCAATTAATATACAAAGATTTCATGAAATCGAAAATTATATATTTGAAGAATCGGGTGAAACTATTCGTAAATAATAATATTGACACTACTAATATCAATTTCCAAGAAAATGGAGTTGTAAAGCCTCGATTACTTTAGCCTTTACAAAAAATTGATAGTCATTACAGATACTAAAAATGCTGAGAAAATATAATATAATGCGTTTTTTATTAAGACTCCTTTAGATGCCTCAGGGATAAAACAATGATCTCTGGGGTGGATTTAATGAAGCTGAGATCTCTACTTATTCCCGTTAGGTCAAAACTTATTTTATACGAGTTGATAGCACTAGACCAGAGAAGCAACATACGGGGTCAACGAGTGAAGAGTGTTGTGGGTTTTGAGAGTGGAGCACGAGTTATCTCAAAGCAATGAAAGGGTTAACGTAAAATTGAAGTATTTAAATCTGTTTGAAGTTTTTTTTTTCTTTACTGTATGTTTTTATGTCAGCATAGGAGTCGGCAATATAACTAAAAAAAAAAAAAAATCATCGAGCATTTAGTAGCTCTGCTGTTCCTAGAGCAATCTTCTAGTGGCTCTTATGACAAGCTCAAATATTGCTACTCTTTTCGCACCTTTTTTTTCTAAACCCTTTTCTACCTGCTGTAACTATTCAACCCTGCCTTGTTGGTCCCCTCAGTCTACTTTCAGGCTTTAAACAGAGTGGTGCTTTAGTAAAATGTCAAAATGCGTCTAGGAAGAGACAAAAAAGGTCGCAAACCAAATATTTCTGTTAGGAATATGATACATGCTTGTACGCCGTGCTGTGTATTGGCATTTACCATACACATAAGAATTTTTAATTTCTTTAAAAAATATGTAAAAAGTTAATTAATGAGTTATTAAAAAAAATATATAAAAAAAAAAAAAAAAGTTCCACCTGTCCGAATCAAAAAGGATGATGGGAAACTATGCGTAATTAAAGTAAAGAATGCAATTGCAGAGTCAAAAAGTAGTCAGTTCAGGTGTTGGCATCACTACCACTCGATCCAGCGAGCCCGCTTTAATTCCTCCGTATTTGGTCGCTAAAGGGTTAAAATACAAGTATAAGTTGATGCTTTTTAGCACTTTCCTCCGAAGGAAAGTAGCTATTGAGGTTGGACTCATGACGGAATTTTTGAAAAATTTCTTCAAATCTTTATCGATCCTACCTAGTAGACACCGAAAATGACCCCCGTTAAAATTTATATATATATATATATATATATATATATATATATATATATATATATATATGCATATATATATATATATATATATATATATATATATATATATATATATATATATATTGTAATGATTAATTATTATAAAAATGATTGCGCCACGTTGGGTCGCCAATAACTGATAAGATTAATTATTTTAATAAAAAGAATGAAAAAATTGAAATTACATTTATTATATGAATTTAACTTAATCTCAGGGATCAAAGTTCCGAGTGAATGAACGATATAGTATTGATTCTTAGACAATTCCGAAATACAAAACAATATTAAAATACACACAAACAATAATAAAATAATCGACAACTACAAAAAAAAACAATTTTTACCTCTAAATCAATCCGCTTCCAACAAAACCTCAATACACTCCGTATTCCTTGGAGGAGAGCTCTGCATTCGACCAACGCTGAGAATCAACTAACTTCTCTCTATCGCTGCTGAGAATCCACTGAGGACAGACCCCAGCTCCTCATTCCATGAATGCTGGGAATCGACTGACGCCATTCGAGAGGGAAACTTTGGCTTCCCTTTTTTCCAACTTCCGCAGTTTGTTGGATTATATATAAAGATAATAATTATGTTTTTTGCAATACCAAATAATTAATTTATTGTTATCTGAATGTAAATTTAATATGGATATATTGTATACCAGTATTGTCCAAAAATATTATTAATTTTGATCGTATATAATACGATGTTATTTGTATATATGGTTTGTGATTTGCGCGGGCTTTTCAAAATATCGATGGTTATTTGAATTTAAAAATATTTTCAAGAATGTAATATATCATTACATTTGCACTCCTGTCTAAAAAAAAATTTAAAAAAAAAATGTTTTTAGTCCGGTATTAAAAATAAATTTAAAATTGAATTTTTTTAATTTGAAGTTTCGGGATACAGAAATATTAATTAGATTGGTAAGCCTGCTTTTTATTCAAATTTTCAATAACTTATTTCGTTACATAATTTTTATTCATTATCATTTCTCAATTTAAATTATCATTTTTCATTGTTCATTTTTAAACATTATCATTATCAAAACTATCTTATCCTAAACTAATATGATTATTAAATTTATGATAAATTTTTAAATATTATTATTATCAATTAAATCTTATATTAATATAAATCTTATTTTCTTAAAAAAAAATGCTAAACTAATAAATTTTATAAAAACACACTAAACTAATAGATATTAATTTTTAATTTTTTCATGAATTTATTCCTGGTCGTTAATATTTTCTTTGCAGCAGTCCAATTTCTTTCTATAAAAGTGTTTTATTCTTTTCCTTGGAGGCCAATTTAGCTTTGAAATTTTTTCTATTCCAAGTTGTCTTTTATATTTATAAAGAATTTTTATTTTATTTCCAAATTTGACATTCAAAATCTTTAAATTATTATTATTATTAATAGTTCTATTCAGTTTCTTCATTGGTATATTTCCACTTCTTTTATTATAACTCTTTTCATTTATTTTGAATTTATAGTTATCAGATAATTTTTCAATTTTATTTTGTTTCATCATTTTGTTTATAAATTTTGTTCTTATTGTATTTTTGAAATTATCATTTATTATCTTTTTATTAATTATTTCATTTGTACCCTCCTTATCATTATTTACTTCAGTTAATATTTTTTCTTGAATTGTACCATCTTCATTTATTAAACAATTATAGTCATTTTTATTTTCAATCAATATTTTATCTTCTAATATTTGGTCATTACTACTATCATTAATATTTAAACTGTATTTTATAGTTTCATTTAAATTGTCATTATTTATTAATGTATCGTCATTTCCGGTATTTTTAATTAAATTTTCATTATTATTTTCATTAATCTCAATAATTTCTTTACAACTTCTATTATTTTTATTAAAAAGGTTATTATTCGATTTTTCCAACTCTATCGTCTCTTCATTCTGATTTTTACCCATATTATTTAAATATGCACATAAATCGTCCAATTTTATATTTTGTTCTATTCTATTTGCCTCTATTTTATTTTCCAATATTTTATTATTTTTACTTAATTCGAACTTTAGTTCATTTTGTTCGATCCTATTTGCATCAATTTTATTTTCTAATTTTTTATTTTGTTCCAACAATAGCTTCATCAAATGTTCTAGGCCTTGAGGATGCATCTCATTATCCCTTTCGGAAGTATGATTCCCGCCATTGGATAGAATTTCTGTTCCTAAGGAACCCGCCGATTCTCTGAATGCTATTGCATCATCCTCCTGCAATTCGTTTTCACGTGTTTCGACTATAATATTTATTTCTCCCGGTGTTGTAAAAAATACGTATTCCGGTGATTCTATACTATTTTCCTCACCGTTATTTTGAATTTGTTCAATATTCACGTCAGACATTTTTATTACAAAAAAAAATTATTTTTAAGTTTTATTTTTAATATTTATTTACTGTTTTTAATTTCAATTCACTCGGCCGTCTACGTTGGGCGCCATTAAATGTAATGATTAATTATTTTAAAAAATATGATTGCGCCACGTTGGGTCTCCAATAACTGTTAAGATTAATTATTTTAATAAAAAGAATGAAACAACTGTAATTACTTTTATTATATGAATTTAACTTAATCTCAGGGATCAAAGTTCCGAGTGAATGAACGATATAATATTGATTCTTAGACAATTCCGAAATACAAAACAATATTAAAATACACACAAACAATAATAAAATAATCGACAACTACAAAAAAAAAACAATTTTTACCTCTAAATCAATCCGCTTCCAACAAAACCTCAATACACTCCGTATTCCTTGGAGGAGAGCTCTGCATTCGACCAACGCTGAGAATCAACTAACTTCTCTCTATCGCTGCTGAGAATCCACTGAGGACAGACCCCAGCTCCTCATTCCATGAATGCTGGGAATCGACTGACGCCATTCGAGAGGGAAACTTTGGCTTCCCTTTTTTCCAACTTCCGCAGTTTGTTGGATTATATATAAAGATAATAATTATGTTTTTTGCAATACCAAATAATTAATTTATTGTTATCTGAATGTAAATTTAATATGGATATATTGTATACCAGTTTTGTCCAAAAATATTATTAATTTTGATCGTATATAATACGATGTTATTTGTATATATGGTTTGTGATTTGCGCGGGCTTTTTAAAATATCGATGGTTATTTGAATTTAAAAATATTTTCAAGAATGTAATATATCATTACAATATATATATATATATATGTGTCTGTTAACACGATAGCGGCCAGAGTTTTTGTTTTTTCGTCACGAAACTTGGTATATAGCATTCAATTAGCAAACGATTGAACGAGTTCGTTAACCACCAAAATCGGTCCACCAGAAGGGGGGGTTTACCCCGAACCCAAAACACTAATTTGACCATTTCAGCCGTAATATTTGTTATATTTCAACGAAACTTGGTATTCGTACTGGTAATATAGAGAGAAAAGTGAGCTATAAAAATAAACTAAATTGGTTCATAAGGAGGGGGGGTTTACTCCGGACCGACAATACCAATTCGCCACTACCAGCTGTGATTTTAGGTATATTTCGACGAAACTCGGTATTCATAGTGGTAATCTACAGGTAAATATGTGTTGTAAAAATAAACTAAATCGGTTCATTAGGAGGGGGGGGTTTACTCCAGACCCACAATACCAATTCGCCACTACCAACCGTGATTTTTGGTATATTTCGACGAAACTCGGTATTCGTAGTGGTAATCTACAGGTAAATATGTGTTGTAAAAATAAACTAAATCGGTTCATTAGGAGGGGGGTTTACTCCGGACCTAAATTACTAATATACTCATACTGGTCGTAATTTCTGCTGTATTGTAACGAAACGCGGTATACGTCGTGGGTAACTCATGAGAAAGAAGTGTTGTAAAAATGAGCTGAATCGGTCAATCGGAAAGGGGGGTTTACTTTGTAATATATTTCAATAGAAAAGCCAGCCAGACATAGGTTCACAAAGGCGCCGCAAGGAGCGCTAGAGGGACTGTATCCGGTTCCTGCGTTAGATCAAAATACAATAATATGAGGATTTTGTATTTATTACGTAGTGTAGTAGGTACCATGTGTAAACATAACTCTGGAAGCAAATTAATAATTTATCAGTTACTCATTACAAAATTAAAAGAGAACTATTCATGTTTTTATTTTATTTATGTAGGATATTTTAAGCAAATTGTTCTGGAAAGCAGTCTACACTACCCAAATTCTGAGGAAAGTGCTTAGTTATGCAGCTCCTGCGTGGCGGACTTTTTTAATATTAAGATCATAATCAATGTTGGGGGAAAAACAATAAAACTAGTCCTGAAATTCATGTTTTATTTTATTAATTATTACAAGATTATAAAAAATAGAAAAATAAATAAAATCTTGTACAATTAGTACTAAAATATACAAATAATCCAAAAAATAATTCTACAACTTATACAAGAAAGTGATATATCCAAGTTGGAAATAGAAATAAATATACTGTTAACAGATCGGCATAATACTTTCTTTTTAATAGGAAAACGTTTTATGGAAAAGTAACTACACATGAGTAAAAATAACCTCTTAGAATAGGAAATTAAAATTGTTTTGTGTGGGTGTAAATATTTAAAACACAAGGAAGGAAATTAAGTAAAAAAAATGTAAGACAACTACCATTTGTTTGTCATGGTCATGGATGATATGTCCACCAAGAATGGTTTCATCTAACATTACTGTATTCATAAGGCACCAATAAATTCAATAGTTGTAATTACAAAATATATCTCAGAAAGAGCACAGTTTATATATAGCTGGAGCGACTTACATGGCTATTCTGTTTCTTATATATAAAAATATTTTAAAAGTAGATTTATGAGTACATTTATTTTTTAACGTATACACTTAATAATGCAAAACATGAAGATCAATGTTACAAACAAATTCATAGCTTTTTTGAGTGGTCAAAACAGCTTGTTGCGATTAATTCTAATTGGACATTAAATTTAAAAGAAAACATCTAAATAATAAATATTGAAAACTTAGCACATTACTGACAAAATATAATCTTAAAAAAATATCATTCTTATTTAACTGCAATTGGTTTGTGCACTGTACGGTATTTTCTTTACACGTAAGAAATGTATTCTTTCCAAGAACTCAAATCAATACACATACGTGTATATATATATATATATATATATATATATATATATATATATATATATATATTTCAATCAAAGAAGCAAATAACAGGTTAAAATTTATGATTGTGAATTCAAAATATAGACATTAAAAGACATAATTTTCTGATCAAATAATTAATAAACCAATGTTAAAATACTTTTTTATCTTAATAAATTGAATAGAGAATATTATATCTTTCATTCAGAGATTCGTTTAAGAAATGAAGGCACTGTTAAAGGAAGCTCTTTTTACTTTCTGTAAGAGGTAGCATTATTCTTTTGGGAACATCATACTTTTAAAATAATACAGAAAATTATTAATTAGATGTTATTTATAACATATTTTATAATTATTTATCCATTAATTTATAAAATGACTAGTATATTAGTACAAAGATTTAAGAAACAAACCAAGTAATTTATTAATTACTTTGAAATTGAAAATATCATTATGTATTCTAATTATATCATCATAAACTTCAAAAGAATAAAATGATTTACAAGATTGTAATAAAAAATCACTTAAACTAATTTGTTTTCTATATTAAAATAAGTACATTTTTTGCACATTTACAGATACAACACAAAAATTAGTTTCCTTGGGAATCAATTAGTATAAGATTTTTTTGTTGTACTTTAATCCTAAATAATGAAAAAAAAGGTTACAGTTTAATACCTCTAATGTTGGTGAGAATTATTAACATTTGTAGGGTTTAAATAAAAAAAATAGAAAGGAAGTATTTTTCAAAAATAAAAATATACTATTACATTATGTGATGTCTTTAAGTTTTTTTCAAAGTAATCTGTTTTACTAATACTAATACATTTACAAAAAAAAAAAAAAAAATCAATTTTGCATAATACCTTTTACATTCTGGGTATTTTTATATAAATAATTATAAATTCTTTTACCATGTAATTCAGTCTTTATATAATAAGAT
The DNA here is from genome assembly GCA_946811695.1 of Gonocerus acuteangulatus. NCBI lineage: Eukaryota > Metazoa > Arthropoda > Insecta > Hemiptera > Coreidae > Gonocerus > Gonocerus acuteangulatus. Next base: position 26,081,658 of record OX328125.1, read on the forward strand.
CTTTTGTTCCTACTAATTTGTAAACAATTATTATATTTTTACTGCATTTAGTGGCTATAAACTACAGTTGGGAAAGAACATTTTCCGAAAATTAATTTGTTTTTTTCACCACATAACTTTCATAAATAGAAAACAGAACTTAACTTATTTAATTATAAAAATCAAATTGGATGCAATTGAGAGGGCCAGTTAGGCAAAGAACGAAGGTAAATATTTGACCAGTGTATTACTTCTTATTGTGAACAAGATTCCACCGGAAAAAAAATATATATTAATGGAGGATTTTTTTTAACAAAAAAAAGCTAGGAAAGGATTTTAAAAAATTGTCTTAATGGAAGGGAAAATATTCAAAACGTATTATTCAATTACAAATCTGCTGAGGTACTTAAGGAGGTGCATATTTCAATCCATAAACATTGCATTTTCCATTTTGCTATTTATTTAATAGAGAACAAGGAAAGGGAAAAATTAATGTTTAGATGCAGGAATTAAGTCATGAGTCAGTACATCTGTAAAAATGAAGAGATAGTTTCATCAAAATAGTACATGATCTAATTAAGAGGAAATCATCTTGATAACAACTCAAGGTCATAAAGAAAGCTGACTTTCGATTTAATTTTTAGTTTTATGAAAGTTTAATAATAACTTCTAAAAATTGTATAGTCAACAATAAAACTTATTACATAATTATTTAACTGGCTTTAAATAGTTCAAATAAAGAATACATTCATAATGAAAGGGGAAAGATTTTATTTATAAAATGAAACTAATTTTTTTACCAAAATTCAAGTCAAAATAAATCAGATTTGGGGGAAAAAGTTGCAAAAAGGATTTGTATAAGAGCTATAAAATTGACAGCAGGTTTATTTAAAATATTCATAGGCTAGTCTAGTTCGAACATTCATCGCGAGTAGAGAGTAAGTTTTAAAAGTAATTTTTTTTTTTTTCATTTTATCTGTTATGGCCACAAAAAGGAAGAAGGTAACTCAGTCAATTCAGCAGAAGTTAAGAGCTCTTGAACAGCTCGATAAATGGGTGACAAAGTAAAAATGATATTTATTACTACATCCTAAAATTATAAGACTTTTCAAATACACAATTGACCGCTTCTAACTGAATTCTTTAATCCGGCGTTTTCTGTAACCTGACTGTACCCCAGTCCCAACGACGCCAGATTAGGGAGAGTACTGTATGTATACATATATGTATACATATATGTATACATATATATATATATATATATATATATATATATATATATATATATATATATATATATATATATATATAGTAAGGTATAAACAATGATGCTGAATATAAACTGAAATCAAACTTCTTTTTTTTTTAAGTAGTCTTATTTACTGTTAATCTTAATTATATGAGTAATGCTTTGCAGTCCCTTCCATTTCGATTTTTGCAAAAGAAAAATTACCCATTAATAGTCAAAGTTTTAAAAAATAAAAGTAATACACATTGTTAAGGGTCTAACTTAAAATGAAACCTTGTGAGTACTTCCTTTAGGATTCTGAGTTAGGAAGTTTAAATTTATTAAAATGCTTACTAAAATACTAAATACACATACATTAAAACACTTACTAAAATAAGTTATTACTACTGGCACATAATTAAAGCTAACACATTCATGGATTACAAAATGAATGAGATAAAGAATGAAAAGTAAACAAAAATATACTTTGCTTATTTCTAAAATTATTTTGATTATATTAATACTACATTTAGAAGAAAACACCTGATGATTAAGCTTTGTAACGCTGTCCCCTCTGCAGTGAATAAAACAGGGAAACTGAAAATACCAGTCCTACCAACTGTGAGATGATCAGGATAGAAACCAATATGATCAGCCATGTTAAGTAAGTAGATAGTTCATCCAGCAACTTTTTAGTACACCCCTTTAAGAGAAGAATTAGTTTCAAAATTAAAAATATTCAGAGAAATTTATAAAAGAAAAAAGAAAGAATTTCAAGAAATAACCCATGATACAAGACAATTAATCTGGATAACATTCAAATAAGTTTACTAGGAGTTATTATCGATTGATAATAATAATGAATCAAGTTAATACAATAATTAAAGAATGGATTGTGGCAGGAAACAATCCTTTGAAATAATAATAATTTCCTCCTTCACAAATTCCTAACCTCAACTAGTCTAATGCGACCACCAATCACACTCAAGAACTAATGTTATTCTTGTTTATTATTTCAGTTTTCATTGCTCCCACAGGAAATTCTTGAAAGTATTTGTATTATTTTTTATTACACTGGTCTACATTTATATATATATAAATTTTAACTGAGGTCATTTTCGGTGTCTACTGGTAGGATCGATAAAGAATTGAAACAAATTTTCAAAAATTCTGTCATGAGTGCAACCTCGATAGCTACTTTCCTATGGAGGAAACTGCTAAAAGGAAGGAATTTGTAGGAGAACGTTGTTCTATTGGACATCTTCCTCCCCTTTAGAACCACCGGCAAACTCACTTTAGAAATACTACACCCACTAAAGGCTGGGACAGTCAAGGGATAAGCAGGGGCTCCAATTCCAACCCTTAACAATGAAAAAAAAAACAGATAATAAATTGCAAGGTAGGGATTGTCGGGGTTCGGTCAGTGCTTCTTCGTTCAAGAAGCAGTGACCAAACCCCGACAATCCCTAGCTTGCATCGTCAACAGTCAACGATCTCCTCTCAAAGATAATAAATTGACTGTTAAAATATTGAAACTTACCTCTTTATAAATTACATCAGGGATAGGAGCAGCTGGCTTCGGCTTAATAGCATTCATGCACTTAGGATCAGCAGAATCTTCAGTGTTGCAGCAGGACGGTGGGAGGTTGTATTCAATCTCGGGTGAACTCATTGTCAAGGGCAATTTCTTGAAATTACTGCTAACCCAATCCTCAGGCCCATCAGCACCACAACAGTGTAGCTAAATACCATTTTAAAAAACATTAACATTCTTTTACTCATAATTTGAATAAGGAAAGAAATCAAAAACAGTAAAGTAAAATAAAACTTTAAATAATATCTTTAAATAGGTCTAATTAGAACTAAATCATAACTCGATAGCCTTCATAATTTGTGTTTGCCCAATATTTTGTTTTAATTTAAAGCCTATTTAAGATGAGCATGCTTAAAAATACAGTAAAAATTTCATAACCTTTATCCACTATAGCACCATGAACAGACAAACGTTTGACTCTACCTAGACAGAAAAATAAGGGTAGATTTGGTGTCTTCGGTATATTCAAAATTAAAGGTCTACGCAATGTACAGGCAAAATCTTCATTTTATTTATATAAATTATCAGCAAAAAAATAATATAAACCATATACAAAGTATATGGCATAGGCAAAGTGAAATGATTTTTTTTAGGATTAAAACCCATTGGTTCAGAATAAATTCAGTAGATGTTGTAAACAGAACTATAACACACCTAATTTTAACAAAATAACACCAAGCCATTATCACTCTTAAGTGTGTACATATATTTGTGAGTATGTATATGTGTATATATAATTTGCCGTAGAAGAAGTCTCTTAGAGGCCACAAATATGCAGGACATGCATACGTAAGCCATATAAATTTAAAAAAAAAAAATATATATATATATGTATATATATATATATATATATATATATATATATATATGTGTGTATATATATATATATATGTATATATATTATATATCCTGTTCATCTAAATACCTCTTTTTGTATTGAATCAAAAGCTTTTGTTCGACTCGGATCTTCTCCATAATCAAACAAAACTGTGTCTTTCACACTTCTTCGAATGAGATCGTTCAGTTCATCTTTGTAACTGTATCCCCATATCCCAGCTGATACTTCAGCCACAAGAACTATTAGCAAAACACAGAAGAACTGAAAAATAAAAAAATAAGGCTTAAGCAAATTGACAATATCTTTTACAAAGTGACGGATGTCAGTATAAACTTACTAAAACAAGAAGAAGAGGAGATTCCATTAATATTCCGCAACATCCAAAGAACCCAGCTATAAATAGTAGAATTCCCAAACCCAGCAGTAAATATGCTGATATATTGTAACCCAACTGGTCTTGAGGCATACTAATGTAAAATGTTGGATCAGTGAGCAACCAAACTGCCAATACTATTATTGCTAAGCCAGACAGCTTTAAAACAAACAAAAATTAAAATTGATGTATTGTAAATTATTATATTTGACATATTTAATTAATTCAAATGCATAATTAAGGCCAAAAATTAAGTTATAAAAACAAATAACTCAATTAAATACTTGTAGGATACCAGTTGGTCAGTGTCAACTTACCCAAAATATCAAATTGATCAGAAAAACTAAATATTTCATGATTGAATAACATCCTCCTAGACCCATGGTTGAAACTAATTATATTTTCAAATCAAAATGCAGGTATTTTGAAAATTCTGGCAAATGTTATCTTGGGGAATACAAATTTACAAGTGACGTCAAGCTTTTCAAACTTCAAAACACAGGGCCATCACCTTCTATAGAAGTTTCACAAGCTTGACAGAGAGGTAAAAAGCGCGCTCCTTTCTTCCTCTATGGAGTAGACCCAGACATTTAATTTATCTAATTATTATTAATTGGTGGAGAGAATGTAAATAATATTTCCTTTCTCTCCATCAATTAGCTACGAGTTCCAGCTGGGGTAGAAAATGTATATCAGATAGAGATGGCTACTTGTAGTTGGTTCGCTGGATCTAAGCGTGAAGTAGGGGCCGATCGTCCTGGAGGCTCCCACGTTCGCTATCATGCTACCGAGAACAGTCCAGATGACGACTGCTTAAACAGTGTCCTTTTGCCAATAAAAACTTACGTAAAACAGGTGGTTGCTAGGTACTGCTCTCCAAAGCAACTGTGTTTTTTCTTATTCTCATTAATTAAAAATCTATATTGCGTATGAAATTATCTCCTAATTACTGGCATATGTCACCAGTGGTGTACTTTTTAAAGCACTAATGTTCCTCAACATTACAGCTGGCTTCTTCAAGTGGTACATGATGCTTGTTCATAAGCTAAAGGAAAATTTCGCTTTCAGCTTATAAACAAGCAAATAGCTCTGAATTTAATTACCTACCATATATTTAAGAGAAAAGTCTTGTTTAATAATTCATTCTTAGGAATTCGTTTGCAATTGCCCATAACTTAGAATTTATTTCAGCTTGTGGGCGTGATGACGTCGCTTTAATCGAAATGTTATCTTTTGCAAATAGATTAACATACCTCTTTGCTTATAAAACAATTCAAAAATATGATATTTTAGAATAAGTACAATCTTCTTATTATTGGTTCTATTAGTACCCTCAAACTGTGTACCGAACATTAAAGAAATGATTTCCATGAATTTTGGAGTTTTAAATTTTTTCCCTCCAAATCATTCCACATTGGGCGGTTATAATTCAAATTTACTCGATGGGGCTTGTTTTTGTTTGGAAATGGAGTTTATTTGGAGTATTTTAATTTGTTGTTGTTTTACTATTTGACGTTTCTGCTGAGTCAGTTTTTTTGTTCATACCTTTTGGTAAGTTTTATATTCATATTTATTTTCTGATGCAAGAAGGTGATCTATGGTTGAGGTTAACTTATCGAAGGGTGTCTAATTGCATTTGAACAATAACTTTTTAAATGGTTTCATTAGCTGCCACATAAAAGAAAAATTATTATTTAAATAAATAATAGTTTCATTAAATAAGAAAAAATGGTTCCTACAAAGATAAACGAATATTTCTACCTAGGGCATTCATTATATTTCTAGATTGTTGGTTTCACTTGTCAATATATTTATTAGTGTTGAACAAATCCTTTCTTTTAATTTGTCTAGTTAATTGTTTTTCTTTGAAGTTCCCATCCAATATTGCTCTTAAACTGATTCTTATATAAACCTTAGGAATCATGTTCTGGAGGTTATTGAATGTTATAAAGATTGTTTATTAAAACAAGTTATTTCGAAAGTTAATGCACCATAAAAATAACAACAAGCTATTGAAGTTTATTGGAAACCTTCTAAATTAGCTGTATTTAACTGTCTTCTTCTATTATTTTTTTATTGAAATGGCATATCATGTATTTTCGTAGCATTCCATTGAATATTATTTCTCTGTTATTATATGAAGGGTTTCCCAAGAACCTTTAAATTTAAACAATTTCCTGAAGCAACCATTGTTGGCTTTTTATCTGCCAACATTTATTCTCTATCCCTTTTCTTATCCTTATTCACTCAAGCAAATTTTATAGTTTGGAACGCATACAAAAATAAATAAAGAAAGAATGTATTTATTATTTATTTAGTTCTCTAAATTTAACAACACTTGAACTTTTATTGCCTGTCCACATATTTAGTCCTCAAGCAGTTAAGGAAAGATTGAACATATCTTAGTGCTATAAATCAACTCTCATTTTTTTAAAGCATAAAAAAAGGTAAAGAATTTAAGATTTTCGTGCTTCAACAATTATTATGCTCTTCATGTTTGAGAATAATTTAACTATAATGTTATATGGTTTCTATCTAAATTAAATCTAAATAGGGATTCGACCAAAACAAGCCAGTAGGTTTAGTTTTCATGTGTTTTGTAGTGTTCAAATCCAATATTTTACCTGGCAGTACTGAGCTTAAATCAGCGTTTTTTTAGGAACATTAAGAGTGATGAACAGTTGCTTAGAGTAAATTTTATTCTTTAGATAGTCAAAACAATTAGTAAAAAATAATGTGTTCTTAGTTCTTTTATTAGTTTTCTTTGGTTTAGTTATAAGTAACAACATAGGCAAAGAGAAATTTGTTTAAGGGTGGATTTAGTGTCTTTGATGTAAGAAATGGGAAAATATAAAACAGCTTGATTTTATGCTACGCACAGACAATTATTTTATTTATGAAGGTATGTATCAGGTCATGCCATAAGTATATTATTTATTTATTTAAATTTTAACGTTAATTATTAGTAACTAAGAATTTTAGGACGGGTTATCTGTAGTTTACCACCCTTTTCTAGCCAGGATAGAGCTGATGCCGTCTCTTTTTTCTAAAGAAAAGCCACCACCCCACAGTGGGAATTGAACCCATGACCCTTGGTCACGCCTTAAAACTCATGGGCACCGGGCCTCCTTTATGTATCATTAGACTACACATAAACCTATTATACAATATAAAAAAATAGGGTATAATTACTTACAGAGCCTCTACATACATATAGATGTTTGTTTCTAGCATTTCGAACATCATGGAAATTACAACTCACAAAAAAATATTAGTTACTCACCTCAAAGTGCTTCTCAAGGCGATTTCAGGTTAACTTTATGTGAAAAATTAGCATTATCGATCGTACATGTCTTGTGGTGCTTTGGTGCTAATGACCCTAGCAGTCGATGCACCATAAAAAAAAAAAAAAAAAAAAAAAAATGTCTTGTCAATTATGTTCATAATGAAAAACTTGCCCACGGTCGTGGGGTTTCCTGCGCCATGCCTTATTGTCCGAACTCGTACGACCTGTCCAAACTCATCCCAGACCTTTATCACCCATTGGTAGTTGTCTATACTTCAGAGAAATAGTTGTTTTTCAGAATATTTCCTTGGTTTCTTTCTAAAAATGATGGTCATTTTGTCTTGTTAAAGAATCAAAGATTGGGTGGGAAAGATGGAGGGAAGTCACCTTCTCATGTGTCCCAAACTTAATCCATCTTCCTGACCTCAAGACGCGATACTGGGAGGCTCGGTGTCAAATGGCTCAACCGCCACCGATGGGCGTTGGATAAAATAAAATAAAATAATAGTCTTGTTAAAGAAACGTACGATGTCCATAATAAGAACTATTACTGTATTATCGTCTTGATTTTTATATTTAATTCTATGTTTATTTTTTCTTCTAAATGTAAGTCTAGTTTATCGGACTTTTTTCTCCTTTTTTTCCAGAAGATGGATAAACAAGGGACAAATAAAACTGTGACAAGTAAAGGAAAAAATGATAATCGAGAGCAAAGAGAACGAGGCTTTGAAGCGCTTCTTAGACCCATCCAAGATATTATTGCAAAAGATTGGAAAGTTAGATTATGCAATGTAAGTAATGAGGTTACCAGTATCTATTTATATTAGAAATATATTATATGCGTTATATTTTCACTACACAAAGGACTAAATTGTACATCTTAGTTACTTCCTTTAACATATTAAACACTATCTCCCATGTCTGACCACTCAAAGTCTTCCCTGGTCCTAAACGAGACATAGTGATACACATTTAGTTTTTGTTCATTAAACAGCTTTGCAAATGGCGGTGCAGAACGGAGAGTAAATGAGAAAAATTCCCTCCCAAAAGTTTACGCATGCGCAATTGAACTTTTCCATCTATCTGAATGGGCTGTGCTTAAAATCCTAATTCTACAACCTACGTAAACATAGGAAGGCGACCCTTCAGGTACAGGGACCACGTCCAAATTGACATCAATTAAATGGCAAAACATCAACAGTTTAGTACCATCTATTCAATTCAAAGAGTCCTCAAGTTAAAATTAATTCTTCTTCTTCTCTTATGTAGCTCTACAGCCCGGGACGAGCCTTGGCTTCCTTCACAATGAGACTCCAAGTAGCTCTACTCGTTACTTTGTCTCTCCATCCTGTCATACCCAGCCTACTCAGGTCTTCCTCTACCTCATCCAACCATCTTCTTCTTGGTCGGCCGACCCTCCTCTTTCTCCCAAAGTGACCTTACCATGCAACATTTTGCTCGGCATTCTGTCTTCTGATATTCTTTCAACATGTCCCAGCCATTCAATACGTCGGGCTTTAATGAAACGTGTTAAGTTAAAATTAATATCCGGAAGAATTATAATTCTTAATGTATAACAGAACATTTGGGTAATTGTGAAGTTTAGGGGCCTCCTCACAGATTTTTTTTTTTCATCTTGTACTGTAATTGTATTTTGATGCTCTAAACACAATTCCGTTAATAGTCGCTCTAAGAACTAAGAAAAAAATTATTTAGCAATAAAGTTCACTGTTATGCTGGTTAAGAAAGTAAGTGTAAACAACTATATTTGTATACATTCGCATGCCCAGGGATGTAAGGGGAGGCCCCTAAACTCCAAAATTACCAACATATTATATATTACAAATAATATTCTCTTATAAAATCATATTTTTTGTTTCATGTTTGCTCAATAAATTGAAAAATATAATAATTAATTGTTTTATATAGTTTTTTTTCATATTTTTCCTTTTATTTTGTACTGGAAATCAATTTACTTCGAAAAATGGCTATTGTGTAATAATAAATGTTCTTTTTGTTCATAGTACCTGGATAGCTATATGCAACATGTTCATAATGTTGAAAATATTTCTATTAATTTCTCCGAGGCTGCAATTCTCCTCCAAAATACTTCCTCATGTTATAGTAAGCGAGTTGACCTTATGTATAACTGGGTTCTACAATTCACCATCAGTCTGTCATCCAAGTAAGTGTTTTTTCATTTAGTTATGGATTAATTTGGGGGCGAGGTTAGCTCAGTGGTAGAGCACTCGATTAATGAACTGAAGGACCCGAGGTCGAAATCGACCGCGATTTAAATAGTAAAGATTTTTATCTTCTAGTGTCGTCGTTTGAGGGTTGGATTTGGGATCCCAGGTCATCCCTAGGCTCACCCAGCCTTTAATTAATTAATTAATGGGTACCTGCTAAGAGAAAAAGCAGACGGCTGGAGCGTAGTACTGTCCACACTATCTCCCCACTGTGCTGTATGGTCAATAATCAGATTCTACTACAGTATCTGCCCCTCTGGGTTCTTGTGGCCTGTTATGGGACTGATTTTTTTTTAATAAATATATTTACACGTTTATTTTTTGTAATTTAGGCTATTCTTGAAAATAAATAAATTCATCTTTTGAAAGAACATTTTTAAACTATTGAACTGGCCAAACTTCAGAAATGTTTTTTTTTTTTTTTACGGCGCATCTACATCTAGGTCATTAGCGCCGACATCCAGGGTGCAGCAAGGAATTTTATCAGCGAGCCGTGGGATGATAAAATTCCTGCCGGAGGTTGGGAATCAAACCCACCATCTCCCGCTTATGAATCCAAGGCGCTAGCCATTAGACCACGGGAGACCCCTTCAGAAATGTTATAACTAATTTTGATAAATATATATAATTTAATATTACTGGTAGTTTACTAGTTTACTTTGAAATGATTTTATTTGTCAGTGAATCTTTCATTGCAGAAAAACCTTGTGTGATTTTTGAAAATTAATTTATTGTAAGATTTCACGGTTAAATGGTAATAATTATGCACTTGAATTATCAACCCATTTTTTTTTAATTTACCACCAAGTTACGGATGACAAGATAAATTTGAGAAAAATCTGAACAGTATTGGAAGATATTGGATGGCATTCAAGAATCAATTCACTCAGCTGAACACACAAGGGCACACCCACATATACACAAATTTTAAGGGATACTTTTATTTTGTCAGTTTATATATATATATATATATATATATATATATATATATATATATATATATATATATATGTATATATTTTTTCTCATTCATTTAGTTCCGAGGACATCCCGAATGGTGAAGAAGGAACTCATGCTCAGAAAAAGACACAAAGCCATAAGAAAAGGCTTCTCCAAACAGATACTTTGCAGTGTCTTGATTACTCCATACCAGGTTAATTTCTTTTTTTTTTTTAATTTTAGTGCCCCCTTTTTTTTTAATTTCAGTACCACCCTTTTCTAGCCTAACCCTGACTTGAAAAGGGTGGTAACCTATAGAGAACTCGCCCCAAAATTCTCAGTTAATAATAATGGATGTTAAAATTTAAGTAAATAAATCATTTCAGTGCTTAAGAGACATGAATAGATTTTATAGCCCATTCAGGTAGATGGAAAATTTCAATGGTGTATGTTCAGTCTCGGACATTTGAAAAGCCTACACACTGTAAAAAATGATTATGTCTCACTTAAGACCAGAGACAGCTTTGAGAGATTCGGCAAAGGAGATATTGTTTAATTTTTATCAATAGTTAGCCAAAGCTAAGTCCGAAAACAATTTAAACTATAATTTTCCCTGTTCAAATAGATGGTGTAGTTGGAGGGAAAAGGATGAGGCCTATATTCTTAGTGCACTAATATATTCACAGGAAAAATTCCCTTTGTTATAATCCCCTTTGTTTCAATCTTAACTTTGGCCAAGCACTGATAAACATTAAACACTGTCTACTTGGGCAAGAATGACCCAAGTGGTTGAAATGCCTTAAAAAAAACGTCCTAAACGATATATAATAAGTTTTTATATTATTTCGTGAAAAGTCTAGTTCATTAAATGGCTTTACACATGGCCAAACAGAAGGGAGAGTGAAAGGGAATATTTCCGTCAAAAGTTTGTGCAAGTGCAATTCAATTTTTCCATCTATTCGAATGGACTCAATTTTGATTATGTTTCTAATATATTTTATTATATTTTAAGCATTTTTTTTATATTTATTTTCTACTTATCTTTTTATCTTGAAATTAGTTCAATAAATATGAACAATGAAACACAATTAATTTACTTGAATGTGAAAGTTTCACCAAAGCTCAGTATTTCAGTAAGCATGTAAAATCTATAAAACAAAATAATATTGTTAACTTCAGGCATCTCTAACCCCCTATGTTGTCATGACATCGAAGCCATTTTTCCTTGGGAAAGCCTAGAATGTTTATTATCCTTATGTATTTATTTCTACTTAACATTTTAGGTGATAGGTTCATAATAGGTAGAAATTACATCTGTCAATATGCTGATGAAATTAAGTCTGTCAATTATTGTGGTGATAGGCGAGATGTCTGATGAAGACCTAACACGTTATGTATGGCCCCCTTCCTTTTCCACTTCTCCGGCGCGTGCACATGTGTCAATTTGCTGTAAAATCAGGAGAAAAAAATATAATAATAAGTGAAAACTGCGAGAACCAAACAAGAACAGAATGACAACAATTAAATTAAATAACTGAAATTAAAAGTAGTAAGAAGAATTTATTTTTTAAATACTTTATTCTGTTTTTTTCTTTTTTTTTTTTTTTCTTTCTTAAAATGAGTCTTCCTGTGAGGATAGGGGAAAGGTATACAGATTGATGTCAGCTTGTTTTCATTAACCCCTTAACGGGCAAGGGCCGCTTGAGCGGCCACTGCTCGCTGAAATTAAAAAATGACGCGAGTGAGGCGGGATTGGTTCCAATGCTTCCTGCTAGATGCCGGGGTATGCCAAAAAATAGAATTTGGAGGTCTTGGGCCCGAGGAGCCGATATATGACGAAGTTGACCGCTAAAGCGGTCCTTGCCCATTCCCCCACTCCTCTTGTGTCAGTGTTGGCCGTGCATTATTGGCTCTCTGGATCACTCATCTTATCCAGAAATCGTTTCAAAGTATGTAATAATTCTTTTATACATTCTAGATTGAAATGAGTATTTCGCTTACATGTTATTTATTGATTTGTCTCATAAGAACCTTACTCTCGTGAGACTGGAAGGAAGAAATACTTTTTTTGGCATTGCTAAAAATGAAACGTTTTTCTCAATTCTGTCTTAAATGATATTGTGGGCTAGCATTATACTATTATTATAATTTTTTTTTTTTTTTTTAAAGCGTGCCAATCTTAGGGTAACGCCATCGAATAAACCATTTTCATTTTCGGGATCTTTGCGACTTGGAAACGGCTTTACGATGTATCGCGGGCATTGCATATCGGGGATTCCCAATGCCTGGAATGGGTAAGGGCCACTCAAGCGGCCGATCCCGTATTTATGGATACAATTTTTTTTTTTTTAACATCCTGGGTTGATATTTAGTAAATGGATGCCCCCAGACTCCCAAATATAAATTAAAAAAATGCCAACATAGCTAGCGAAATGTGCCCGTTAAAGGGTTAATTAAGAATAGGTTATAATGTTCTGTATATATATATATTTTTTATAACAATTGTTTATGATTTTAATGGGTTTTATTTAGTTATTAATTACATTAAAATTAAATTGTGCATAGTTTCAAAAACTACTGCAGGACAGACCTTTTTTGAAATTATGTAAGTTAGGCCTGCATGTTGGGCATTTGAAACTCAATTCGCTTATTGTAGCAAGTCCTAACTTTTATGATACGGTTCATTGACCCCTTACCCCCTGCTTTGATTGTACACAATCTTTCTCAGAGTCATGCATTTTTCTAGCATGAACTTATTATTACACAGATTTTTTTTTTTTTTTTTTTTGCATTGCAAAACACCTGCCAATCTGTACATATATGTCCCTTTGATAGACGCTACAAATTTCTGAGATCCTTCACAACCTTGCACAGGCAGAGGATCAAATTGGGACATGCGTGTCCCTTTGTACGTTCAAAGGTTAATGGTCAAGTTTGAGCTCGGTGGAGGTTGAAACATTTAAGTGTCTCTCCCAAAGTAAATGAAGGACGTGGAGACTTGCTTTCTCATGCATATTTAGTTGTGCGGATAACTCAGCAAAGCCGTGAGATGACTCAATTCCTAACTTATGTTGTAAAACATTCTAATCACCATCCATATTCTTAATACATTGATGGCCTCAGTATTTTTCAGAATTCTGGTCTTGATTGAGTTAAGCGCAAGAATTATTTATTTATTTAGACTTTAGCTAAGAATTTTAGGACGGGTTATCTATAGGTTACCACCCTGTTCTAACCAGGATAGGGCTGGTGCCTTTTCTTTTTTTCTAAAGAAAAGCCACCACTCCATGGTGGGAATCGAACCCACAACCTTTGGCACAGAGTGTTATGTGCTCACACCTTAAGAGTGTTTTTGCGCCTCCAAGCACAAGAATTAGTGTCCTAGGTAATTAATTGGCATCCCAGGCAATTGTATGAATAATGGATTTGCTTGCAGTTGGCAGTCAATGTGTTAAAGAATCTTTTTTCTCTATTGGCTGCGTTTCATCACAATAATTGGATCATGTTAGTCAGGACGGAACCAAATGCAATTTTTTGAAAAAGTGTTGATTTCTTTCAGCTTTTTTTGTACTTCCAAAATTATATTATAAATAGAAACATAATGAAAATAGTTATGAAATGTTATATAGTTTGAGTACAAATGCTTTTTAAAAAAAAAAAAAAAAAAAAAAAAAGGTCCCCATGAAATTGCAACTTAAATGGTAATTTTCTCAGCACATTGATATTATCACTTGGTCCCTTTCTGATAAACATGCCCATTCTCGTGTTTCTTGATTCTGCTGTGCTGAACTATCTTAATTATTGGTTCATTTATGATAATAACAAAACTTTTTACAGATAACAAGACAAATGTCAACCTGGATAAAATTGGGGAAAAACCTATTAAAAAAATTATTTTAAGCATGACAATGAAGGCACCTTCTAAACCTTCTACCTCTTGTACAGTTTTTCAATCAAATAATGAAGAAATGGGTTATAAAGAAGAATTTCGGTAAGGTATTTCAACATAACATCTTTATTTATTATATAAACCTGTAACTAAAATATTTGTTTGTTTACAACGTAAATAATGAAATAACTATTCTAAAATATTTTGTCCCAAGTGAATAAGAATTGACGGATCATGTATACAGGAATTGAAGGTGTCCTATATTTTGAGACCGGAATTTCTATAAATTTAAATGTCAGAAATTCTTATCTCAAAATATAGGACAACTTCAACTCCATATATATATATATATATATATATATATATATATATATATATAATGACTTAATTTTCAAATTTTAAAACAAAGATTTTATAAATGAAGCTTTACAAAAATATTAATCACAAGCAATAACAGTAATATTATTTATTTAAAGCTTTAAACAAAAATGCCAGTTGGCAACCTTTTCCATTCCTAATTGATTTCCCATTTGACTGTGAACAAAACCAAGGCTTGAAAACCTTCTTTCAATCCCTGCAGATGTGGCCTTTGCTGCTATGCATGGGCATTGAAAATGGGTCTTAGCCCCTGAAAACGTTCAGCAAAATAAAATACCTGTGGAAATTTTGGAATTTTTTATTCTTCTGAACATCACTTTCCACCGTCCAGCAATGCCTACAATATATCAGATTTTTTTTAATACTTTAATCATAAGGGCAATTAATTTTACTTTATCTATGATGTTTCAGATTGCATTGGAAAACTTCAAATGATGGACCATTAAATGAAGATTTCTATAATTCGAATTCTTCTTGCTTAATTAGTGCAGGTATTTTTTTTATTATTATTATTAACAAACAATTTTAATTTAGCTAAACCAAAAAAAAAAATTATAATTCCACATACAAAAGCAAAGGCTGATTAGCCAGACTAATGACAAGTTACTGGTTTGAGTCCAGCATGATATGGGTTGACTTATTTAATCGTTTCTTCTCCGCTTCCACGTGAAACAAACATGCTTATGACGCCAATCCGATCACGCAATTTCAGAAATGCTTACATTTCCTAACCCAAAGATCACACAAAATAATGGTTCAAATTTCTATGTGTGTGTGTTGTTCAGGGCCCTGCAACAAAACTTCTGATTTTGGCACAAAAATACTCTGGTTCCTACAGTGTAGTTTTAGGCATGAATTTCGAAAGGATTATCTCATTTGGAGACAATGATTATTGAAATTTCAGAAGTGTAGATTCCATTGAAGGAAGTTCATTAACTTGTAAAATCTGCAATACTGTCGTTTTTTTTTTTTTTTCAAAATTCATCCTGAACAAAACATAGTGTTTATGATTATGTTTTAATAGGCACATAATTGACATGATGAATTAAATGAAACCACTTTCAATGTGGAAAACCTAGAACTTTACTTTCGGGTACTTGAGAATTGAGATGAAAATTTGTCCGTGAATTTGTAAAGAAGTGACAATTTTCTTTTCTCCTGAATATTGCCTTTCATTATCAGCAACCAGTTCCTATGAGAGTGTGTGTGTGTGTATTTATATCAATATATTTAAGAAGAAGGTTGCTTTCATTCCTCTGTCGGTTGTTTGTTGGATTTTGTTTTGCAATCGAAATTTTTTTAGCAATGTTGGCACAATTTATTTGCTCTGCACTTGATTCTAATAGTCTGTAGTATTCATGAAATTTAATTTTTCTTCTTCTAGATTTTAATCATTAGTCGTCCCTCTCACTCCCCCTTTCTTCCTGTGCCATTCTCTCCACCTACTCACCCCTCCTTCATAAGTTGGAATGGAATTTTCAGATGCCTACTATAATATTACTATCAGTATTTAATTAGAACAATTATAAACTTACGAGAAAGTAGAACTTTTTGAAATAATTTTTTTCTCTTTCAGGAATGGATGATGACGATGATGACGACGACATTGCAAGGGATTGCGGTGCTGATACGGACTTTAATGAGAGTATGGGAGTTAATGAAGTTACTCCCATGGACGTTGATCATGATCCTTCTGTAGGATTTGACCAATCCAGGCACATTGGAAATTTGGATCAAACCCATTTGTAAGAAAGGCCAAAAAATTTAAGTATATATATTTTCTCTCATAAATTGACCTCTTCCACGAATATTTTCCTCTTCTTTTATTAAAGGCCTTCCTAGGTCAAAAAATTGTTTTAAACTTCTTTTATACCATTTTATTTTATATTTGTTGGCTAGCTTCTGGCACTTGGCCTTTCTTCACAAGACAACTTTTCATACAAATATTAGTCATAATTTAAATGCCCAAAACTACTGAAAAATGAATTACATTTTTTTTTTTAATCTTAAAAGAACAATCACCAGCCATGGCTGGTCGCGTACAAAAGAGACTGGCTGGTGATTGTTCCTTTAAGATTTTTAAAAAGCTTTCAATTTATTTTTTGGTAGTTTTGGACTTGATTATAGTTATGGTATTGAAAATGGTTTCATTAGATTCGCTTATGTCCTATTACTTTAAAAATGTGTATCTAGAAGACTAGTAATATAAAAACATATGCATTACGATTTTTACACGCGAATTTCACCCAAAAGACCATGTTCCGTTGTACGGATTGATTAATGAAGTTTGACGTTTCAAATTAGACAAAGTATTTTTGCACCAAATTTCATCATCATATTAAAACGGGCTAATTTTGGGACAGCTATACAGTGAACATACATATGAACAGCTACACGAGTATATATATAAATTGGAAACATGGGTATTCCTGTTGCCTATATGTTCTGAAATGTGGCCATTTCTTACCTTCAACTCTGGATTGCATCATAAGGTCAATGTCATATGCAGGTTTTTTCCCTATGGTGGGAGGGAGATAATGCGCTAAAAGCAAAAAACTGAACTAAGAGTTTTATTTCACCCCATTTAAAAACTTTATTCTAACATTTTATTATTATTATGTTTCTTTTTCAGGACAAGCAATAGAGACAATTTTGAAGAGGCCCCGGAAGGAAGGCAAGTATTAAAAAAAAGTTATTACTGCTATTTGAACATGTGCCATTATAAATTTCTTTGTTCTTTCAGTCTGAATTTCATAATCTGTACTTTTTTTGTTACTTGCTTTAAACAAAAGAAAACCTCAATTATTATTTTTAATTTCTGCTAAGAGGATATACCTTTCAACTTGTTATTTAAAAATGGTGCAATGAAATATTATAATGTTTTGATATACCTGTACAGTTTAAAACTAAACAGTTTTAGTGAATATATTTTGTAAAGTAATGTTTTAATTGGTGTATTTCAGTAAAATATGTATGTGTAAACAATTTTAAAAAATGATAGATATATTTACTTTTCTGGTATAAATATAAAATGTAAATTAAGAGTTAATCTGTAGTTTCATTAATAGGATGTCGAACAGCCATAGCCACGTTGAATGTACCTGTAGATCACCTAATCAACGTGGGGGTGACCGACCATGTGATGTTGGTATTATAAAAGGTTGGCAACCTATAAACAGCCCGGCGTTAATAGCCCAGTCGTGGTTCCGTCGGTTCTTGCTATCCAGAAGCAATTTCAGAACTTTGACTTTGACATCCTAACATCCGGATTTTGAGATTCGCCCTTTCTCTTCCACTGTTTTTTTTTATCTATGGGGTATTACAAAATACACTTTTGGGTCTGTACTGACTTGTAAATGTAAAACAAATCATTAATTTGTAGGTATTTTATTTATTTAAATGTTAACACCTGTTATTGACAAAAACTTTTAGGGCGGGTTACCTATAGGTTACCCTTTCTAGCCAGGATAGGACTGATGGCTTTTCTTTTTTCGTAAGAAAAGCCATGAACGTAGTGGGCATCGAACCAATGACCTTAGTCGCAGAGTGCATTCGACTTAGCACTCAAGCCATCGGGCCATATTTATTTTACGTTTGCTTATAAATAAATTGTATATTTCATATTTATTACAATATTCTGAGATGTATTTTTTTTTTTTATAATTTTCAGATTACCAGAGGACCCTTTTTGTAAGGTTATACAATTTGCGCTATCAATTATTCACAGGAAGTTCAAAAAAGCAAGGTGCTCGAAGAAAGAAAAGAAAGATAAACAAAAATCCGTAAGAACTCCATTTTATTCTTGGATTTTGTTTGTTTTATCCTTAGATTTTGTTTTTGTATTTAATTTTGTATTAAAATATTTAGGTGAAAAATGGTTTCATTCTGCATCAACGTCATGCTCATGCACACATCACGGTCTCCAAAAAAAAACAGTTTATGATAGAATTATCCCTTTGGAACTTTAAGCACTGTTTTATTTAGCTCAAATTGATTAGGCTTTCTAATCTTCACTTTCCACGATTTGTCAACCGTTTTTGACATATTTAAGGAAATTTATTAGAAAACACTCAAAGGGCATTAAGTAAAACACTATTTGAGTAAAAAGTATTATAATTAGCACTTTTCAATAAGTATTGTACATTCCAGTCTGAAGCTCTCTTTTGTCATACTTCATCTGTTTTTCGTTGTCATGGAGACATAGACATACTTGTAATACAAAGAAATATTTGAATTGCTAGGTTTCATACCCACCCTCAATGAAAATATTTCAAAACAAACAAATAAACTTACTAATAATACAATTACAATACTGAAATGAATACAATGTAACAATGTGTACATACAAACAAACAAAACATCCAATTTAACTATTATTAACGGTTCACAAAAAAAGTCCTACATTCCTATAAAATTAAGTAATCTCAGTCTAGTATCGAGGAGACTTTTTTAGGCCATAAAGGGCCTTGTTTAGTTTTAGAACTTTGCCTTTTTGTATATTAAGTCCTTCAGGTGGAAACATATATGCGTCTTCTTTAATTTCACTATATAAAAATGTGCCTTGAACATCCATCTGATAAACAGGATAGTTCTTTTGACATGCAACTGCTAAAAGAATTCTCAATGATGTGAGTTTTGCCACCGGAGCTTAAAGATCTGAAATATCTGTATCATTCTTTTCTTCAAAGCCCCTAGCCACCAGTCTAGCTTTGTACTCTAATGGCTGATTTTTGTTATCAGTTTTAATCCTAAAAACCCATTTAGATGTTATTACTGAGGTATTATCGGGCCTATCTACGACTGTCCAGGTTTCAGCATCATTTAGAACATCAAACTCTTTCTGAATAGCTTGTCTCCAATTATCCTTCAATTCACCTGTCATAGCATTTTCATAGGTAATTTGAGAGTCAAATAGAGAAGAGGAAATAAGAGAATATCGCTCTGGCTTTCTCAATGCTTCACGATCTCTAAGATAATATTGAGTTTCATTTTCATCTTCTGGACCATCTTCATTAAAACCGTAGAATGGCTCTTCATCTGAATCACTTCCATTGACAGTCTCCTGTTGGGCAGCTTCTTCTTCTTCTTCTGGTTCTGGGCTTATTGCATCTAGGCCCAATGGTACACCTTCCTTTTTATTTGTTAATATATTTACATTTTTGCTGACTTGTTCTGGCTCAAAAATCACATTTCGAGATATTTCAACTTTTTGTTCGCTTTCAAAATAAATCCTATATCCTTTAGTATTCTCTCCATAACCAACGAATATACCCTTTTTACCTTTTGGGTCCCATTTTCTTCGTAACTGTTTAGGTATATGCACAAAGGCTTTAGAACCAAAAATTTCTAAGTTCATAGAGCTGGGCTCTTTAGAGAACCATAGTCTATATGGAGTCATATCCTTTATCGGGCTTGGACCTGTTGTATGTAGAATATAAGTTGCTGTATTGATTGCTTCTGCCCATAAGTTTTTATTTAAATTTTTAGACTGAATCATGCTCCTTGCTGCTTCAACCAAGGTTCGGTTTTCCCTTTCAGCTCTGGCATTTTGCTGGGAGGTATAAGTGCAAGATTTCTGATGGATAATGCCATTACTTTCTAAAAAAGTTTGGACTTCTTTATTAACCTCTTCAAGACCATTGTCTGTACAGAAAATTTTTGTTTTGTTTCCAGTTATGTTTTCAGCTAATTTTAAAAAATTACAAATTTTATATTTTGCCTCAGACTTAGACTTCAAAAAGCATACAGTTTTATAATGAGAATAGTCATCTTTAAGCAGTAGAAAATATCTATATCCACTTATAGAGTTTACCTCCATAGGGCCACAAACATCAGCATGGATAATTTCACCAGGAGCTGAAGCCATTGTCTTACTTCTCTTAAAGAGCAGAACATGTTGCTTGCCATAAATACGCCCTTCACAGAAGAAGTTATCACTATCTAAAAATCTAATATTCTTCCTCTTGAAATATTTTCGTATGTGATCCACATTCTGATGACATAATTTCTCGTGCCAATTCTTCAAGCTTTCACACTTTTGCTTGTAAGTTCCAAGAAATGCTGGAATAGATGGTACATCAACTTTAAGAAGCATTTTATATAATTTTCCTTTCCTTTTACCAATTAGAATGAGTTCATTTTTTATGCTCAATGAGCAACCATATTTACTCAGTTTAAAAGAATAGCCTTTGTCTGATGCTGAACTTAATGAAAACAAATTGTACCTTAAACGTGGAACATATAGCACATTAACTAATACTCTATCAACCCATTCTCTATTATTAAAGGTTTTTATGTCAATGTCACTCTTTCCAACTGCCTTTAAGAGTGAACCATCTCCTAATTGAATTTCCAAGGGTTCAAGTAGATTTTCATAATGAGAAAAATATTGCCTGTTACCTGACATATGCTCACTTGCACCTGAGTCTGCAAACCAGTCACCTTCAATGAAATCTTCATTTCCAATTAAAGCCATTGATGTAAGAGCTCTCTGATTAAATGATGTTCCAGTTCTTTACTAATTAAAACTTTTTCCAGAGAACAAGGTTGTTCTAATTTATTTCTCTCTTCTTCAATGAAGAGCCTATTAACAAGCTCATTGAAATTTTGCCTTTCAGGTGGCATACTTTCCCAAGATGCAACAAATGCTTTAAAGTGTGAAGGCAGCCCTAATAAAACTTTTGTTATGAGCATTTGCTCTGAGACTTCTTCTCCAAACTGTTTTAATTGAGCCCTTATTTCTTCTAATCCTGAAATATACTGAGCTACATTTTTCCCTTCAAATTCATAATTAAAAAATCTCCTTTGTAACATATGTAGACTTAACTCTGATTTTTGTTCAAATATGGTACAGAGCTTTTCCCACATAAAGAAAACACTGTCACAGGTGAGACTGTATGACATAGGGCCTTCATTTATATTAGTTACTATTATTGCCTGAGCCTTAAGGTCTTTCTTCTTCCATTCAATTAAAGATTTATCTGGATCCTTTTCCTTCTTTGCAATTTGCCTATAATCCTCATTTATACATTCCAATAAGTCCTTGCTTCCCAAAAGTATCTTTACTTGGAACTTCCAAACGTTCCAATTATCACTCCCAGTTAATCTTATTAAGTTATTTTGATTCATATCCATTATTTCAGAAGCTCTTACTCCAAAAACCAAAACAAATCCAAAACTTTCACTTCACAATACAAACAAACACATGTGCTAAATTTCAATCCAAAAATATCTTATCAATCTTGAAACTTTTTACTTATTTTTATTGTCT
Source organism: Gonocerus acuteangulatus (assembly GCA_946811695.1). Classification (NCBI taxonomy): domain Eukaryota; kingdom Metazoa; phylum Arthropoda; class Insecta; order Hemiptera; family Coreidae; genus Gonocerus; species Gonocerus acuteangulatus. The sequence goes on from OX328125.1 coordinate 26,103,681, forward strand.
GGGCCCATAACCTATTAGAAAACACTCAAAGGGCATTAAGTAAAACACTATTTGAGTAAAAAGTATTATAATTAGCACTTTTCAGTAAGTATTGTACATTCCAGTCTGAAGCTCTCTTTTGTCATACTTCATCTATTTTTCGTTGTCATGGAGACATAGACATACTTGTAATAAAAAGAAATATTTGAATTGCTAGGTTTCATAAAATTAATGAAAAGTCTAAAACAATCAACTCAAAAAAAAAAAAAAAAAAAAAATGTATATATATAATTGGAGATCCTAAGTTGAAGACTTAAGATGTTGTAGGTAGTTGGTAACAGCTTTATTCAAATACAATAAAATATATGAGGACTGAATAAAGCTGTTACCAACTACCTCTATATACACAGGGTGTCCTGATTTTAAATGGCAATACTTCAGGAGCATGTAGGGGACCAAAAAACTAAGACAAAAAGTCCTTTAGAGATTTGCTCGTTTTTGCTTCGCTTTGGAGAAAATTTCAAAACAAGAAACAAAGCAAATTTTTGCACTTACTTATTTAAATTATCAAAGAAAAAAAAATTGTTATTGCGAATTGTTTCAAGAAACCAATTACTAAAATTCAATCTCTTGATGCTGATACAGTTTTCGTGTATACTTTCTGCAATGGTGCCATTGACCATAGCAGTCGACGCACCCTAATAAAAAAAAACAAAAAAAAAACAAAACTTTCTGCAATGGTAATGCTTTAGAAGGGGTACAAGAGTATGCACGCCAAATCGCAAATAGAAAAGTGCTTAATAGACAAGACTTTTTGTTAACTTTAAATAGACAACAAGAGACTGGGCCATTCTTATTTCATAATGATGGAGACCAATGCCAGACAGCATTAAGAGCAGATCGTCTGAGAAGAAATTGAGTCCAACACCTCCATTAGGAATGTCGTAGCAGGCATGGACGAACTTTGAAAGGTGATAATCGCCACCCGTAGCATCTTCAAATATTGCAGAATTTATTACTTCAAAATTATGAAAGATATTGAGTTTTATTAATTGGTTTCTTCATATGGAGAACCTTGAAGCAGGAAGTTTATTCGGCGTCAATCAACTCAAGAGAGCAATTTAGAGACCACCAAATATCATCAGAACAGTGTTTAGCTGCAATTTATCAAGTCAGTGCTAGATGTAATGCTTACGTTTCTACAAGAGGGCAACAGAGGGCAAAAAAAAAAAAAAATGTAAATAAATAAAATGAACAAGTCTCTCATAGGCTATCAAAAGTTAACAAAAAGACTCGTCGAATAAGCACTCTTCTATTTGTGAATCACCGCACATACGCTCGCACCGCTTCTAAAGCATTACCATTGCTGAAACCGTTCACGAAAAGTATATCAGCATCAAGAGATTGAATTTGAGTAATCGGTTTTTTTAAATAATTCGCCCGACAATTTTTTCCATTGAAAATTTAAATAAGTACAAAAATAAAAACTTGTTTCGTTTTTATAACAACGAAGCAAAAACGAGCAAATCTCTAAAGGACTTTTTGTCTTAGTTTTTTGGTCCCCTACATGCTCCTGAAGTTTTGCCATTTAAGAACGGGACACCCTGTATATGTGGGTGTGTGTTCGAAACATTCCTTCCGGAAATCAAACTTAAATGGTCGTAATAATAGGATTTAAAGTTATCTTTATTTTCAAACTTCATTTGGACAATACCTTAAGTTTAGAAATTTGTAATTATATACACCCTTAAGTTTATAGATCCACTTTTATATACACTTTGATTAACTAAATAAGTAATAACTATTTAATTAATAATATTTTCAGAAATTTTGAATTCTGCTGCAATTGTTCAATATTTTTGAGGCTGCTAATTCTATAGTAATTCTAAAATTTTTAGTATCATCGTTTCTTCACTTTTAAAATTAATGTAACTATCCTCTTTAACATTTTATACAGTTGTATTCATTGTTTTAAATTTATGTAAAATTGTAAGTTTAATAGATATCACAGCAATCCGATAATCCGTATAAGGTTACAAATAATTTTAAGCTCAAAAGGATTTTTTCTTTTTAAGTGAGATTATATTATTTTTAATGGGTATGAAATTTGCATTTCAAGTCATAAAAATGTCATGAAATTGGCTTTCAAAAAAGTAGTAGACACCCTGGTGTAACAAACATAGAGAGCAAGTAATCAGTAGCCAGTTGTCCTGACATTTTTTTCTTTTAGTCTTAAGGGGTTAACTCTAGGATATTTATTCACTCCTGATGTGATGTTTGGATATTTTTGTTAATTTATATTTTTTTATTAATTAAATAATTTATTTCTATCTCCAAAATTTTACAAGTACAACAATTTATTTTAATTGCCTTTGCAATTTATTATCACCATGGAATTATACTGCCAAGTTCTCAAACATTTTTTTTTTAGTACCGTTATTTTTCTATTAATCACTTTTAATAATTAAATTTCAGAAAAAAAATGATGATTCAGAAGATGTTATCAACTATCATCTATCGTTTTCGGAAATTCTTGGTGGTGTTACAGAAGATATCATTACGCTTAAACTTCGTAAGAGGAAAGAAATGAAATTGAAAATAAATCAGGAGAAGAAAGCTGATGTTAATAAGAATTATAGAACCAGTAAGATTCTTTCCTTTCTATTATTTTATTTATTTAACTGAAAATGTAAGAAGTTAACCCTTTTGTTGCTCTGAACGAGTTAACTCGTGTTCGACTTGCAGGGCCCCAGACGCTCCACACGAGTTAACTCGTGTTCTACTGTCAGTACCCCTCACGCTCCACACGAGTTAACTCGTGGCCCATACTAGCCTCGTATGTAGCTTCTCATGATGAAATAATAACATTGCATTTTTAGAATCTATAATGACTAATAATTTTTCTTCTAAGGTTAATGTAACAAGGGCTTTATATCGGAATTATCTTTTAATTGCTAGTTGTGTTGATTTTATTATTTACGAATAGAGCTTCACCCGGTTCTTCAAATGTACAATTTTCAATTTCATCAAATCTTCTTCCTATATTAATTGAATTCATGCATTGTGCAAGTGTATTAATATCTATTAAAAAAAAAAAAACAACTATGTAAAGCCCTAGAATCGACATTGTTATTGGTAATTGTTGGAGGTTGAAGCTGGTGGCCCTATTTGCAGGGTCGTACTCAGATTTGTCTCTCCAGCCATATTGTTGCTGTTTATATTTTTCAGTCACAATTTGAATCTTGTTTAGAGCAGTCTGTCGGAATAAATAGCCTCCTTAGATATGAGTGACGATGGGCGATTCTCGTTTTCGGTCTGACGAAGATATAAGGCAAATGCTCCAGGAGAACACAGACGTAGATTTTGGGGATATTTCTTCAGATTCATTTCCATGATAGAAAATTTATTTTAGTTTAGTATAAAATTACAAATATAAAGGACATTTGACATTATATGTTAATAATTACAAAGAGATAACAAGAGGGTGCTGAGAGAGACGAAAGAGTCAAACGGTAGTGAGGTCGAGACGAGTAGAGATTGACGAGCGTACGGGGAAAGCTAGATGGATAAACATCGAGCGTCTGGGCGCTGTGAGTCGTTTCATTCTCTAGCAATAAAAGGGTTAAGCCACAAACGCAGGGTTATTAAAATAATTGTCATTATTTATGAGTCTATTAGTTTGCATTTTTAAACTCACAAAAATGCTATATTTGGATTTAATAACTAGCTGTACACTCAAAAGGAAATACTGTACACATTTTGAAACAAAAAAGAAAATGGATAGAATTGTATTTATTTAATTGAAAGTCTCATTGCCAAAGGTGACTAACCCACAATTAGAACAAATTGAGAAAATTGAAGTTTAAATTAAAAGAATCTGAAAAAATTAGTGTTGTTGACAATGATTTTGGAGGCGGGGTGGCCGTGAGTCCTAAGGCGTGTGCACTCCGAGCCTAAGGTCGCGGGTTCGATTCCCACTAGGGGTGGTGGCTTCCCCTTTTGAAAAAAAAAAAAGAAAGAAAAGGCATCAGCCCTATCCTGGCTAGAAAAGGGTGGTAACCTATAGATAACCCGTCCTAAAATTCTTTGTCAATAATAAATGAACGTTAAAGTTTAAATAATAAATGATTTTAATAGGACCAATTAAAATCATTTCTATGGCCAACACTAATTTTTGTCAGATTCTTCTTAACTTTCACTCCAATTTTCTCAATTTGTCCTAATTTTGGGTTACTCACCTTTGGTTAAAAGAAAAAAAATCTGATTCACTTAAACAATAAAGGGTGATGAAACTATAATAACATTGAAAACATCAGTGAATAAATAAATAAAATAGAAATTTGTACATATCATGCCAATTACCTTCATGGGGAATGATTTTGAAAAAGAGGAAGAACTCCAAGTTACATCATAACTAAGGGTGAATAAATCATTATAAAATAGGGTAGGAGTTGAGCAGTTTTGGAAGATGGGGTTTTGTATATGGTCGGGTATTTAGTAAAAATGATAACCCCATTACCCTCTATCAAAAAAAAAAAAAAAAAAAAAAAAAAAAAAAAATGTCTAAATCTCCATGAGGTTTGGGGATCCCTAGGCCTATTTGGAAAATGTAAAGCAAATATTCAGGAAAATGTATCAATATCGGGTTTAATAAATGTTGGCATGTTTTGTAATATTTGTGCAAGAATTGAATTTAATGTGGGCACTCTGATATCAGATGTTTTGTATGATAGCATGGTGGTCAAGGGAGAACTGATGGTTTCATTGTTTCATATGAAAGTAATTTTTGGTTTTACTTACAAACATGAATTGCTGGGGGGGGGGATTCCCCAATGGGAATATTGTTCATAAGAGATGGGATTTTTAACTTGTTTGTACCATTAAGTCCTTCTGAGAATCAAGTATGAAATAATTGATTTGTATGACTTACAAATTGAAATAATTTTTTTACATTCTTTAGGCTTTTTTTTTTTTTTTTTTTTTTTTTTTTATAGAATAATATATTTATGTTAATTTTTTTTTCCAGCTCATATTGATAATGATGTTTCCCATGACATGGATAATGATGAAGAGGATTATGTAGAACGTAAGTGATCATTTGTCATACTTCAAAAGCTTTACTATTTCACCGTAAATATTACTCAATGCGGCAGTAGATACATTATAGTGTTACAGTGAAACCTGTTTAATTCGAGGCTAGGACAAAGGTTGTAATTGCACAGTTTTATTTTATTTTCTTTCATATTTTTTTTTTTTTTTTTTAAATGGAGGCCCGGTGGCCTTGAGTGTTAAGATGTGAGCGCTAATTGCCCAGAAGTCAATGCGCTGTAATAAATTAAAAAAAAAAAATGTTTCTTAGTTTAAGATTTTATCTTTATTTTTTTAAAGAAAGTCCCCATCATGCCAACGGCCATAGCCACGTTGAATGCACCGGTTCCCATAGATCACCGAAGTTAAGCAACATCGGGCGTGGTCGGTACCTGAATGGGTGACCGACCACGTGCTGTTGGCATTAGAAAAGGGTGGCAACCTGTAGATAGCCCGGCGCTAATGACCAAGATGTAGATGCGCCGTTAAAAAAAAAAAAAAAAAAAAAAAAAAAAAAGTGGGAAGAAGTACCCATCACAAATGGCAGCAGCTGTTTCAATAAATGCTTTAGAAGTGGACATAAGGTTTTGCTGAAGACATTGTCAGCACAATTACATACAAAGCACTATGATGTTTATATCGACAATAACTTACTGTGACTCTCATAAAAATATATACTACAGAAACAATAATAAAATGTGTTAGAAGGAAGTAGTGGGAATAATTCCTTCAAAGACTATTTTTGAAGACTACTAATGATTTTTACAGATTTTTTTTAGACATAGGCCTTAACAAAGAGAGGCAATTGACCTCTGACATAACCCAACAATTTTTTCTGCATGTACAGTATGTAACTCTTCTAATAATCTATCTGCAATTTATCAAATTTGATTAATTAAGAGACTTTAATTTTGTTTAGGTATGGCAGATTTAGAAAATTCTTTTGATGGTGGAAGAAATACTGAAGTTCCTTCACCAGATTTTGAAAATGGCAGCCGGCAGAGACTTGCATATCTTCAAGATTTCTTTAAAGCGAAAAGTAATGTAAGTAATCTAATTTATGCGACAACAAAAAAAGTCACATTCGATATCCATTATTTTAAGTATATTGGGTCAATACAAAGATGTATTATTTTTATAGGAACTTGAGAGTTCAACGGCTGTTAATAAATGGCATAGGTCTATAGAAAAAGTTGTTGAAAAAGCGCAAGAAAATAGTATCTTTGATGTTCATGCTTATGGAACGAAGGTTATTGAAACGTTTAGTGGACTTGGTGAAACAAAATCCTTTGATGATGTTGTTATCGGTCAACCAAAACGAGAAATATGCAGATATTTGCTTTCATCACTTATGTTGGTAAGCTAGCTTTAATTACTTGTTTATTATACAGTTAAACTTCAAATGCTTATTTTATCAAAATTGATTTTGATACTTTATAAGTAATAACATTCGTAATTTGATGTCATTCATAACAATTTAAAAAAAAAAATCTTGTGCCAAAAGGACTTCCCCCAAGAACAATAACATTTTATTATCGAGGAATGCGTGGAAAGACTGCGTCAAGTCAAGGGGTCAAAAAATGGAGATCTATTATTTCATTATTCCAAACAAAATCAGAGGCATACTCACTCCTTTATTTTTGTGGTGGGGGAGAGGGATTAAAGGAGGTGGGGGTGGGAGGGTGAGTGAAGGGGGTGAAAGATTAAACATATACTTTTAATGATTTTTATATAGGCATTATGAAAGAATGCCTTTTCACAATTGTGTTTTAGTTTTTTGCGTTTTTCTTAGAAACGAAGCAAAAACGAGAAAAATGCCAAAGGACTTTTTTTCTTTCTTTTTTCATCTTGCGCCGATTCCCGAAGTTTGGCTGTTTATTTTGGGGACACACTGTACATATCGACTATTTGGTGTCATTATCAACTCCATTTCTGATTTAGTCATCTGGATATTCTATGCATGCTATTCATCACAACAGTATCACTTTCTTCCTTTACGAAATACAAGCAATTCCTAAGAAACAAGATTTTGATGAAACCCAACAAGCAGAAAAATCAGCTGCCAATAATAATTAAAATGAGCAAAACTAATGAGAAAATAAGAACACAAGAGTATTATAACTAAAAATAAATAATGAATGTGTACACAGACCCATTGTGGCTGTGCTAGGTATACAAAACTCTGGTTGTTCTAGTGTTCTAGAAAACATCCGAAAATCTCAAAACTGCTTATGTCTGTTTATATATATATATATTTTTTTTTTAATACTTCCTCATTACCAAGAATTTTATTTCTCAGTTTGGACACATGTCAAACATCTTACAACTGAATTCATCATCTTGAAGTCTAAAAAGATTTTTTTTTCCCCACTTTTTATCAAAAACGGTTATGGATATTGCTTTGAAAATGTTTTCATTTCATTCCTCTCATCAAATTGCTTATAAAAAGTGTACCTGAAAATATATAAGCACAAAACCGTAATTGCTAAAAAAAATTTCATACAAATATTGCCCCCAAAAAACAATGTTCCGTAAAGCAGATTCTGCTGGTTAACGATCTTGCCTTTTGTTTAAGAGAAAGTGTTTATGTACCAAATTCCATCAAAATCGGCACATTTTTGATGCTGCTAGAGCATGTACAGACAAATATATATATATATATATATATATATATATATATATATATATATATATAATATATATATATATATATATATATATATATATATATATATATATATATATATATATATATATATATATATATATGTATATATATATATATATGTATATATATGTATATATATATATATATATATATACATATATATATATATATATATATATGTACTGAGTGACCCAGTAGGATTTATTTGCAATTAATTAGAAAAAATAACTCATAATATGGCCTATTTGATAATTTATTTATTCATTTTTACGCACCATAGGCGATAAAACATACAGACTTCAATGAAAAATATTCATGATTTGTGTTGTGGTAATATGTCCAGTGTTATTACCTACAGCTAACATTTTCATACGTCAAGTCATGCTTCATTGTTAAATTATTCAGATCAGACAGTCGTACGTACAGTAATTATCGTTCAATGTTCTTCATTCGATACGGTTTAGATTCCCAAAATAAGCTACAAATTTCAAACCTTTTAGTTTAAGGATTACAGTAGAACTTGGATAATTCGAACCTCTACGGACCGCTAAAAAAGTTCGAATTATCCAAAATTCGAATTACAAAAGTTTTCGAAAATAAAGGGGTAAAAAATCGAATTTCATATTTTCACAATTTTTAGTTTAAAAAAAAACATACATTTTATTTGAACAAGAACAAATATTTCATAAATTGATGATTACGTACATATGTAATAAATAATTTATAAAAAAAAGTAAAAATAAAAGGCTATTGTGCTATGGGCAAGAATTTTTTCAGGTAAGTTGATAAAGTGTTAGGAGGAATTCTAAAGTCCTTGGCAATTTCAGATTTTTTTCTTTATTCCATTCTCAACTTCTTTAATTGCAGCTATTTTCTCTGGCAACGTTAAAGTTTTATAACTGGTAGGCTTCGACATCTTAAATCAAGAAGTCACTGAACTGCACTGTACACCGGAAATTCAAGGATCAAACAATACAACAGATCTAGACGCTGACTCACTTATAACTGAATAAGAAATGATGATGGGAGGGATGGTGGAAGGGAATTCTAGGATAAAACAAGATGGTGTATGTAACTACAACCCCTGGAAGGGAGGAAGCGCGACTCACCAATTTGCAGAACTAGAGTCCAAGAACTATACTATGGGTCATTTCATGTCAAATAAACACACTTTTTTTACCTCTCTTAGATGGAACCGCCACGCTTCTTGTCCCGGAACCCCTACATCCGTAACTTACTATCCTTGTTCCGAGGGGACAATATTTAAAAAAAAATTAAGATCGAACATCTCCCATTGGAGGTAGACTCGTAAAAAATTCGAATTATCCAAAATTTTATGTGAATTAACCACAATTTTTTTACATTGTTTATGCCCTAAATTCTAGGGGCCGAGAGAAATATTCGAATTAACCACGATTTCAAATTATCGAAGTTCGAATTATCCATGTTCTACTGTACTCAATAGTAGACATATCGGTTTTAAAAGTGTTTCAGAATTTTATTACAATTTTGATTAATTTTAAAATTCATTGTCTTTCAGAATTTTATTATGATTTTGTTTAATTTTTTTTTTTAGATTGTGTCATAGTAATTGATTTGTTTTAAGTATTGGAGTGTTTTTTCTATATATTGGCTCCCCTATTTGTTAATTAAGATGAGTAAAATTTAATATTTGTCCAAATTTATGATCCTGTAAAATCTTTTAGTGAATTATTCTTTATCCATACATTATATTTAAAAGTTAATCCTATATGTTCACAGTAACACTCTTTATGTTCTAGGCTAACACTTACAATGTTGAATTGAGTAAAACTGACCCCTCCGAATTAAGCAAGGACTGCCTCAACCTTAAATTAATCAGCATAGTGAGGCATCATGAAGAGCTGGACGCCAATGTTGGAGCTACCACAGGAACGTGACATAGTGATACTGTCATTGTGAGTCGTCAAAATAGGGCTTACCGTCCCTGATACATCATGGAACATGGGTAGGTGGAAATGATTGGCTTCTTAATTTTAATATATTTTCAAAATGGCAGAAAGTCAAATAGTAAAACGTCATTCTCCAATAATCTTCTCCATAAGTTGCTCTAAATGTTTCATGTGAAATGATGCCTCTCCAGTCTTAGGTCTGATCAGAAAAGTCCTCTCTCCAAGGATAAGGCTCAAATGAATTGCTTATTCAAAATATTTCTCCTGAACATAAGTTTCATCTGCCAATTAGGTGACAAAAGAGGTCACCGTTTTATAAATTTAATTTTTATGTTAATTTCATTCTGCTTTGAATATATCTTTTTTTTAGTTCCTTTAGGGAGGAAACCTGCTTATGAGATCAATATGATGAAGCAATCCAGAGGTGCCATTACAAAATCTTGAAGTTTGTCATGAAAACACTGGGAGTTCAATTTGTAACATACATATATATATATATATATATATATATATATATATATATATATATATATATACATATTCATACATATACATATATTTGTGTGTGAAGAGAGATATATTACGGTTACTTTTGAGTGGAGGAAATAATAAAAATTCTATTATAAATCAAGAATGAGAGCTGCTGGTTTGTTTATTAGTTTTTCCTGAACTTTAAGTAGCCTTTTATATAGATAAAGTTTCTATATCTTTGTTTATCCATTTTCTTAATTTTGAATTATCTCGTTAAATTTTATTTTTTTAAATAGTGATTCATCAGGATTCTACCATTCTTTTTAATTACCTATTTCATTACCTTCAGGGCCTCCAAGAGGGAGTGAGGCAAGGAGAACAATTGGTCAGGGGCCCATGGACTCAGGGGGGCCCACCTTCATTTTTTTTGCTCGCATTATAATTTGAAATAATAATAAGTTATATACGTACCATTTTCCACTCCATTAATTACAAATATACGTAATTTTATTTTCAGAGATATGTCAGTTTTAATAATAATAATGATAATCCATTAATAGTTTTCAGTAATGTTAATAGAGGGGGGGTGAAGGGGCCCGTGAAGTTATTTGGACAGGGGCTCGTAATTCCATTTGGAGTGACCAGTCAGATTTTGAATTCACACCAAAATACTTTTATGATAATAAATTTCTTTAGGAGGAATGAAAAATAATTATTCCCCATAAGGTTTAATTCACTGTTATCAAGATTGCTGCATATCAGGCATGCTTCTGTATCTATATTCTAGAAAGTCTGTTTTGTTTTTCTCGTGTTTTCAATGGAACTTTTAAGTTCCTTAAATTGTGTTTTTATTACAAGGAAATAAAATTTCCTGTAATATTTTCTTGTTACTCCAATAAAAGAATAAATTTGTTTGCAGGCTACATTGAGACTGTGTACCTTCAACAGACTAGAAAGTGATGGTTGTGAAAAAAGACTGTAATTTTATAAATTTTATTGACTTGAAGATGTCTTTGAGGAATTTTTATATTTCAATGAAGTGCAGTTTGGACACTGAAATCTAATTTAATAAATTGGTGGAAATTATCATGATCAATTGACATGAAGAATTTTAAACTTCAAGAATTTTACATCTCGTACAACATTTTAGAGCACAATGAGACTACTGTTCCATGGTGTATGTAAATATATTCTAATATTTTGAAATATTTTGAAATATTATGTAATTATATGTAGAAAATTTTGTACATAAATGGGGTATACGTAATATAATTGTAATTTATATATTTAGACATTTTATTTTAACATTCTATTGCAATATGTTTTAATTTAATTTTACTTAGTAACTCAATTTAAAAATTACCTAATTTTCTACCATTTCCAAATTTCTATAGTACAATTAATTTATCAGTGCTTCATTTTAGTGCATTATTTTGATCATAAAATTCTGTAAGTTTTGTTTAAAGTTCAGATTAAATACAACTTTTATTATCCAAGGGCTAGTGAAATATTAAATTTTGTTCTGTATTTATATTGGCTTATGTTTATTTCTTCCTATTCCATTTTTACAATAAAATTCCACTTTTGTTAAAGTTTTTTTAATTGAATAAGACTTTTATATATATATATATATATATATATATATATATATATATATATATATATATATTTATAATTTTTTGTTTTATTAATTTAGCCACACGTTGGTTGCTCCAAAATTTTATAATAATTTATTAATGCTTTAATTTGTTTGAAATATAAGAAAATGAAATGTAATTAATTTATTTACTAAAAATGGGTCGTGATGGGTTATACAAATTGAGAACATTGAATTGAAATTAAAATATAAAACCTGGCTAGCTATACGAACTTTACTACAACGAAACAATATGAAATGTATACTATGTAACAAAAATTGACTTACATCCACTGGCACAGCCACAGGTCACAGAAAAGACCCCAATATGACTCTTCAAAAACCTCCCAATGGGATTCCAACAATCTAGTCAGACACTGTTCAGCCACCAAGTTATGAGTAGACTGGAAAACTACTGTCGATCTCCTGGATGGAGATGCCTTCTTGATTTTAGATTAAGGAAATTTTTGTTCATGCATCACATTCAGAATATTCATTTGAGCTAATTGAATAGTCGTGGCTTATTTAATTAAATTCTCTCTATACTATATGAATAGATCATTATATTAAATGGCGACCCAACGTGGCGTGTTTTAAAATAAAAATATCTTAATTATTTTTCCCACTATATAATTTATCATTATATTAAATGGCTTAACCAATGTGTGGCTTAGAAAATTAATTTCTCTCTCTATAATTAAATCATTATATTAAATAGCGCCCCACGTGGGGCGCCAAAATTTTATAATTTTTTGTTTTGTTAATTTATCCCATGTTGGGGGACAAGAAGTCAGAGTTCTTCACTTCAGGATTCACACTAAGTAATAATTTCTTCTTTAGCAGTATAGACAACGGATACGCTTTCGATATCACTGTTTTCATTTACACTTGACTATGAACTTTATATCTAAGGCCTTTAAACATAAATAAATATTGACGCACTCCGTATACCATTTATAACAGACAGAAAATACTAATACACTGGCCAAAACCGAGAAGATAATGCTGGTTTGAACTCGGGAAAAGACTGCGTGCGAGTGGACTCGGGAAGATACGGCATAAGAGCCTGTACTCGCGAAGATGCTGCATGAGTGGGAGTTTTTAGCGGGAAGAAGTAGATGTTTTCATTCACTACATTCTGTATCTTGTATTTGTATATTATTTATTAAGGTCATTGTTATTTTCCTGTAATAAAAGATTTATTTATTGTTGCTTGTATGTACATTTATTTTATACCTATTGTATGTCAGTACGGTTCAGAAACAATATTAATTTAAATTGTATAAGTTGCTATATTCTCGAAAATTGAGGAGTATAGTTTACGCGGGCTTTTTAAACTCCTGACGGTTATTTTGAATTTAAAAGGGTTATCGTCAATGTAATATATCATTACAATATATATATATATATATATATATATATATATATATATATATATATATATAGTAATTTTTACATATTTAAAAGTTGGAATTTTACATTACATATTTAAAAGTTTTAAAATTAACACAGAAAATTCGGAAAATCCAAAAAGCTCATTGATATGTTGGATTCATTGCTGATATAAGCAAATATTATTGGTTATATTTGTCTAGCAGTGGATACAGGTAGCATTGGACACTGGTAGGACGCTCCCGCCATGAAAGTTAGTGCAGTCTATTGAAAGCAGTTCAGTCTGTTGAGTTGTAATGGAAGAAACAGTCACATACATGTCAGTCTGTTACAAGCGGTATAGTGGAATGGAAGATACAGTCTCATATGTTCAGTCTGTTGAGTTGTAATAGAAGAAACAGTCACATACATCTCAGTCTGTTAAAAGCAGTTCAGTTTACAAGAAGATACAATCTCGTAAGTGCAGTTTAGTTAAAAAGAAGATACAGTCTCATACAGTAGTGCAGTTAAAAAGAAGCTACAGTCAGTACGTTAATGGAGATACAGTTTTAAAGAAGATCCTGTCATTGTGCAAATTGTCACTGTATCAGGTAATGCTTGTTTATCCATATGCCTGGATGTAGCTTATCCATGAGTTCTTTCTTTTGTTTTGTTTTTATTATTTAAAATTATCTTTGTTTTACTTTACTGGACTCGAACCTGACCCCTGAGATAAAGAGTTTTTAAAATTAAATATTATCAAATTTTTATTATAACATTTTGGCTCCCAACGTAAATAACTTATTAAAGATAATTTTTTTTTTTTATTTTATATTATTATAACATTTTGGCGCATCAACGTGTGGCTATTTTATAATTTTTAATTTATATTATAACAATATATATATATATATATATATATATATATATATATATATATATATGCATATACAGTGGAGTCTCACTTACACGAAACATTCAGTTGTTATACAAAGAATTTTTCATTCCCTGGTGAAACTTCATTTAATCCTGTGTATTGAATTATTCACTTATCCGATAATCAGTTATACGCTACATCCACTTATACGAAAGCTAATTAGTTCCCCTGGTGTAAATACTATTCAGTTATTCGAAGATACAACAGCTTCTCCACAAAATGTTTACAGACTTACCCCCAACAGTCTCTCTCTCACTCATCTCAGTTCTTCCTTGTTGTTCTAGTAGTCCAGTCGTGTTCTATGCACTCTACCTTGGGTGATATCCTTCGTTTCCGATCTAATAACACGGCACGTGCCAGTGATTCATCCCACATCCAACAAAACAAAAATATCCACCCCGACAAAACAAAAATAGACATAGCTAAACGGTTGAAATTACCTTTGTCAACCCTTGCGACTATACTATTATTGGTAAGAGGAAAGAAATCAAGAATTTTGTGATATGAAACTTGAAAACATAATAATGTACAACGTTATCAAACAACAAAATATGTTAAAATTGTTACTTTTTTTATGAAGAATATTTTATTTTAAAATAGCCACAAAACCTAGTACTGATCAATTATACGAAATATTCACTTATTCAAAACATTTTCCGTTCCCCCTCACATTCGTGTGTCTCCACTGTATATATAAGCAACCCCAGGTCACATCCCTGACGATCTGAACAGAAGCTAAGCTGTTGCAAGATTCCACTTGGAAACACTACCTGCAAGCCCATCTCTACCGCCTTGGCTTAGCAGACTCAGACATTTGCCCTCTCTGTTCAACCGGAAGGATGGTGGATAGTTACCTCCTCATCTGTCCTGAACTCCTGATACCTATTTGCCCTTCCTATATAAAGGAGGAGGTACACTTTCCGTCACTCCATCTATGGAAGAGCTATGATCAAATAAGTTAATTCCTAATAATAAGTCCAAGTGAGTACAGTGACTTGTCTCCTACTAACTGCAATATATTTTGACTCAGAAAGCTGAAATCTAAAGAACCGTTTTAATCACCATCTAGATTAAAAACTCTGTCCAGGATAACAACCACATTTGTGATATGAATAATGACCACGATTTATGATCATGAATTTCAATTAAATATAATTTTTACAAAGAGCTTTAAACGGTCATGATATAATAGTGATTGCATTTTTAAAAATAGTTTTTTCACCAATAACAGACTCATTCATAAAGTATTATTTATTATTTCATTTATAAATTATTACTAAGTGCTCCACCATAATCCACACTTACTATAAAGATATAATTTCCTAAGATATATAATTATAATAATAAATAATTTTTAACATTAACTTTTTTTATTACTGTTCTATTTACAATATTAAAAGAGATTAATTCCAACAATAAGTTCATCAGGTTGATGGATAATTCTGATGATAATGTAATTGTCTCATTCTAGTAAATGAATAATTTAGATAAAACCAGTACTAACAATGAAATACTAAAACTTTTGGTAGAAATTAAACTGGAGAAAAATTATTGTATAACAAATACAATGAACGAAGAAGTCTTTAAAAATGATCCTAATATTCAATTAAAGAAACCTAACTGGAGTTAATGACCACAAAGGTTGACACGCCTTAAATCCAACCCAAAAAAACCTAATAATGAACAATCATTTATCGATGCACAATAAATAAATGTTATGTTCAAACCATTTTTATTTGCCTATATAGCCGAAAAGCAGCAAGAAAAACGTAAGTGTCACATACAGGATTTTTGGGAATCTAATCAGTCTACAATTTAAAATTGGTTTCCAGAAGAAGACCATTAGTCATATCAAATAAAATAACAGAATTTCATATCATTGAAAATAGTATTTTTTATTTTATTTATTTATTCACGGAGCTCCACAACAGCAAGGTGACTTGCTCCTATAAAAATAATTAATAAAAACTGGTTACAAAATAAAAAGGTAAAATATAGACTCAACATATTAAATTTATGAAACAAAATCAAAAAAAAAAAAAAAAAAAAAAAAAAAAAAAAAAAAAAAAGATAAAATAAATAATTAAATCAAACCAAATAATTAATTTCAAAACTTATATAAAATATGAGAAAATTGTAATAATAATAAATAATTTTTTTGTTATTGCAAGATGAGAATCATTATAGTGTCTATATTGTAGGATATTTAATATGAAGACTTCATTTTCAATTCTGAAGCCACTCCTAGTACGATCACACACACTTGAAAATAGTAAAAAAAAAATTTATATAAAGTAATATATTTTTGAAAATAGTAAAAAAGTGATTAAAAAAACTTATATAAAATAATATATTTTTTAATTTATTATTTATTTAAATTTTAACGTCCATTTATTATTAACTATGAATAAATTACATTAGAAATTAATTACATTTAATCTATTAGAAAAAAATTTAACAATTTGAGACAACACTGTTTATTTGTTATGACTGATATACTTCTTAAGGATATAGATTTTAACAGCTGATGCTCAGGCATGTTGACAATCTCACTTTGTGGGTGTCACGTGAAGGAAAAGTTTAAGCTTCCTGTATAATTTAGTTTTGGCTAGTCTTAGTGCTCTTGTAGATGCATCAGTGGACGGGAACCTGGTAGAGCTATTATAATAAATGACTAATAAGTAAAAACATTTCAATTTCGTTGATTGACATTTTTCCTATTTTATAAAAAACAGTTTGGATAACTTTTGAAAATCACTGGATTTTTTAGTTTCTGGAACCCAAGGAGGAGAGAAATTTGTGCAAATGTACATCTTAATAAGAGACAAGCAGTAATTGTTTTTTTACAGTTTGTTAAATGTCTAAAACAAGTTGAGAAATTGTGGAAGACAACCATCCAATGTAAAGAATAAAAGTTATGTAAATTTTGTTAAGACAATTTCAATGCACTTTAGAACTTTCCTAAATGAATAAGTTCATTTTTGTGGTTTTGTGAGCACAGGCATTAAGTGCCCAAAAATCAAGATATTCTGATTTACTGGGCAGAGCATAGCAAATCTTCCTTCTTGACATTGGAACGATTGACCAATCAGGTCGTAAAAATATCGTAACGAACCCAGCCAGGTATAAGTATCATAAAACATTAATTAATATTGAATATTGTGAAAGCCTGGGAGAATTATTAATTTGAATTTGATCCAGAGAAAACCCCACTGTTATAATTCACATATTTTTCATCTGAAAAACTTGTATCAACTCGGAACCATTTAAAAGCCCTTATAAGTGGATTTTACTAATTTTGCTCCACTAATACTTTACAATGTTGACAGAGTTCACTCTCACTAAGCTGGCTTAGTGACAAGTACTTGTTCAGGAATGAATACAGACAGCCATATAGTCACTCTCACTAAGCTGGCTTAGTGACAAGTACTTGTTCAGGAATGAATACAGCCATCCATATAGTCACTCTCACTAAGTTGGCTTAGTAACAAGTACTTGTTCAGTAATAAACACAGCCATCCATATAGTCACTCTCACTAAGGTGGCTTAGTAACAAGTACTTGTTAAGTAATAAACACAGCCATCCATATAGTCACTCTCACTAAGCTATGGCTGTCTGTATTCATTCCTGGACAAGTACTTGTTCAGGAATGAATACAGACAGCCATATAGTCACTCTCACTAAGCTGGCTTAGTGACAAGAAATCATTCAGTAATGGACTGTCACTAAGCTGGCTTAGTGACAAGTAATAGTTGAACTAAGCTGGCTTAAGCAAGTACTTGTCACTAAGCTGGCTTAGTGACATGTAATCGATGAACTGGCTGAGTAAAGAAGTAGAAAAGAAAATGGTATGGGGGGGGGGGGGGGTTGTATCCTTTTATAACCACCAGCTAACTCAGCTTCCTTGTTTGGTACACTTCAAATCTTGTGTACACAAACAATACGTAAACCCATCACACTCATCCCTTACTATGGTCCTTTCATCCTTTATTTATTGTACACACACACACACACACACATACAAATACACCATAGAGGAAAGTGGTGGTATGCATGAAACAATAAATAAAAAACAAAATTTTATAATAATAACTGTAATATAAGTTATATCCATAATTAAGAAAACAAAGGTAGAAGAGGTTAGACATTTTGTACTGAAATTCACCTGCTACAAAATTAAAAAGGAATAAAATTGGTGCTTCTTGCACATAACAAAATGTTACTTAAAATGAAGTGGTAGGTAAAATAATATACAAGAAGCTTGAAGTTTAATATTAAAAGCAAACAACATTTTCCTTCTTTTTTTTTTTTTTTTTTTTATCTTTTTTTTTTACAATTATCAATAGACGATTCACAATAAAACTTTTATCATAATAATAAATAGAGAGAAAACAATATCCTACAAATTAAAATTATAACAAAACTCCTCTCCTGCTTGTGTCGGTGTAAAAATCACGTTGCCACTCCGATTCAGAAAATAAATTTACGCTTAGGTTCGTAAGTAAGGTATTTGTAATGCTGATATCAATGTTTTGATCGAATATACAAACAGAAGGTTTGGCTAATCTACAAAACTTTGTTCTACACAAGCCTTAACTCTTTTCTCATATTCTCTTCTGTTTTCTTTATACAGTTGAGCTGCCATTGAGTTCGCTGGAGAGTTCGGGTTAGGATCGCTGAGTAGGGACTGAAATCAGAGCAATAAGAATATTAGAAAATAATTTATAAAAATAATACCAATATAAATAATGACCAATATTGTTCATTTATTTTTTATTTTCCCATACCTCAGAAACCCTGAGGTTTTTTATTTTTGCTTTTGTTTAACGATGTATCAACCTTTGGGCTAATCTTTTTTTTTTTTTTTTTTTTTTTTTTTTTTGTGTGTTTAACAGCGTATCAACTATTGGACTATTAACACAGAAACAATAAATAAAAAAAACAATTGACCCTGAGGTGTGGCCGTTTATTACCTACAGGCCCCATGCACCTTATATCATACGTAAAATGATAATGGAAGGGGGAATGAATAAAACTAGATCATTTCTTTTTGTTATCAACATTGCCTGACAACAGAAATAATATTAAACTGCTTTTTCCACATCAAAATTTTCCCCTGTTCCACATAACATAAAAAACCACCCTTTTAGTATAAAAATATGACAAAATGTTTTCCTAAAAACCAAATAAACCAAGA